>VXBB01019817.1:112862-201843 GCA_013399915.1 Illadopsis cleaveri
AAAAAAAAAAATCTGTTGTTCAACAGCCTCTCTGAAAATGATTTGGCTTCTTCTCTCATCTCTGTGCATAATGAACTCCAAATCTGTGCCTTATTTCTTTGTAGCTGCACATGTAGCCTCCCCCACACGTGTTCCCACCACCAGACATTGAAGTCCTAGGCTAATAGCAGATCCATGGTACTTGTACATGCTTCCCTGGGATTTGAAAAAAGCCTTTAAATAGATTTTTATTGCTTTTAAAGAACAAGGTTATTTTGTGTTAATAATGGGCATGCATTAGGCTTTAGATAATTGCTTTATGTAACTTAAAGTTTTGCCTTTCAGCTAAATAAACACTGTATGTGTTCACAGGTGTATTGTCCTCCAGGGCATTCTGCTTTTCAGGGTGGCAGCTGCTGCCAAGGTGTTGCTGATACAGCCCTGTGTGTAATTTATTGGAAACAGGTGCTGGCTTATGATGAAGATAGACAGGAAACTAAAGCAGACAACATGTTTAACCACCATTAAAAAAGTTCAGGTTCAGAAAGACAATGTGTCTGAGATGTTTGGTTGATGTTGCCAGCGTCTCAGTGAGAGTTTGCAAGCTCCCAGAAGTCAGCATAAGGAACAGATTGTGCAGGAGCTGCAGGAACTGCACTCTAACATTGCATGGATGGTGCCAGTGCTCGTTGGTTACACAAATCCTGTCATTGGTGCCTAACAAAGACCATGGGATGTATTCCCAGGCTGGTGCTAGAAAGGACTTTGAGATGAGGTTAATACCTGGGGCTCTTGGGCTGGGGCTGCTCTGTGGGACAGAACACTGATAGGGGCACAGGGACATTTGGGCCTTTGCAGGAGTCTAAAATCTTTTCCCCTCACTGTGTGAGGACTGTAACAAATGACTGGGAGGCACAAATATGTTAAAGCCAAAGTGGAAATCTGATTGAAATTCACAGAGAAAGGACACTCCAGAGGAGAGTTCCTCTGCCACCAGTAGCTGACCCCAAACTTACCTACTGCACAAGGCAGAGGGGTGGGAATGTTGTGGGAGCTGCTGCTTCAGTCCATCAACAGCACACAGTGAGGGAGCAGCAGGGCAGAGAGTAGATCCAGCACACATGGGAATAGGTGCAAAGCCTTCTCTTGGCCTCAGTGGGCTTTGGATTAGATCCCAGGAGAAAAAAAATAAATAATGAACTTCTTTATTTTCTGTGCCCAAGTTAAACCATTAAAATCATTTAAACATTGATTTTTTTTTCTCCCCTCATCTTACTTCTCTTTGCTTTTATTGTAGCTTTAAACATTTTTTTTTTAATAAGAAACTTTCAATAGGAGTTCATGAGGATGTTTATTCATGGACAGCAGTTTGCATATTTTAGCAAGTAATCTCCAGTTTAATCTCTAGTCTCTATAAGATACATATGTAGTAAATATGCATACTAAATATTTTTAAAAGAAGTTGTTAAAGTGTGTGCACAGTTCTTAAACCTCAAACCTTAAATATCTCAGTGATTTACATTTAAAAAAATACCCAAAGGCATCAGACCACATTATGGACTAATAGCCTGCCAAATTTCATTTTTTTTTTTTAATGTTTGAGTTACAATATATGAGTCTAAAAAGGCAACTGAAACAACAAAATTTGGTCGAGAAAATATTGACCCCAGGCTAAGACCTTGTACGCCAAAAATGTTGACAAAACTTTATACCAACCCTAGCAGGCATGTCATGTTTAATACTGGCAGTATATGGAAAAAACTTTGGCAATTTAATGCTTGTAATAATTTGAAAAACTTCTATGCAGTGGGTATAACCTTTTACATTACCATTCCTAATTTATACCAGCCTTCCTTTTCTTTCCCAAAGAATAAATGAACTACAGTAGTAGGGATGGTGGGGCTTGCAGAGAAATCCCCCAAACTTATAAACCAATGAAGCCATTTGCTGTACCCCACCCAAACCCACACACCCAGCTTGGAGGGATCACCCCTTCCATCTGACAGATAATTCCATTTTCATACCATTGACATTTCTGGATTATTTTTTCACATAAATTTTTCATAGGAAAGCAAATAATTGAAAGGAAAACAAATCTGTTTAAAGGAATACATGTAGAAAATCTTTATTTATATTGAAACTTCTTCAAATAAATATTCCGTTAACCAACTTGTGTAAAGAATGATAATGTTTCATACTTTACCAAGTGATGAAATACAATGCCAGAAAACAAGTGGAAAAATTTGATGATTGATTATTAGACTCCTTAAGTAAATAAATGTGCACTAGTTAATGATAGTTCCTTGTGATGGGAGTTTCAGTTCATCAGTGCTCTGTAAAAA
This sequence comes from Illadopsis cleaveri, assembly GCA_013399915.1. Taxonomy (NCBI): domain Eukaryota; kingdom Metazoa; phylum Chordata; class Aves; order Passeriformes; family Timaliidae; genus Illadopsis; species Illadopsis cleaveri. Next base: position 115,184 of record VXBB01019817.1, read on the forward strand.
ATAAATGAATGGCAGGAATCAACCAACTGTCCACCCTAATGCTTTGCATTTTAGAGGTCTACTCTCTGCCACTAAGTTACTTTGAGAAATGTGGTGGTTTGAGCTCCCACACAGTTTTATATCAGTGACTAAACTGCACTGACTGAGCTGTAAGTGCAGCGTGGAACAGGGGCTGAACAATGCCCCCCAGGGCTGTGCTGAGCTCACACCTCATGTACTCAGCAGGGAGGGATTGTCAGGAGCTGTGTCATGACCACATGTGAGCAAGTTATGCCCCAGTAATTACACAATGACTAAAAAGGCCCCTGCTTGATTACTAAACAAACAAAACCCAAAAAGTCCCACAGGACCAACATTGTGGCAGCTGAGAAGGGGCAGTACAGCCCTTTTCCCAGGGCTGGCTTCAGTTTGAACACACACATTCCCACTTACACACCCAGGTTACGTTCTAGGTAATGGAAATAATTACAAAAGGATAATGCAGCCATTAAATATTTCATTAGAGCCAATGGCTGTTCTAGGACACAAAAAACCCACCTGGTGTGGGCTGGGCACGTCTGCTGACCTTGCTCCTGCTGGTTCCAAATCAAAGCCAGTTGGCAGGAGTATCTTCCAAGGTTGTGGAGACCCACCTTACAGTCCATCATGACTCAGATCAGGAAGGGATCATGGAGAACTGTTCATCCTTCATCTGAAAAGCTTTGGGGCCTGGAGCAGTGGGTTAGAGGCACACAGCCCACCCTGTGATGACCCCTCCTCACATCTCCCCAGGGTTCCTTGGGATCATACTTGGGTGGAACTACTGGGCAGGGCTGTGTGGACATCAGGCAGCCTCCCTGCTTCTTACTGTTTTGACTTGTTCAACATGGTTGAATGTTGCTCATTTGAATGAGCAAGTACAAAGCAATAAATGACTGAAATTCACTTCTCAACCATCTCAGTAGACATCTGTGAAGATTTTGGTAACTCTTCTTTCAAAGTGGAATCCTCAGATGATGCCATTTTTCAGTGTTGTTGGACTTGAAAGTTTTGCATGAACCATTTTATTTAGCATCAGGTTAGAGGCACTATATAAAAAATGTGAAGTAATCAAAGAGAAAACAGCATTTCAGTTCTGACAAAGTGAACTAATTCTGTGAACTTGAGTTAGATTGTTTTACTCTGACAATTTTCTTCATTGAACATTTGGAAATTTTGGAGCTTTGTTCCAGTTTGGAAAAAAGCCATATTTCAAGACCCTGCAAGAGATGGATCTCCTATGTTTGACAGGGCTCTAATTTTCATCTTTTTCTACTATGAATGGGACAAAACCCAAAGGATAAACAATGGTTCCCCTGCTCCTCTCACTGAGCCTTGTCAAAAGTGAGCTCCACTCAAGTGATAACAGCAGTAAACTTGTGCTTTATACCAATCATTCATATTTTCATATTCAATAAATGAAATCTTCATGCTCCCTGCACCCTTCTCATGCCACTGGTATGTAAAACCCAAAACTTACTCATCTTCAGTCTCAGCAGAATGACTGAAGGCAGTTATTCTTTTCTTCTTCCATCTCTTTTGTTAAACAGGAAGAGCGTACATATAAAATATAAAAATAAAGAAAAATTCAAAAAGAGTGAATCAATAGATTTAGAAGGTATCACTGAGGTTATATAAAGGTGCAAAAGGTAAAGTTTTTTGATTACTTTGGACAGGGACAGAGGATTGTGGCAGAAATAACAGAATAGTGATTTGGGTTGTCTCACTGGAAACGTGCAACATCTTTCTCTTCCTCAGACCTGATGGAATTCATGGAAATGTCACAAAGCTTGACTAAATAGTGAGAAAATAGTTATGCCTGGAAATGAATGGAAAACTCAGTCACTCCCAGTTGTACACTGAAAATCTGACAGCAGACAAAGAGCAGGCTCTGGGCAACACAAAGCAAGAGGTATGGACTTCAGACATTACTGAATAATACATGTTTATCTTAGAGATCATTCTTAATTTGCCTGCTTTGAAGTCTTTTGTCCCATTTGCTGCCATGAAAGCCAGGAGCATCTCTCAGAAGCATGGGTGGCTTTCTGTGATGTGTGAAGCACAGGGAGAGTGTTGTTCCATGAAGTGGTTAATGCTGTGAAGCAGAAAAATGGTAATGAACTAATGAGCAGCAGACAAAGAATAACAACCAGCATTGTTTCCCTTCACAGGCACCAGAGACACAAAGGGAGCTTTAATAATGCAGGGGTTCCCTATATAAAAATATTTTGCATCAGCTCACCTGGAAATGTTGACATTGCCATTTTCCTTGAGGCAGTCCAGGACCCTGAGAGATGACTGCTTCTCTTTCGTGGTTGAGGTTTGCACAAGAAGTGCTTCAAAAACTTCTGCTGCATTTGTTAGTCAATTCAGGAAAGAGATCTGAGATTCTGAGGACTGAAAGCAGAGGAGAATCTTCATTTAAATATACCTTTATATTTAAAATCACTTGTTATATTTATGTATTTTAAAAATTAAGGCTTGTGGAAAGGAAAATATGTGGTCTTCTCCATCAGGAAAAAATACTGAAATCCACCAATTACCCTTATACCTCTGAGTGCCCATGGAAATCATATAATGCTGCCTATTTCAATAGCAAAAAGGCATTTTACCCTGGGCATGATGTATGAACATTATTTCCTTCTGGATTTGTATGTACATGGTAAGCAGTTACATGTTTGTAACAGCTCATTTGCCTCAACATGTCTGCAATGTGAAACTTGTGAATTATGTGTATCAATGGTGCCAGCAGTCTTAAAAAGTGATTAAAATTCTGAAGTTTATGTCTCTAGAAATGTATTTGTCCCTAAAGGACCTGCAGAAGAGGCTTAAATCTAAAGAAGATTTCAGGAGATCAGATCTGCTGGATTAAATGATTCTGCACCAAATTCAGTGACTGCATAAACAACGCAAATCTTTTCTGAAGGCAGTGGTCATTATTCCACAGCTTATTCCACAGCTCAGTTTACTTCTCAAGACTAAAGATGCTTGAAGATGAATTCACATTTACACAAACTGTTGTTCCTTTAAATTTCAATGTCGTACTTTAGTGGACACACAAAAACCATCCTAATACCTGTTTGGAAAAATCTGGTCTTTTGCATTATGACCAAAACACATTAAAAAAAGTTAATGAATTTTTATCTGTTCAGGACAGGGTTAAATGAATACCATACAAGTCGGACACAATCCTCCTAACAATTTTCCTAGAACTCCCTCACTGGCACTCCAGATTCTAAATATAGAAATAGCTTTAATGTTTTGGTAAATCCCAACTACGTTTAGAGCTAAGAGAGATGATGCCATTGCATTGGTCCCAGTCCATCTCATCCATACAGAAGTTGCAGTGTGTTCTCCAAGAGTGCTAACTTGTCTAGAAGTCAAAACCATCAGACTTTCTGGGGGATCAATCCTGATTAACACATTATGTTTTAAGCACTTATGAGATTTATGAAATGGAACAATTTGTTAGAAATGTGACAAAATAAATTGTTTAATTCTTCATCTGCTATGTATAGTGTAGGAGTAGATAAAAAATTCTATATCACCCCCCTTGACATCCTATCAAATGAGTTCATCTTATGTTATCTTTTTATTATCCTATTTTCTTGGTAAAAGTTGGGCCATCTTTACCAAAAGAGAGGGTAGAAGAGAATGGGAGAAGGCAATTAATTCATCATCCACCCACTTTTCAGGCAGGTTTATCCCTTTCTGGTTCCATCACAATGGATTTGTGAATGATTTACTCTGCTTTTTTGTTCAAGTAGGAACAGTGAGACCAACTCTATGTCCATGTTTTGTAGCTAATAAAGCATGACTGCATGCATCCAAGTCCTTGATGCTTTGAACCCAAGAATACTGGAGCAGAAGGTGGCCAAAGGGCCTGGGGGGGCAGTGCTGATGGTTGGGGCTTTGGCATTTCTGACAGAAACAACACCAGCACATCAGGCACTTGCAATCAACTCCCATTGAGTTCATGGCTAGGGAGGTTCAGAGCTGGACCAACTGCCTGGTGCTCTCATGGCTCAGGATGATCCCTGGCTCTGGATTTCTGCTGACTATAAAGCTACACAATTCTTGTCCTTATTGTTGGCTAAGATATTTCTTGGAAAAAAAAATTATTCCGTGTTCAGAAGAGGTCTCTCCTGCCTGAAAACTTACCTTTTGGGCAGAGTCCACAGAGGTGGTAAAATATGCTTGAAAATTCCTCTCTGAGTTCTCAGCTGGAGACACACTGGGTTATTTCTGGCTGATTTGAAACTAGCAAAGAGAGACCAACCTGAAATTACACCACAGGAATAAAATTCTCCAGGGACTATTCTGCTGACAGATCCATTTCAAAATACTGCAAATTCTGGCTGTGTCCCATCACTCTCCAAAAGCTCAAAAGAGCAGATGTCCTGAAGTGGCTAAAGCAGCACGATGACTCCCCTACACCGCAGGATCACCAGATGTCCTCTGCAGGCAGCCCTAAGATTGCTTCTCAGTGCTGGGCCAGAGGAAAGAGCTGGGGATCTGGCACAGCTTTAGAAATTATTTCCCTCATAAGTGTATCCTGTGGTTTTTTCTTTTCTCCAAAAACAGAGTTGTTTGAAAATAAAGGCTTTAAAATATCCAGGCAGAGACGGGTGTGTGGCCTCCCTTTATTTCAACAGTCCCCATGGCTGGTTGTTCTACAATGCCAACAGAGTTGGTCCCTAAGCTGGAAGGATCCAGTTTTCTCTTGGCTGTCTGGTTAAATGCCATTAATTCCAGTTAAAAGAGCAAAGACCTTAGAGAAAGAAGGACAATACCTCTAAGCAGCACAGCACTGAAGAAAAAAGAGTGTGGGGAAGTCTCAAAGGATTTTCAAACAAAGTGTAAAGGAGTTGAGAAAAGAGAACAGAAGATGATGCCTTGTGGGCAGTGCAAGAGGGTGAAGAAACGTCATTCCTGAAAGATGTTACTCCAAAAACTCCCAGAACTCCTGTTGTACCTGGGCTGTTGGGCCTGGACCTTTCTGTCAGGAATGTCACTGCTGCCCAGCCCTGCCCCTGTCCAGCCTGGGCTGGTCCAGCCCTGCACACACCTGGTGGGGATCAGCTCAGCCCTTCTCTTCCCAAACACTCTCCTGTCACGTCCAACTTCACCACGAGTCAAATATTGAAAAAAAAAATAAATAAACAACCCATGAGAATAATGAAATCCATGAAACTGTGACTGACAAGACCAAAAATTCAGAATTAGATTGGATGGTTCACAATGAAGATCCCAAAGTCCTGACTGCTGACAAAAACCAGTAGCCACCCATCTTCTCCCACCTTCATTTGGAATGGAATTGACAATTAGGGCTGATATCCTTTTGTCAAAACAAGCCTTCTGTTAAATATTTTACAGGCATTCTAGGGATTCTGGATAAGGGCTCATTTTTGTACAGTTTTTCTGGAGCAGGAATTTCCATTTTATCAGATGGTGCTATAAAGTAAGATGAGAAAGAAAAATACTCTTGATTTTTCTTTTGGTTTCCTGATTCAGGAAAATAAGAAATCTGCACATGGGATAAAGGGAATCTGAACAGAGAGAAATGCTAAAAAATTTAGCTCAATGCTAAAAAATATTCTAAATATAAATATAGTTAAATACATCTTCATATACAAGCATTTTTTTAATGTATAAAAATCAACATTTTCATACATTGCTATCTGCAAGATTTGTGCACATGTCTCTCAACAAAGTTCAAGAACACGGGGAATGCAGTACTGAAAGAGGAAAAAGCTGAAACATGAAACTGCCCAGGGTTCCCCAGGTGGCCCATCAGACCTGCACTCCAGGGACACAAACCCAGCACACACAGGCTCAGAACTTTGAAGAGGAAACCTGGTTATGGCAGAAAGAAGCACAGCAAGTATGATCCAGGTCACCTCTCTTGATGCTTTCTGGACCCCCAAGGTGCACGTTGTGCTTTGGCAGTGCCATGGGGCATTTCCTTCCAGCCAGTATTCTTCCACATCCGTTTCCTCAGAAACTGCAAAATGGTCAGTGCTTTGGAGCACAGCAACCCTCAAACTTCTTTATTTAAATAAAAAAAAAAAAAGTGATTTTCATGAAAGCAGAAAATTCCAGTTGTCTTGACCCAAAGTAGCCAATGACACCAAGGGAACACCACCACCTCCACCTTACAAGTGGTGCAGAATGTGTGTGGCTGGTCCTGCCAAAAGGGGAACGTGAGTAGACCTGAAATCTTTATAGTGGATCAGAGTAACCAATTTTTCACTAAATTAGATTTAAGCTGTAATTACAGGTTCATTTTGCATTTATTTGGAGCAGAAGGTTCTTTTATATATAGTTGTGATACACGAGATCATCACAGGAACAGTTCAACTCGCAATAATATTTTTTTAAAGACAGCAGACGTGTTCTTTGTGTAATAACAGAGCAACATATATAAATAACTTTAGTTCTGCATAAGATATTGAGGAGGTCAAAGCAATCCTTTTTCTTCTCCGTGACTGGGGTGTGGGTAGGCATCTGAATGAAAGGAAAACTTCCAGCAGAGATGGTCTTTTTTCCTTTACTTTACTTGACCCACCCAAGAAGGAATATGGAAGAAAAAGGTCTTAACATAGTCGTCACTTTGAAATGTTCCAGTGTTTTAATTAGGGTCCAGAGTCTGGCAAAATTTATCAAACTTTCCCTTTGAAAATAAGGTGGGTTTAACCTTTGAGAGCATTCCCCTGGGTTGTTAACACAAAGCTGTGCTAAGTAGTGAGGTGGGACAAGGTGTGCTCCACATCCTTTTGAAGTGGTGAAAAGACTCTCATGGTCCTCAGAGAGCTTTGGCTCAAACTTACAATTCTTATTTTAGGCTCACTTGTAATTGTCCTTTTTCCTCCACTAACTGCTCCATAACTTTTTCTATTTGTTTGTTTTTGTAATCAGAGGAGACAGAAAGAACTATTACAAAAAAGTGTTTTCTCTGGAATAAGGATTCCTCCTTATGATATTCATGCTTATTCCAGAGAAAATACTTTTTTACCACCTCATGGTATGTTCATTAGAAGAATGATAAAAAGATCAGAGGCAAAAAAAAAAAAAGTGAAGCAAAGCTGCAGATGAGACTCTGTAGCTGATGCAAAAGGAGAAGACATACTCTCAGACAAAACAGATTAAAGAGAGCAGAGATGATGTAATAAAGAAAAATAGGTCAGAATTCAGGATGTCATTTCCTTGGTTAGAGCATTATTGAAGTCAACAGTCTTGCAAGACCAGGGTCAGGATCTGACTAAGACTAGCACACTATGTGGTTAGTCTAGCCCTAAACTTTGTCTTCTGAGGGGCTTTAAGGACTGATCCCTCTTGCTTTTGTCCATCCTTATTCAGTAGCAGGAGCTGAGCCAAGAGATCAGGAACTGGTGAACTCTGCAGGATCTAGTGGGAAGAGTTTTGTGGGAATGGCTACTATTCCTGGAGTTTTCCTCTCTTAACAAATGTTCTCTTTTAAGAATAATGCTTGAAAAAGCCTGATGTTCCAAGAGACAAGCTGATCTTGTGTTTTTCCTTGATGCAACTTTAAAGGTGAGATCTGCATTCCAAAATGTGAGGACAGGAGTTCAGGCCAGGTGGGGAACACGATCTGGCAGCTCAAAGCTGCAGGGGAAGGTTTTAGTGGCTGGCTGGACTTGTACAATATGGCCAGTGCTCTGTATGGGGAAAAAACTCCATGGGCTTGGCATATACAGGAGGGGAGAAAGCCCCAGTGGCTGGAGATTCCACAGATAAACCCTCATTGTCTACAAAGGAAAAGCCTTTGGCATCCTAGATAATATCTGAGATTAATTAACAGTTTGTTTAGTGAAGCTGCAGCCAGATATCTTTAATCCAAACACCTTTCTAGAGCACATTTATATGCAGAGCTCTGGGCAATTACCAAAACTACTGCTCCATAATAAGAAAACAAAACTCATTTATGAAATAATACACATGTATTAATACATGAAAACAAAGAATAATCTACACTTAGATATAACATAAAAATAACTGTACAAGCCAGACAACTTTGACAAGGTCTCCTGGACACTTAAAAAGCACAGTAAATATCTGCTTTATTTCTGAATGCCAAACCTTAAAAAAAACACTCTCTTGTTAAAAGTCCAGCTCCTTATTTTAATTAAATTACCAGCTGTTTATAAAATATCATTCTTTAGTGAAACTACAGTAAACAGGAGAGATCCAAACCCCTGTAAATTGAGAATGCAGACTTCAGCTGTCAGGATGTCATTGAGAAGTTTCAAGGTGCTCTGTTGGTGTGCATTGGTGCAGTGACAGATGTATACTGACCATTTGAAGGGAAGTGAATGAGTTTAGATGAACAAGTAGAATTGCTAAACAACTCATGTTTAAACACAGGGAAAAAAGGACAATGGAAAAGGAAAATAAAAGAGAGGAGTTTCAGTGGAGGGTATCTTATTTTATTGTTCTTATTATGTCTGTACTGGAACACACTAGAATAAATGCTCTGGGCTGTAAACTAACACCATTCAGCACAGAATGGATTAAATTCAGTCAGAACATCTTTTCTGATCCTTTGATTACATATGAGAAATGTTTGTGATTATGTCTCCCCTTTTTGGTAGAAAACACCAAAGCATACCACGACATGGCTGCATAACATGGAGAACCTTCTCTTGCTTGTGTAGATGTATATATACATTCATCAAATTAAACAGTGGTACTATAAATTAGCAATGAAGGAAGTATAGGTATGACAAAGAAATCTAGGGAAATATATGTTGCTAAGAAAAACAGGAAGTTTCTTCAGGAGTGTATTGTCTGCCTTGTAATTTATTAAGATGGTATGAACAGACTACAAGAATTGTTTAAAACAACAGAGTTATTAATACTATAGATAAGACAGAAAAAATATATATTGTAATAGACAGATGCAGATACACACACTCTACTGTTTAGTATTTGAAGACAAAAAAAGATGATACAATCAGTGGCCCAAAGAAAATAAATTCCCTTGCATCACATTGTCTGAGAAGTAACTGTTAAAATCCTTCTATTAGAAATGAATATTTTTATGTCAAAGAATCCATGCACTATAAATCCAAAGGTTGTTAGAGAACAGTAGAAATATGCAATGCTGCCAGAAGCCAAAGCGAGGAAGCAGAAGGATCACAGTAATTACAGGTCAGTTATTCTGGCCTCAGTCCTAAGCAAAATAATGGAAAAGCTGATAAGGGCTTCAATTAGTATAAAAGTAAAGGATGACAGTATAATTGGTGCCAGTCAAGATGGCTATATGGAAAAGTAAGTCTCGCCAAACATTTTGATGAACACAACTACACAGGTTGCACAAGACATTTGGCTTAGTCCCTCTGTGTAGCCTGATTAAAGGACTGGCACTGAGAAAAGCAGGTTATGGGCAGAGTGGCAAACAAGGGCAACACCAGCATGAAGTAGCACATTCAGCTTCTCCTGTGTGCAGCCAGGCTAACCAGTGTCAGGTAGAGACACAGGAAAGGAGGCCAGGAACAGTCTGTCAACAGAGGCCATGGCAAGGAAACAGCAAAAAGAAATCCTGAAAGCAGTGGCAACATCCCTCTAACTTCAATAACCAGAGTTTTTCATATAAAGCTTGTAAAGAACCCAAAACCTAATAAAATTCTGCAGAGCTTCAAGTAGAAAACATACCATGAGACATGTACTTAAAATCTGGATGGAGATCAGAGTGTCCAAAAATTCGAGGTTCAGTCCAGAGTAATGGACAGGTTCAATTCCACTGCAGAGAGAGTATTGGGGGATGTGTAGCAAAATACATAGACTGATTCCTGAAAGTTGCAACAGGAGAACTGAATCATAGTGCATTCCAAGCCCTACTAAACAACTAAGTCTAGTCCCAACAGACTTTGTGTACGTTCATCACAACACGGATGCTTTCATGTCTCAATTCTCTTGGGAACACCATGTGTTGTGTCTGTTTTGTTTCTTAACGATTTGCAAACTTTTAAAACTTGGCTGTGTTGCTACTTTGCTTGTGGGTTCAAGAAAAGACAAGAATCCATAAACCTTTGATCCACATGCTACAAATGCACTAGAAAAACAAGAGAAGAAAAGAAAAGAAAACACAGTGCTGTCAACAGGAAGATATGAGGCTTGGTTTGTATGAATGGGGATAATTAGTTGAAATGTGATATGGATTTTTTTTTTTTTCTTTCTGGAAAATATATATATTTGTGAGAACAGTTTTTATGCAAAGTGTTTTAGAGAACATTTTACATCAGATTAAATCTCAAAGATACTTTTTCTGGTCTCAGCACAAAACAAAGAAAGACTAGTTTCATAGTTAGCTGTAGAAAAGAGAATTGTCATAATTGTTTTTATTAGCTATAGATTTAATAATCTGAACAAGTGTTAGATCTCTTTACAACTACATTTTTAAGTATTACATTTCAGAAAGTATGGGTTTAGAGTTTTGTACATCTCATTTTAAGGAGCTCAGCCTAATAACAAGAGAAAAAGAAAAGATCCTTTCAGGGACTTGTCTACCTTGCTGGAGAAGTTTACCCAGCAGAACATGCTGCTGTGGGACAGACAGCTGCTTACCTGGCTGGTCCAGCCCAAAGGCAGTAAGTGACTGTCTGGGGATGGCAATTTTCCTTCTCATCAGATGGCTGTGAATTTAATCCTAAACAACAGCTGGGCTCCTGGTCCAAGCCAGTTGTCTTGGCTCCCTCTATGGTCCAGGAGAGAAATAGGTACTTCTGAACGGCGACGGATCCCGTGAGTGCCAGCACTCTGTCTTTGCTGGAGTGACATGTCTTGATCCCCAGTGGCTCTAGAGGGAACCTTGATGAGCAACTTAGCCTGGAACTCAAACCTCCAACAGCCAACACCAGGTGAGGTGAATTATATGGAGTGGTACCATTGACACATATATTTAAAGCCAAAATACAACCGTGCCCATTAATTTAGCCACAGGGGTCAAGTTTCAAAGATCCAGATAAGCACTGGAGATTTGACTCAGGCTTTATAAATATCCATTTCATATTTGAGTCAAATGTAGCCATAAAATGAAATGTGAGAACCTTATATATATTTGAGAGGAGTGTTATGAAAATCACTAGCTGAGAGGGCAAAAGGAGGCAAGGATTTTCCCTAGCTAGCTTTCCCTTGGCTCAAGGGAGGCATGGAGCAAGCTTGCATTTTGCCTCCAACCCTCTCCAAGGAAATGGGAGGATGGTTGTTCACAGTTTATCAGCTTTGGTGCAGGGTCTGTGCAAGCTATGATTCAAAAGCAATTGTGGTAATTGCTGTAACTACGAAGTTAATGCATGCAACGTTAATTTTGTTCACAGAGAGTTGTGCCAGTAATGGCACCATCCATCATTTTCTGTTAAAACAGGAACAAGTGTTAATCTCCACTCAGCAATGGGTGCAATGTGCGTGAGCAATAAGCAAAGTGCCAAAAAAGAAAAACCACTGTCAAAGCTCTCTGTCACAGAAAAACAATTTCTAACAATATCTCTGTAATGGGACTCAACTAAAGAGTGAAAAATGATTTGATTTTTCACTGACAGGGATTGTTAATGAACCCAATTTTTCTCTTCCACCTTGATTAGTTTTCTGTACGAAGATCCATTTTAGCTCTGCACAGTGTAGCTTATGGTAATAGACACCCAGCTGCTGTAATCTTGTCAGTACTCCCACTTGCAGAAAAGTAATTTTTTTTTCCTCAGGTAGGCTGCTAAACTATTACCAGGTTTTCAAGCATAATGGAAAACAGTGCAGGATAGAATTTAAATAGGACTTTACCAACAATTTTGGTATTTTTCTAGTTTTAACAATAACTTTACAAGATTTTTAAATGCTTTGCACATCCTGTCATCCCAGGCATAAATCTATCCTCCCAGGTTTCTGGATATTCCCAGATGCCCTTGGCACTACAGTGTTGGATTGCTCAGTTCCATGCTATGCTACCTTCCAGAACAAGAGCACAGCCAAAATCTCCAAGGGCTGGCTGTGCAAACTGGTTCATTCAGTAGCACTCAGTTTGTCAACAGGGCTCATTCCAAGCAGGTAGCAAAGCATTTCCAATAAGCAATCAGAGCAGTACTGCACTTGTAGTTACACTCTGGATTTGAGACACTTCCAAAGGCCATGCCAGGGGCTGTGCATGGTTTGGCCCAAGTAAAGGAGCACATTTGTGCAGCTCAGTGCTCACACCTTTCCCACCAAAGGCATGTCTGTACCTTTCCTGATTAAAAGCAGCCCACGATCCTGACCTTTGCTGTCCAGTGGCAGAGACTGCAACAGCACTTGGGAAAGAACAAGGTCATTTGGGAAATGTAAGAAAGAAAAAAGGAAGTGTTGAGATGGAAATACATTTTTGGAACAGAAGTGAGCTAATAACTAAACCCAACTTTTCTGGATTTGTATTAATGCTTAACTAGTGCTACTCAGCCCTGAACTATTCCTCAGCATTGGGGTCTGACATATTATTAGAAATGAACCTATTGATATGCAAAAATATATGTTCCACATGATTCAAATACTGAGAAATAGAGCCAGTTTTGAAATGCAGTTAAACCCACCCTGTGTGTAGTGTTCTCCTGATGGACTGATGTGGCTGCTTTGGTTTCAGGGGAGCAGTGCCTGCATGAACAGGTGGCACGGCTGAGCTTCACACTTGGTCTCCCCTGATGGAACTGGATTTGGGATCAGCTGCAGAGAGGACAAGGATTTGGGTAATGGATCTGCCTTGCTTGAAAATTCAGGCTTTGAGAAAGAGGAACAGATAAGCAGCGCACCCAGGATATTTAGCAGGAAATGAAATATTTTGAAAAACAGTGAAAAAAAGGTGCATGTGTTATGTCTTTCATATGAGTATAATCAGATATTGTAAATATTCCTTCACCTGTCCAGCTGATCCTTACAAACTACTCAGTGAGTGAAGGCTTTCCTAAGTGATCTTGTTTTGGTTTATTTTGGTTTTTATAAATAATTAATTTATTTTTCAAAAGAACTCTGAATTGAAAAATCAACACACATCTTTCACTTGTCATGTATTTAATTTAAAATCTGATGTTAGTACTGGAGATTTCAAAAGGAGAACTAAACCAGAAAGTTTTTCATTTTGTTTGATAAAATCATTAAATGCAAAACCTGCAAATCACAGAGATGGCCTTGGTGCTGACAAACTCCAGGAAATTTAAATGCAAATTTCACATTCCTTTCACATTTCTTGTCAAGAAAAGAAACCTAAAAGAAGAGATAAGAAGAAGGAGTCATTGTTCATTTATTCCTAGCTCTTTCTTAATATAAATGCCCATTTGCCAGGTAGATGAAGGTAGCATAATATGCTACCACTCTAAATGCACCCTTCATAATTAGTTAGTAAAAAAGTTTTAAAACACCTGCAACTTTAACTCTGTGTTTCACAATTTGCAGGTTTTTTGTATGTCTTTCAGCTGCTGAACTTATTCTTCCAATTATTATTTCTTTTTAAATAATAGGCTTTTATGCACAGGTAGATTAAATAAAAAATTGTGTGTGGACTGTGAGCTCTCATTATCTAAAATGTTCCTATCCCTCTGGCTTTTGAGATAACTTTCCTTTCTATTCTGCTTCAGTAATCAGTTTTCCTGAAGATTATGAAGCTTTTTGACTTGTGTATGTTTCAAGGCTGTCTTTGTTTTGCACTGTTTTTCAAGTAATCTTTAAACTACAGAAAATTAAACATAAGTTGTGTATTTCTTTGCGCTGTTGTGGCTTAGCCCATCAAATGGGTACTTCTAATCCAACAACTACAACAGTACTGACTATCCTTTATATGGTCTTGGGAGACAAATGCAATTTTAGTTCATCTCCCCTGTTACAATTTGTAGCTCTGGTGAACCTGAAACTTATAAAATTAACAATAACATTCTCTACATTATACTTAGATTAATTATCAAATGCACATGCTCCAGGCTTGGAAGCCATTTTTTCACTTTATTTCAATCACTGCAGCATTATTTTTTGTCAGAGTGAATTTTAAAACTTGAGCTGGCAGCAGCCTGGTGCCACTGGCTGGTTGTGGCAGCCTGTGAGAGCATAGCTACCCATGGAGGAGTGATGGGCTGTGGAGCCCCACATGGAAACTTGGCCCTAAATCAGTGTGGTAAAAAAGAAAACAGTAAAGTGTGAGAGAATTACAGAGCATTTGGTGATAGGAATAAGGAGAAGGTCACTAGATATGAAAATCTGGGGTGGGAAGCAGAGTAATATTGAGAACCTTCACTGATATAAGTCAATTATGTTCAAAAAATTGCCTTTTGGAGTCAAATGGTTACCCCATTGAAATCCACAGTAAACTCTTCCACAGCCTTATGTGGGGCCTGGATTTCATCTTCAACAGCCAGGAATACCCTATAGCAAACATTTTCATCTGTGAAGACAGAAAAGGAAAAAACAATTTAAGTATTCTTAGGATACAGAGTGAATGGATTAATGATATTATATTATTCAGAATGTAATTAAATCCTGAAGTTATTTTTAAAAATAGTGCAATCATGTGTTTATATGTGGAGCTAAGGCACTTCTTCCCCGTTTTTTCTTTTTTTAAACACTGCATGATGACATCAGCTAACGCTGCATCACTTCTCAGGGATTTTGTGCAGAATCTTAATGTTTACACTAACAACGTAATTTAAGAAAGTATATTATGTAAATCCTTGAATCTCCTAGGGTCTAGGAATGAAATGTAATGCTAATTTGATTTAGTAATTTGTTCTCTCTCCCCAGAAACACACAATTACTGCTTTTGAAAGACTTTTTTCTTTTTCCATCATGCTAGGACTAAATTGAAAACTGAGTCGGCAGCAAAGCCCAGGCTGGGAACATAGAAGAGCTCTGCTACTCAGGCTCTTACAGCCAGAACACAGAGTGCAGGGAGATTTATTTCTCAAAACGAAAACGGAATGTTCATTATCTCTCTCTTTTTTTTTTTTAAGCAAGAAATGGAAACAAAATAAGTCTTCTTGAAATTCCATAATAGTAATCTAAACGTGAAATGTGAGCTGAAAATAACGTGCCTCTCTGTGTGTGTCTAGAAGAGAGAGGCCTTGTAGCTCTGTGCGTGTCTGTCTGCAGGAGGGAGGTTGTGTGTCTGTGTACAGTAGTGTAGAAATAGTTCATCAAATGAGTGGTTTCCTGTCCTGATCTGTAGATTTTCTTTCTTCCATGAAAGGAAATGGAGATAATTGATCTGACTTCCATCAGCACATAAAAGAGATTGTCGGCAATTTGTTTTCTGAAGGGCTACTTAAATACATGGTGATGTGGCGAGCAGGAAAGATCACCCACGAACTCTGCAGCCGTCCCAGATGCCTGGTGGGCACACCCAGAGGACCAATACATTCCGTCATCTGCAAAGTATGACCTTCCTTTCTCTCTCTCTCTCTCTCTTTCTCCCTCTTTCTTCTTCTTTAAGGATACACGGTGTCCCTCCAGGTTCTGCAGTCTGGGTTTGATTAAATAATTATAAACTTCAAGCAGCAGATCTATCATTTACATTCCTGAACATGCCAACATGTGCCTTTTGTGGGGATGCCAACCAATACCAAAGTTTCAGTCATTATTGTCATTGAAAATACAGTGGTTCAATGTTTGTGCTATTTCCTGGATTTTGGCAATATAATGTTGCCCAGCAATTTGCCGTTAGTGCCAACAGCACTAAAGAACTTCATAATAAATCCTTTCTATATTTACTCAGTCCACCACTGTGTCACTGAAATTAGCATTTTACGATCTTATGCTCCAAGGAACCTATTTTCTCTCTTTTAACTCCATGCTATTATGAATCCCAACAGAAAATCCTTCAAAGCATGGTTTGCTTCAGCTTTTCTGTGTAAGGACTGCTGTCAGTCATGTTTGTTTTCTGAAAAGATGTAGAGCTTGCAGCTTCATGGTACATGATAGCAAAGATAAACCAAACTAACAAACAAGACAGAGTGTTTAATTTAGAGATATTACAGAGATTGCTTTAAAATGTCAGATGTCTTCATGCAGCCTTAAGCGCAGAAGACAAAATTAACAGAAGAAGATACCAAAAAAGTAACAGGACCAGATCTTTCCTTGAGGACCAGATCAGCTAACTCTGCTCATGTGAGTGACAGACAGAATGAAGACAGAGGGTTTGACTTCTCTGAATGAAAATATCATGGTAATGGAATAAAACAATAACCAGTGTAGGGGCCTTAGCAAAGGCATGTTCTCAGGAATACTCCAGCCAATGCTTCATGGAAACCGTGGGACCACTGGGATTGAAATATTGTTGTAACTGGGCAATTCAGCCCTTTGTTTACAATGGTGTGGGAGAGAATAAAACAGTGCCTTTTGCACTGAAATCCTCAGAGGCACTTCCCTGTGAACCCTGAGTTTGGGATCCTGTCTAGGTGGTCAACATGGGGCCAAATTCCACTCATTTGTTTGGTCCAAGCAGCTGTAGTAAAAAGATTTGAGGGGAAAATGAGAAGCAAGGATTTTCTAGGAAAAGGAAGAAAAGGTTTGATTAGAAGGGAGAGAGAGCAGAGGGCAATAGTTTTCGTGTTTGCAGCGAGAGAAGTGAAAGCAATGCCTTCTGGAAAGAGATGGATGGCTGGAGAAGAGGAGGCTTGGGAAGAGGCACACCAAGTATCTCACTGCATCTGTTATTTTTTGTCACTGGAATAGAGAGAGACTGGGACTTTTTGACTAATGGGAAGCACATCACTGCTATCCTCTCATAACCCTGAAAAGCTCAAAAGATTTTGCTGCACATTCTGTCATGTAGCAAATTCACCAGAAAACCCCTCATGCCCCAGAGCGGGTTATTTTGGAGACGTGCACGTGTGTGTGCATGGTCACAAGGCCGGGCAGGAATCTGCTCTGTAATCTCAGCCCCGGCGGCAAAGGCGGCTCCCACAGCCCCGAGTGATGTGGGTGCACACCAGCTGAGTTACAAGCTCCCACAGGCACAACCCCTTGTTAGGAAAATCCACGGCAGAAGCCATTTAACCCCGCCGGTACTGGCCCCTCGGAGTGGGACAAGTGCCACGGCCGCACCGGCGAGAGCGGCGGGGCCCGGCCGGGCCTGCCCTCACCGGGGCCGGAGAGGCCCTGTGGGATCCGCGCCAGCAGTCTCATTAATCACAGGACATTTTCAATAACAAGGATACCTCCGAGGGAAATAAGAAACTGAACGGCAAAAAGAGAGTATCTAGCAAACAAAATGGGGTTATTTGGCTCAGCAGCTCCAGTCCCTGCAGCCCGTGTCCCCATTCCCTGGGGTGAGTGCCAGGGGTTGCAGTGGTACAGCCGCCACCCGAGGACACTCACTGTTCCGGCAAAGTGAAGCTCTGGGAAGCACAGGAGTGGGAATAGGTGATTCCAAGAGGCTGCTTAGGCTGGAAACAACCTGATCTTCAGGTCAGACTGAAAGAAATTTTGTAAGCAACTTCCAGGCATAATCTATGTTTTGCTGCCATGACGCAGGCTACAGGGGAGTTCCTTACAGTGAGATGGACACTGCACTGAGTCACCCATTAATCTGCTGTTTGTAAAGTGTGGTAATGGGAGACGCCCATTTCATTGCAGAAAGAAAATATTTCAGCTGGTTGAACTGTTGAGGCAGCACCCTACCTTTTCCCCTGTTTTAGAGCTTTGTCTAATTTGCATCACAGCAGTAGTTTTATAACTTTGGTTTAAGGTGCCCAAGGTGTTGGAAGGGTGCGTAATAAACACAGAAAGCAAAAATGTTCTTGCCATGCTGCTTGCACAGCTGGCTGGCTGTGTAGCTCTGTATGTCAGATGTCACACATGCATTAGGTGAAAACATGGGGCCAGGTATACAAAAGTGCCTAGTTTCTGCCTCTGTTGGGTCCTCTTCTTGTGGTAGAGGCCTTCAAACTTCCAGAAACTCTGGGAACTGAGCATATAAAAAAGTAAAACAAAAAGAATAAGAATTCAAAGGTAACCAAAACCTCTCTGGTTTTTTTTGTTTCTGCTTTTTCTACTTTAGATGTGCTGTTCAAAGTCTTTCCTGGGTTAAATCTGTTGAGCCCAGTGTGTCACTGCTAGAATTTACATGGAAAGGTGTTTTTGTTACTGCTATAACACATATCAATCTCTGGAATACAGAAATCTCTTCTGGCGTGACACTATTGTGGCTGAGTTGTGTCAGCTCCTTCCTGTTGGCACTGGGGACACAGGTACTGAAATTTGGGACACGGGGATGGGAGGCTGGGACACTGGCTGGCACATCTGGTTAGAGGGAGTGTGGGTGAATGGGCAATTTCCAGCCCATTGGGGTGAGTCCCCTGAGTTACACCACGGGCCTACACATTTTATGAGTTTAAACAGTCAGACTGAGCCCTAATTCTGTAGGCTTGTGGTGTGACCAGAAACCACCTCCTTTTCTGCTTCTGATTTTCCTCAGTAGTAAGGAAAACTGAGTTACAAGAACAATATTTCACCAACAATTTCTTCTAAAACTATTCTAATAAAAACATCCTGAAACTAGTATTCCTCTACTTCCTTTTCTAAGAGGTTTTTTTTTGTTCCGAGTTTTAAGGTTTTTTTTTAAAAAAGTGGGTTTTAATCTTAAATTAAAGGGCACAAAAAAGAGCAAAAATTATTAGTGAAAACAGAAATAAAACCCCTTTTGCCATCTAACTTATGATCAAATTACTACTCAGTTACTGAAGTCACAGTAGTCCTTCCCTTAATTTGTTACTAATGAAAGGGAAAACATCTATAAAGTAGGTTCTGGGCTTGTAAAAATCTGAATATAAGCAACTAGAAAAATAAAAATGTATGGAGACTTTTCATGTCCTCTGAGATACTGAGGAATACAGCAGATATCAGCATTGTTTTAATTTATTTTGTCTGCTTCCATCTATGTGCCCTGCACTGTTGGCTCGTTGGGATGCTGGATTTGTTATTTTATACTTCTGTGTATGAAGGTCACTTCTCTGCTGATGTTTTCACTTACAGGACCTCATTTGTTTCTCAAACCACTACTGCAAAGATGAGAGAAAGGTCTTTGAAATAATATTAAATCCCTATGATATGAGTGTGGCGGTGACTATTCTCACACTGTCACCACTGGGAGGTAATTTCCTCAGGATGGTTTTGGCCACTGAACCTGGATTGAAATCTCAGGTAGAGTGACAAAAATGCAGGTTGAATTGTACCAAAAGACAGTGTGTAAATGCACTTTTAAACAATGTTGTCCTTCCATCACCTTTAAGGGTACTCCATCATTCCTATACACAAAGCAAAGCAACACTAAACAGGACATTTTTTCCTGTGTCTGGCAGGGGTCTGCTTGACATAGGAATTACTTCTGCCGTGATCATCATTAAATATCAGTTGCTGCAAGCAAAAATCTATATTGTGCAAACCAAATATAACCAAAACCAGCCCTTTTGATCCTTTTAGAGTTCCAAATTCATATATTCATGCTTCAAGAAAGAACTGTAAAAAATCTGCTTTGCTGTCTGGGTGGGTCTTTGCTGGCTCTGTGTCAGAACATACCTTTGGGATTCTGCCATGTTTACTGATTTTTTCAATCAGGTAAAGAGAAGAAAAATCATGTGGAAAGGAGAGCAAAGGGCATCCTTCAAAATTAAATCTCTTCTATCATTAACTTTCTTAAAAAAGACAAGTAGATGTAAGAGCAAGGCACCAGTAAGTGAAATAGAGCACAAAACATCACTGATTAAAAACATCATGTACACAATCTCAGAGCTACTTGAGGCTTCAGCCCTCTGATGGATGCAATATGCAGTGTATGAGGGGATAGGTGGAGAAAAAATACATGTTATATTGCAATTCATTGATTTATGGGAGAACATCTCTTTTACCACTTTGGGCCATATTTTCATTGATTTACCCTAAATCTTAGTTTTACATCTTTATCCTTCAGCTGTGCCAATGAATACACCCAGAGAGATTACAGATGTGTCACTGTGTACATTCAACCCTCTTTAGGCACTGCAATAAAGTGGTAGGTGTGGATTCCCTCACCATGTGGTCCTGGAAAGCATTTTTTTCTGGTCCACCAAATTGAATGGAAGAGTCTATCTTCAAGTACTTGTGGTGACTTGGGTGTTGGCACTTGCTGCATTTTATCAAGGGCTTTCTAAGAAGTTCCTGCATGTTTGAGATGATTCTTCAGAGACCTACTGCAAAGACTGTTTCAACGGACCTGACTTTTTTGAGGACTGTAAGAACTCTAAGGCTGAAACATTACAGCTCTTACAGGCACCTGAGACTGCAGCAATATGTGTCTGACACAGGAGAGCCAGGAGTGTATTTGTTTGGGCTGGAGTTGTTTCTCAACAGCCACCAGAAAGCACAAGCAAGGTAAAAGACTTACAATGAACTTAGAAAGCAATCAGTTGATGGCAGTTCTTGCCATCAACCAAGTTCATCAACCAAGACTAAAGTAAACTCAATTGTACAGGGCTTTCTGAATGCATAGTCAGGATCTTTACAGAAATGGCTTGCATTGCGTGTCACAGAAGAGTTATTTTTGTAACAAAGTTCCCAAACCTGCAGCATTGCCAGCCTGGCATGGAAGGAAAAAATTCCCCTTAACTCCCAGTGAGGAGGCCAAAGGCAGGTATTGGGAAGCCTAGTCTGCCTGACTCACTTGTGGCAGTGACTAATTTCCAGCAAGCCCCTAACATTTTTGAGAAGCTGTGTGATTCCTGAGGGTCCCTGCAGGTGATCAGGACAAGCAGCACCGTGGCCAAGGAAGCGGAGCGCGGTGCCGGCACGTTTCGGCAAGAAGGAGACAACACTGACCTGCACCAGTCAGGCTGAGGAGGAGGGAGCACGGCTCTCCAGCAGGCAGGAAGGTAGGCAGGCAGGGCTGGAACACTGTGTTCCAGTAATTTGGGATGACAGGGGAGACATTGCAGGTTATTATATCTAGCATACATTGGAGCTTTGTTTTGTCTAACTCGAGCGATATTCTGGGGCTCAGTAACTCTCGCCCCAAAGTCTGGGAGGAAGCGTGGGGGGAGAAGAAAACGTAGCAAGGAGGAACAAAACAACTACTATATTCACACTGGCCCAACACAGAGACCAGTCCACATTTGGGACTGATTTAGAAAACTATTTGGCAGCATCTGTGGAAAAATGGAAGATCAAATGATACCTTTCTCTAATCTAGGTGATTTCTGCAAGTTAAATGTGAAGCATCCCAATCAGCCACAGTGATAGCCACTCTACTGTGGAACTCAGATTGTCTCCATTTGATGTGTATGCATGTGGATGTATGTGTACATATCTAATACTGATCAGTTGGGCCTCAAAAAAAGGTCCTTATCCGTAGGGCCTCAAAAATTTTGCAGAGGGGATGGCAATCCTGTCTAGAATAATGTCAGCCTGTTGCAATATGGCCATTTTAGTTGGAGGCCGTTAGTGGTAGGGGACTGGAACCACTCTGCCCATAAGGACCTGAAAAATAATTGGGTTAAAGTAGGGACATCAGTCTTGACACTTGAGTTAGAGGTAAATCATCATTAAGACCTTCTGCAGGACTGAGCAGAAGATCATCAAGGAAGAGACAGCTCCCTAAGATTTTTCCTCAAAGACCATTCCTCCCTCATGTTGTGATGACTTCCAGCAAGTGAATATTCTCAAAGACAATTGTTCTGATATGACAAGAACACAGAACAGAGAGGTATTGCTGTCCAACACAGGACAGAGCTGTAGCCTGTGTGTTTTTATTAGAGCTGAGAGTTTAAGAAAAGAGCCCTGTAATGTGCATGTCCCCCTGGTGAGTTTATGCATGCTCCCACAGCTCTAATAAAAACATACGGTGAAGGTAAATTAGGGCAGACGACTGCTTCTGTCAACACTGAGCAAACAGCATCTTTACGGTTTATGTGTGACTTAGAATTCAAGAATGCAGACTTTGTTTTTCATTGATGGGCTTGTTAAAGAAAATTCTTTGATAGTTCCAGAGGAAAAAGAAATTATATAGAAATGTGAAGAGATTAAAGCAAAGAAAGAACCTTGACATCAGACGGGAGCTTGTTTGATTAGGTCACTCTATAGACGAGAAATAATTAAAAATAAAGAAGACAGATGGAGGATGTCAGGTGCTTAAAACAACATCTTGAGTCTACCCGTGCTAGTGTTCATGTGAGCCAAGACTTCAGGCTCCACAGATGTCAAACGTGTCTCTTGGCTGAGGGTCTTAGCAGGACGAGGAGAGGCACCAGAGTTTGGTGAGCAGAATGGAGCTTGTACAAGTCTGACAGCAGTGAGGAACATTTGCTGCTGCTAACAGGCAGTGAAGGAGCTTTGCTGAAGGGGCAGGCAGACAAGCTTGTCTCTAGTCTGGTTCCCTTTTGCTCCTCACCTGCTGCTGGTTGCCTGGCCTGCCTGTGCATTAATGAAGTGGTTATTTGCCTTAAGGAGCAACTTGTTGGGCTCCCGGGGGAGCTGCTCCCGCCTGCCTGGTGGCTGCAGTGCCGGTGCCAGCAGCCGGGCAGGTGGTGGCAGATCAAAAAGGAAAACTCCCACAGAGCTTCTGGGGATTTCCTCACTAATATGCTGATACATACATTAGCTGACTGACTGACACTGCCTAAATATTTGTCCTTTACTGCTATGTTTGGCCGTGATTTTATAGCAACTTTGGTGGTTTGTGAGTTAGCCCACTTTATGCATGAGCTGCCTTGACTTTTGCTTGCTGCCCATCTGCAAACCACCACTGCAGGATTACAGGGGTTGACATCAGGCCATTTCACCTGAGTTTTCTCTTTCTCAGAGAGAAACAAATGGGTTTTCACCTCCCACCTGAGTGCTGCAGTCAGTAACAGAACATTAATGGACTTTGACAGAAACTAAGGAAGTCTGCACTCATATTTGCCTTGTGCAACACTAGAAATTAGTCCAGAAGTGGGAAGGAGTTTTCAGTCTGCACATCTCTCCAGAAGGTATTTGCATGTTTGCTAAATTCCTACGGAACAGGGAAGCCTGAAAGTGACACAAATAAGCTACTGTTTGCCAGCCTGCACCAGGTTCTCATACAGCCAGAGATGAGGGCTGCTCCATAAAAGACCAAGACAGAGAACACTGTTGGAGGGAAACAAACCAAAAATATGTCTTTTCACTGTAGTCACCCAAACACCTGATGCTTAACCAGGAAAGGCAGACAGGTACCATGACTGTTCAGGTGATCCTGGAAATGTACATTATTTAAGTATCTTCCCCAATCTCCATTTGTCCTCCTACATAAAATGAAATGGGTAACTTCCTTTTTTTTAAAGTAAACTCAATTGGATCATGCATAGTGTTTAACTGGAGTGATAAATACAGATGGTTTAGGAATTCAATTATATTTAAGTTCTTCTCTAATAAAGCTAGAACAGCTGGTTGCCAGATCCTCAGAGTGCTTCAACTTTGTCAGGAGCATCCAGCATATTTTAAAACCATCTCTTGACCCTACAGAGGAGGTCAATGTTTCTCCTGGCAGCCCACTAGTTATTTTTTAAGTGTCTTGATTTTTTTTCTGTGGTGTAATGCAATTTTACTCATTATCACTACAGATGTCAGACCAAGACTAGCAAGATTACAGCAGTAGCTGGAGCATATGGTTGAGTCATATGAATAATAATCATAAATCCTTTTTGACATTGGCCCATTATTACATCCTGATCATGTCCCCTTGGAATCTCTTGTTTGGTGTAATGTTTAAGTCATTATAAGGTATCTCTGGAGGTCTAGATTTATAGAGCTCTCTATTGGAGAAACACAGTATTAGCAGTGTGTTTATACAAACATAAAACACATGAATATTATATACCAATATATCTACGTGTAGTGTTTGTGGAGACAGACAGGAGAAGCAATTAACGATTGGCAGTCACTGAAAGAAATGCTTCTGATGACATCTTAAAATCACAGTGTAAGTCAGAATGACAGAGATGTTGCCTGAACTGGCTGTTAAAAAAGAAAACAAAGTGTATGTGTATAAAGAAAAGCAGCCTCTTGCACCCCTCGCTCCAGATGTAACAGGGATGTAACCCTAAAACTGAGACTTTTTGATTGGGAAGGGCCAGTCTTCCCTGAGATACCATGTAATGGCCAGTATAAATAGTTGCAGGGTAAATACAACACAAATGTGTCAATTGAGCATCATCAGTAGCACCATTGAATTAAACATGTTGGAAATTACTTCACTTTTGGTAAAGGCCATTTCCCCGGGCAGGGCAGATTTCTTTTTGCCAATGCCCTCCACCCATCTGTCTCTTATGTATTTGAAAGCCCCTGATAGCTGAGCTGTGGTGTTGGGGGGATGCACAGCCTGCCTACAGAGGTGCTCTCTCTGCTCTCCTTCCCACTGTCTCTCTTCCTCCCCTTTTGCCCCACTCTTTTTGCTGTTCTGCTTCTAAAGAAGGGGAGTATTTACAGGAAATTAATATTTTACCAGAACTATTCAGTCTCGTTGTACAGTGGGAAAACTTCCCCTTTTTTCACCCATGTCTCTATGCTGAGTGTAGAAGCAGGCAGCTGGAGCATTTGTTTATTTTAGGCTACCCTTCAAACACACGTTACACCAAATTTTTATGCAGCCTGGCAGTTTTGTCCACATGAGACACCAGTGGCTAAACCCCAACTGCCCCCAGCAGAGGCAGGTGCTGCCAGTGCTCAGCACCACCTGCAGCTATCCTGCACAGCCCAGGGCAAGGATCTGCTCTGCAGACAGAGCCTGGTGAGATGGTGGCCTCCCAAGTGGGAGAGGGAGCCCACATCTTGGTCTGAGAGGGTTTTAGTTGGAAAGAACCCCGTTGTTGTTTCAAGTACAAAAGCGATAAACAGAATAAAATTAATCTAAACATGAAAATACAATAAAAGTCAGTCTCCCGGTCTGACCATCTGTCCTGACCTTGACTGGAAGAGAAAACAACTTTGTACAGCTGTGGTCATTAAACACAACATGGCAAAGACCTGAAAGCTTAAAATGATTCAACACATTCCTGTTGAAAAAGCAGCCTTGCTCTTGAAGTAACAGTAGGGGTGTTGTGTGTTTTTAATTTTTTGATAAATGGAATGCTCATTATTATTGGGAATTGTTTCCCAAGAGTCAGCATGCTCCGTTTTTGTTTCTTGCAAATAAGTGAAATATTTAGGCATTTGCCAATTAACAGGGCTTTTGGAAGTGCTTCCTATTTGAAGAAAGGAAGCAGATTGCAATACACAGAAGGTATCCAAGAGGATACTCTAGACAGATGCACCAGAGATTACATCTGTCTTGTCATCAGTAAAAATGATACAGAGCATATTGCTAAGTTATTCAGCAATTTCCAAAGAATCCTCTTTAATGCACAATAAGAAACAGATCTTGGTTGTCTTTTCATGGATGTCAGACTTAAACAAAAACACAGAATGCACTTGCAAGCGTTGGTGTGAAAGGGGACTTTCAAGTACAAGCCTATTAACTGAAACATTCTGCTATGAGATATCAAAAGACTGCCTATTTGCCACAAACTGCACAAAGTTATACTCATTTTTCTTAGTGGCAGTAAGTGGTTTTAATGCAAGTAATGGAATTTAAAACCAGAAAGTCCTTATTACAATTCAGAGTGCCCTTTGTCCTTTGATAATGAACACCATATTAGTGTCTTGAAGAAAACCCAAAACCTTAAAAGAGGATATGTTGTTTCAGCATTTAGAACTAAGTGACCAAAACTTTACTACTGAAAGTTGGTTGCATCTAATTGCAGATAGACAAAAATCTAAAACCAAGTTCCAAACTCTCAGTTACACCAGCAGTAAGAATAAATGGAAGATGGACAAATATATAATAAATTAGAGAAATATATCAAAAAGTGATAACCTTTGTTAAAAAAGTCATGATATTTGGTAGAAACCTATTATATTTTCTGCTTTAATGAAAAGATAATGGGGAAAGGAAAGGAGGGAAAGGCAAGGCCAGGCAAAGCAAGGGATTGTAGTACCTGAAATCCATCCAAGCAAGCTGCTGGAACCCAATGTGTTCCAATTTTAATTGCTCTCACCATAGAACTTACTTGGTTAAAAAATTAAAGCAAAATCTTAAATTTTTTTTTTAAAAAAATCAGCTACAAATGCTGATCAGGGAAATTCCATTTTTGGCATGGATAAAATTGATTGTCATAGTAAAGTAGGGTAGTATTTATTTACACAGCACATATGGCATTCAATAAAACCTAAAAACTCTTGTACCTAAAAAGTAACACGAAAGTTTGGAGCGTATTTCCCGAGTAAACAAGCTCTGTGATACAGAAAAAAATAAGGGTAACAAATTGTCCTCCCCACCAAATCAATGGACAAGGACTACTCCTGAGATCAGAAATTTCAGTTAAATAATATCTCTATTTGCAATCTGTTTAGACCAGCTATGCCTGGCCCTTCTCTCTCTCTCTGCCCTTTTCTTAATTTTTGATTTCTGGCCGGTCAGTGGAAATCCCTGGTGTACAAAACTGCTGAAGCCTGGGACAACACAAAGCAACTGTGAGCGCTCAGCCTCCTTGGCATGGAGGGAAATGTACTGCACAAACATCCAAAGTGAAAAGAGAGACATGAGCCTCGATTCCACAAGTCTCCTCAGAAGCCTTTGCACTATTTTTAAGGTGTCCACAAGACATAATGAAGTGGAGAAGACTTTGGAAATAAAAGAAGTCCAAAGATTTCAGAACAGTTGTGACTCACGGATCTCTCTGGCCAAACTCAGCTGAGCTCTGCACCCCCTGAACCTCAGGACGTTGCTCTGCTCTGGACCATACAAACACACCCACCACTGTGGAGCTGCTTCTGGTGATGTAAAGTGCTGTCAGGTGTGCTTAAGATACACCTACTCTGAATGAAGGGAAAGAAAATGTTTTTAATCAGCCGAGTTCTTCTTCTCCTTAATTAAAACTGAACAGACTGTACTTACGATATGATCAGTTTGCTATTACTGACATAGGACAAACTAGTGAGGAACCAAACTGGCTCATAACAGCAAAAGCATTGTCAAATTATCAGTTAAAGAATGAGAACACCTTTTACAAGAGTAGAATAAAGATGCTGGGGAAAAAAAGTCTTTTTGCCCCCAGAATTTTGATTTTGTGGAAAATGTGAAAAATGCTGTGGCTTATTGCAGATCAAAATGAGTTAGCACTTGTTATGAATCTGGCCTTTTGAATACTAAGCATTAAAAAAACCTGGAAACTGTGAATACTGATTAGCTTAAGAAATGGAAAATGTGAATAGTGAGCAACTCAAACTGGTTTCAGATGAAAAGTCTGAGGGAGAATTATTCATGGAAGTCTATTCTCCTTTATTTTGTCTACTTCACTTATAATCAGGCAAGTAAAAGGCTATTCAGTCCATCTATTTCCAGATTATTGCCATGCTGCATCATCTCACCAAAAAGGAAAACTTCCCTTCTCTTTAGTTTTTACTGCTTCCCTGATTGAATTCATCCCCAAAGCTTCCATTGCCCAAAAAAGCTGTCTACCAAAGACTGCCAGAGGTGCACAGAGAGATTGGAATGGAGCCGAAATCCCACTGTAGCACACAAAACTGCCTTGCAGAGAGTGTTGCCGTGGTCTTTGCCACTGTTTTCTAAAGTTGCTAAGGAGAAACTGAGTGATTTTGGGAACAAAATTCCATTTAATTGTGGTGAAATCTCATTTGCATACTCCCTGGATCCTATTTAAGTTTCCCATCTGCAATACCCTGCTGTGGAGGATGACAGAGTTACAGGGAATAAATGTCACAGCTCCCTCAGGTTATCTGTGTGACACTGGAATGAAGTCAAAGGAGGCTGCTGAGGCAGAAACACACACACAGATATGGGGGAAAAAAATCTGGCCTGGGAAGTGGAAGCTCACCTGGTGCCCTGTGGGCTGGTCAGGTTATTTCACGAGAGAACACAATCTGCATCAGAGGTGGATTGAACATTTCCAGCTCCAAGGGAGGAGAGCAGTGACAGGGGTGCAAACAAAGTGCAGGCAGGAGCACAGGCTGGAGAACAGCTCTCCCAGGCTGAGGGTGATGCTGGGGACACCTGCCTGCCCCATGAGGTCAGTGGCCAAGCAGGAGAAAGGTCTCCTTTCCCTGGAATGCTGCAGGCAGATACTGCTTGGGTTGGAGGACATTCTCTCCAAGTCACTGCAAGCAGTTGCTGCCATGGCTGTCACAAGGAACAGTGCTTGGAGGTGAACCTTGTGCATAAAAGTGAATAGTAAATTATGGGTGACAATCTGGAAAAAAATGGACATGTGAGGAAGGAGCAGGGAGGCACTTTATTATGTCAGCTGTAACCCCAGCAACAAGGAGAGAATTGAATGCAGCTTGCCATTAATGAAAAAAGCTCTTATGTATTTAACAAAATGATATTTAGTGGAAGATAACATTCTTCTACTGCCGTCTGGATTGCTGAAAATCATGTGTAAATCTCTGAAGATTTACAATTAAGAGATAAAGCAATGTTTATGGATGTCTGTGAATTAAATAGTGTCTTTGATTTTCCTTGCAATATGATGCCATCTTGCCTTGACAAGAATTTTAAGTGGCTGTATAATTTCCAGTATTATTCTTAATGGAGGATGTGTACAAGCTCCCTGAAAAGATTATAGTCTGTATAAGCAATGGACGATAATAGTGCCTGTAGGAACTAACATTTCTTTATAAGCAGTTGAAATATTTATTGCTAATCAGCTCTATGTGGCTTTATAGTAACTTGAAAGACAAGGCAGCTCTGTACAGACACCAGTAAGGGTATGAGACAGCTTTCTTGTCATCAGCAAAATGATATACAGCAAACTATTGGAAATAGCAAACTCGAAATGCTCAGAGATCACCTTTACAAAATATGAAACAGAGCCCTGAAGCTTTCTTTGATGTTAAGGTTTTACGGAGCAACAATAATGTGCTCTGGGTGAAGAGGGACATTGCTTTGATAAAATATATGATATTCAGTCCTACATACCTTCTCAGCCTTGGAACACTGCATTCTCTTTGCAAGAGTATTTTTTTTAGTGCTATAGACACTTCAGAAGAGCAAAAATGTGATGCATAATAAAGTTGTGACACACAGAAGAGTAGTAAAAGACTAGTCCATATTTCCTGGCCCCAGCCAACTGACAGGGTTAAAAAGGTTAATACCCTGACACAGGACACCAGCAGCTACTGTTATATGGGGATATCTTTTATTTTTTTATGTTACTTGTCATAAGAAAAGGAAGAGAATATCATCTTAAAGCTCTTTAACTCAAGCCAAACATCTTCAAACAGACAACTTTAAAAAATTCAGATCTGATGGAATTTTCATTTATTTTCCTGTGTAGTTTAAAGCCCAGTGCTGGTTGAAAACAATCTTCTAAAGCAACTGTAAGATATTATTGTACATTTTACATGATAGTAATATGCTATAGTCCTGTCATTTAATGAAATTTTAGCTAGTGGATTTGTTTTCATGCACGTGACTGCTTCCATAGTCATTTCTCTCCTTTTAAATTAAAAAATGTTCAAGAAATTAAAAAAAATGTAAAAATGTTCAGATTGAAATTTAAAATATAGAATAAACCCAAATATTTATATTTATGATCCTAATGTGTTTTTAATTCAATGGGGTTTAAGTGCATAAATAATTTCAAAAATCTTGAGGGTACTTACACTTATGTATTCATGAATACTCAAAATCAGAAAGTAGCTTTCTAACTTCTCTTTTTTTCAATATTATATAATATTGACTTTGCATAAACTTTGAAAAGTCCTGGTTAGTGCGATCTGCCCTTTGTATGGAATATTCAGTGAAATTTTCACTGGAAGTTATGAGCATTTGGCTTCAGAGACACAGCATTTACAAGGATTCCTTTTCAAAGAGAAATTCCAGCCATTGGTCTGGTAATGATATAGTCTTTATCTCCAAAAAACAGACTAAGGATATTTATGCTTGAGGAAAAGGCCTGCCTGTGTGAAAGAATGTTCAGTTTTTCTGTGTTCACATTTATAGGATATTTTGCAAGACACACTGGAATATTTTATTGGTGCTGGAAATAGAGCCATCAGAGCTGAGCTTGCTTAACCCGTTCTCACTGCAGAAACGTAATTTATTGTTATACCTGTCCACAGAATTCAAGAAGGGGCTTTTAAAAATGTTGTTTACTCATTTTTCATTTGGGGATTTTATTTTCTTTTGTTTTTAATCAGTCTTAAAGCATCTGCATTATCTGAAGAAAAACATTCACATTTTGACAGTATTTTACAGAAGGCATTTTACACTTCTAATTCAGGTCCCTGTTTACAAGGGAAAGCTTTTTCTCTCTCATATGCTAAGGTGATATGGATTTCTAATGTGTGTTCTTGCACCTATTTTACATTTAGTTGCAAACCTTCATATTGTGCAGAGACTCAGTTGTGTAACAACACATTGTGCCATACAGAAATCTGGGATGATGCCTGCCAGGGTGCTCTGCAGCTCCCTGTGCATCTTCTAACCCTGACAGATCATGACAGGGAGAGTAATTTATCACTGGTGAGATACATTGCTCCTTTCCCCAATAATAGAGCAATAATCGCCAATCATTATTTCATCCTCAATCACATTTCCATAAGGAACTGGGAGAAAAATTTCTAAGGAATAGAATTATGAAGAATCCGATCCAAAATTGCGAAGAATTGCAAAGAGAGTTGTCCTGGTGGAAGAGAAAATAAGGGCTGGTGAGCTGCCAGCCTTCCTCAGGGCTCAGGGGAGCTGTGGGGGAGCAGGGTGGGAGTGGGATGAGGGGTGGGAGCTGCAGGGAGCAGGACCCTGCAGCCAGAGCCAGCAGGATGAGCTGTTCCCAGGGCCAGGCTGGCCCGGAGGGCAGGGGAGCCCTGTTTGCACAACACTTTATCTCAGTTAAGAAACCTGCCAAATCCAAGATCTCAGGGTCCATGGCAAAGATAATCCTTAGAACAAATAAGCGACCACGGCTAATTGAGATCGGACAATGTGGCGTTATTCACTTCAAGTATAAATTATAAACATGGTGTATTTATTCTGACTGGTACCTTCAGCACAGTTCAAGATATTGAGATCCTGGGAGCAGCTTCTGTGTGACTGAGCTAACTAGAGTACAGTCCTTGTTAATGATGCGGAAACCAACCTGAACAAAAATCAAGAACTGCTTAAGCTTTAAGCTGACACTCCAGCCAAGCCAAATATTTTCGGCTATACGTAGCTACATCCCTGCTCTGATTTTTTTTTTTTTTTTTCCATGGTATGTCTTTCTATATCACAGGTCACCCAGCTCTCAGGCCAGTTCCCATTTTATGAGTGGAGGTGAAAGAGCAGGTTAGGTAGGAAGGTGTTTATCTGTTGTGCTCTCTGCCAGACACTTGGTTTCTTTTCCTGCTGGTGTTGATATTTGGTTTATCTTTGTCTGCTCCTCCTCAATCTAATTTTAAAGTCACAGAAATCATAAATCTGAGGTTGGACAGTTTCATTATGGAAAAGTACAGAATTAATTTTTTTAAAGTTCATTTACTTTTGATGGTAGTCATTTTAGAAAAATGTATTTCAAGTAACAGGCTGTTTTTATAAAATACAATTTTGGTTGTTTTTACTAGATGAAAGCAAGGAATATAAAGTACACAAAGCACATTTTCTTAAATAAAAGCAGCAGTAAATATTAACAAAAATTAGATCTAGCAACAACTACTCACTGTCTCTTCCAGTACCATAAATTCATGGGGATCCCATTTCCCAGGCCAATACATTTTGCTTCTCTTGGGACTGAGGGATCCTGTTATCTAAAGTTGTTGTGGATGGGAGAAGAAATGGTGATTCTGCAGCCTTGCAAACATCATCTTGATTTGTGTGCAGAGGAGGACAACAAACCCCTCTTCCAAAGAGAGATTTTGGGTGTTTGCTGTACCTCTTTTTGTCCAGTCTCTTTAACCCTAAATGATCAAAAGAGAGAAGCAGGGAAATGGGGAGTGGATTACTGCAGGCCTGGTGGGAAGGCCAAAGCTTCTGCATTAGTAGAAGAGGATTGTAAAAGTAGAAAACTGTAAAAAGGGTTTAAAAGCTGGCTTCCCCCTGCTTGCTGGAGTTTGGCACAGGAAAGCCAGGAGTGGTAGAGAGAAATCCTTTAAAAACTATTTTTCGTACAAAAACTATTTTTGATATCAGTTAAAAATAGTCCCTGTAAATTTTATAGTAAATTTTATTCGGATGAAAATCCCTAGCTTGTTACTAATGCCTTTGGAATTAGTCACTGTCACAGCAAATTAGGAAAGGAAGGTGAGATGGAGACTTACCCCATGCAGCTCGTGGGAGCAGGACTGGCACGAGGAGCTCCATGGTTTGGAGACTAAAGAGCCAGTTCCAGAAACTGAATTTTTACTGTGTCAAAGTGATCCTGTGTGTATGTATTTAAGAGTCAGGGAAGCCAAAGCAAGCAAATTGAAGAGTTAATGCAAAGGCAGACTTAAAGCAAGCAGCAATGTACCATTACAGCTATCCAGGCTCCCTGCAGATTATTGCTACACAGAGAAATTATGCCTTGTGGTTTCCTGACATGTTCTTTAGTGCATGATCAGGCTCCAAATGACTCTGGCCACATGATGTCAAAAGTAAACCTTCTAAAATACACTGTGACCTGCAAAAGGCTCTCGGTCCCCGAGGAACCCACCAGCCTCATGCATGCCTGGTGCACATGGGGAACCAGCTGCCCTTGCTCCATCTGCAGAGGCAGAGGCTCCCTCAGGTTTCCATCACACACCATCCCTCTCCAGGTTTCCTTGTCCTGGAAGTCCTGAGGCCTGCCCAGGCTGCTGTGACCCAGCTCAACCTGCCTGCCATGAGGGGGGAGAAGGATTGCATAGGGTGGTGACGTGTGCTTCCTCTCCTCTTGCTCCCAGTATTCCTGGCACCCTCAGCAACACATTACACTGTGATTTAATGGAGTGGGGAGAATGTTTTTACAATTTTTACCTCATCAGAAGGGTTTTGTTTTGGTCTTTCTTGTTTTATGGACTACTTGCAATGAAGAGTTGTGGGAGACACAATGTCAGGGTAGTGCAGGAAGAGCCCTCACCTTGCCAGCCAGCAGAACTGAGCCTCCCACGAGGCTGCTGGCAGGTGTGGCCAGTCACCCTCCTTCCAGATACTCATTCCAGAGCAGCTGGGGAATGCCCTTGCCAGTCTCCCCTCCCCAGTGTGCCCACTGGGACACTCCAGCTCCCAGCCACTGCTGGGAGAAGAGGGAGCACTCTGAAATTAATCCATTTGAGTTGCAATACTTTTTTCTGCCCTTCTGTGAGAGATGTTCCCTTAGGGGCATATTTTGATCACACTTGCATTAGAGGGACATGAGAATGTAGTGCAGAAAAAGTAGAAAAGTACAGAGGCTGGGTCATTGTTGGCTGTTTCTGGCAGTGATACTGCCCCATTTCTGCAACAGGTTCCCTGCAGAAGGCCTTGGTACTGACTGTGCTCTCTGGGATGGAGCTTTTTAAAGCAAGATTCCTGTATTTACCCATGTCCCAGTACTGAGGTCATTGCTCAAAACCACCTGTCAGAGAAAAAAGGAAAAAAAGAGGAAGAAAACCCCAAACATTTGGTTTCAGAGCTTCACAGATTGTTCAAGGCTCCATGTTTAACTTGCAGGATTCTAAATGTTCACTTTTTTATGGATCTTTAATAAAAATCCAGACTATCCCTGGAAGTGGCTCAAAAGTTCAGTGCTCAAAACGATATCTCCAGCCAGGGCCTTTCTGCCTGGGAGGAGAGGAGGAACCTGGACAAGCCTTGCAGTGATACAAAATAAGAAAGAAGGACAAGAAAAGAGAGTGCATAAACATATTATCTCTAATATGCTAGGGTCATTATAAGAAATCTCATATGAAATATATAAAAACCATTATACTGTTATTCAATTGTTATTTTATATATAGATACACACACAATGTTACTAAATTATTACATTAAATTATTCTGGATTAGGTATTTATGTACTTCACTTGTTACTGTCCAGTTAAAATGAGAAGAAAATTAATCCTGCAGAATTAACATGTAAAATAAAATGTTACAGTTTCACTTGTACTAATGTTACAACAGAAACTAACCAAAGCCAAAGGCTCCTGACACAACACTCATGTAACTGCTACAAGAGTGGAAGAGAAATATCATTATAGAATGCTGTTATTTGCCTTGCCAGCTTTAAGCCCTGGGTTTTGTGGGTTGGTACCATTCAAATGTGTTATTTCTTTTTAATTGCCATGCCAAGAATAATGTTTTTTCCCTGATAGAACACACTCTTGCCCAGGGAAGGAAGAACTCTTTGTTACATGTATATTTACATTCTCACACACAGTGAAGACATTTAAGCTCAGCAAAATTCCTAGGAAAGTGCTTCAGAGGACATGCATTTAGAAATGTAGTTTGCTTTGTGGTTTTACTGTGGAGGGACACACATCAGTGAAAGAATAAAGCATATTGTAAAGGTACTACCTGAAAAATACAAATAGATGGTTCAAAACACAGCTCCACACCAGTCCCTGTGAAGAAAATTAACTCTACTCCAGTCCACATCAGCACATAAACAAAATTCAGGGGAAGTTTAAACACGATTAAATGCAAATTCCTCTGTAGAAATGAAGCTTGCCTGTATCAGAACTTAAAAACCATCAAAACAAGACCTTGGCTAATTATTCCTGACGGATGTTTCAAATGACAGTCACAGCCCCTCTAGTTAACAAATTATTTCCAATTTAACTTCAGCACTTTTTACAAAAACTTTTACTTAAAAATCCCCTCTTAGCTCTATGAAAGTACAACCCACCTCAGGGACTGTTGAAAAGCTCCTGGCAATGGGCAATATTTCACACACTGGTGTGTGATAATTACTGTCCAGCTGACCCCATGTTATCAATCCCTCCCCACACTAGAGAGCCCCTAATTCAGAAACTACATCCAAAGTAACCAGACACGGAATTGCAGGGTGAATATTTTGCCTAGAACGTATTTAAAGTCTTTTTTCTTCTTACCCCTATGCCCAGTATCATTAATTAATATTAATATTTTCTAAATATCTTTTGTGAAAGTTTGAAGAAAGTATCTGGCTGCAAACACCAAAATAAACCATCAGACTTATTCAGATCCTTTCTCACAGATTTATTTGAAGAGCATGCTGGCAATAAAATGGACTTGGAGCAAAGCAATCCCTTTTGGAGGCTGGAGAATATTCCATCCGGGAGAGATGCCCCCGGGAGGTGCAGGAGTAGAGGCTGTGGGTGTTCTGCAATTCCAGCTGCAGGAAACCTGTGGGAAAGAGTGTCCCTGGTCCCTCGCTGTGCCTGCGGGCAGCACCTGCTGCAGGGGATGCAGCAGCACCTCCAGGAGCAGCACAGGGCAGGCAGAGCCCCGGGCAGGGCTCCAGCCCCTCCCCAGACTGGGCTTCAGCCCTGCTTTAGCTGCCCTGGGGCAGCCACGGCCACTCCCCAGGGATTTCCACAGCTCCTGCTGCTGCAGGCACTGCACACACGGGCTGGTATCCTGTCCACACCATGCCGGGCTACACCTGGGTACCTGAATGCTCCTGCACGCCAACTTCCTCCCTCAAAGCCTCTTTCTGTCGTATGTCCTCCCTCTCCTTGAGCTATTCTCATTTTAGAAGTTAGAATAATATAAAGTTTAAAGTAATCTTTTCTTGGTTGTTTTTTTTCTTTGGGGTTTTTTCAGGTTCACTCTGAAGTGAGTAGAAGTTAATGAAGCGTTTTTGATTCTAATAAAATTTGAAAACCGCACATCTTCCAGAGTATCCGTAAAAGTAAGCAGGAATTAGGTTTTGCAATTCATTAAAGATTTAAAATTTTTGAAATTCTTTTCATTACCTTACACTATGATCCAAAAGAACTAGAAAAATTTCAGCAGTGATCCAAAAGAACTAGAAAAAACAAGTGGCAATATAGTACTACAATGTAAGATAAAATCATAGATTAATAGCATGAAACCATGTGCTGTTCCATCTGAGATTGTGTTGGGAAGTCTTTGGAACTATTTTTAGAGACTCCAGGTTTTTTATTTATGGGAAGTACTTGAAAACTTGAAAGCAAGTTTTGCAAATTCTCAAATACAGAATCTACAAGAACAGTAAATAAAGGAAAATGTTGTGAGATTAGAATCAACAACGAATCCCCCAAACTTTTGATCTTTAACATAAAATGACTAATGGATGAGAAGGTGACTTTCAGTTTAGATAACAAGAGCCAGCTTGTTGGATCAAATAAATGCACAAAAGAAAAACCAGAGCCCTGTTTCTGGCCTATGAGAAACAACAATAAAACTAGTGACTGCAAAGGAGAAGAAATGAACCCCTGGAAGTAGACAGCTGCAGAAAAGCAAAAACCTTTTAGACAATGAAAAAAATCCATAATTTGACTCATTGCTGTCAAAATGCAGAGAACTGAGAGAAATGGGAACTGACAATATTGCCTGCAGAAAAATCAGAAGTGTTCTAATGGGGCTTAAGTAGCAAGAGCAGAGTCACTTCCTAAACTGCCAAAAAGATATTCAATATAAACAATTCAATCACTCACTCAAAATTTCAGTCAATCCATGCTGCAATTTTGAAACTTAACAGTGAATTAAAAGGCTGTTACACTCTGGAGCAGAGTGTTTATGTTAATCACATGGAAAGTTATTTGCACCTTCCTTAGCTCTACTTTATTGTTTAAAGCAATATTTTTTTTCCCAAGAAGATAATCCTTAGTTACATTCTGCCTTTGTTGATGGTATCTCTGTTACCAAAACCAGCATGGACTTACAGATTGTTAAAGCCAGAGTCAATACAACACAGACCATATTTTTTCATACAGTGGTTCATGCCTCTGGAACTGCATTTTGCAGATTCAACCTAAACTTGCCTTTTAGAAAGTTATCCAAAATTGAAGTCACAGTGGTAGAAAACCCACCACATCCCTTGGCAGTCTGTTTCAAATGCCAGTTGTTACAATTCCATGCTCACATTTCCTATATTTGAAAAGAAAAATTATAAATAATAAAAGAATCTGGTTTTATACTCTTGGATCTAAGGCCGAGTAAGGCTTGTTTATTGGCAGCAAGAGCACCCCTTCCTATTAGCGTGCTAAACTTGAGGTTACAGGTCTGAGAAACTTCTTCACAGAGATAAATGAACACCTGAGAAAACACAGGCTTGTTAAAAAATGAAGGTGCATGGCTCTACTATGTGGCTCTGTGCCAACAATATGAAAAAGCAACTTGCAGCACCTGCACGTGCATGTACAGGTTTTGATTTTAGCAGATAAGTGAGGCTGCATGCCACCTATTAAAGTGCTGGAGAAAAGCTTTGATCCCATTGACATCTCCTATATGTGTGTGCTTGTGTGTATAGGTGTACCTATTATATATATTGAAAGGTATTTTAATTATTCGTGTAGGAGCCTTTTTTTAGATGCCATTTTGTTTCCTCCAGGTTTTTGTGTTTATCACTCCGTGATACCTGGGATGACTGAGGAGTTGAGCAAGAGGGAAGGCCCATGTTTTGTAATTTTATATGCTTTATTGAGCAAAGCACCTTGAATGAAATACTGCCTCTGTCAAAATCAGTGCCAAAACTCCCACCCATTTCAGTAAGGCCAGAATTTCAGGCCCAAGTCAAAAGGTCATCTCAGGTGCTGAAAGGTAAACATCTGCTTAAGCAGGGAAGTTCCCTCATTGTTGGCTCAAATGCACAGACAAGACAAAGCAAGACACAGCAGATGAGGCTAAAATCAGGGTGAAGGTTTACTTGTCACTCTTTAAAATATGCTTGACATGAGCAATGTCCAGGGCCTGAATATGTGGTTATATCAGAATTCCTGGAAAATTGTTTTTGAAATATGGACATTTATGTTAATTGAAAACATTAATGGACCTGGAGGGCTCCACTGCCTCCAGCAGGCATTTGACCTCCCCAGCTCCTGACCAGCTGCAGCCTGGCCTTGGCTGTCACAGCCCTGTGCTGGACCTGTCCCCAGAGGCTCTCAGGGGGCTGGTTCCTCTTGCACTGTGGCATATTGTGCAGATACCGTTCCTGTTTTACCTTCCCTTCTGTGCCAGGAAATCGGGGGCACAGAGAAGATGCTATTTCTGCCAGCCTTGACAGGCCCAGTCTCTTCTGGCTCAAAGCTCCATTGCAGCATTTAGTGCAGGGAGTGCTGCTCTTGCTGACCATTGTACCCCAGGAACCAGCTGAGCTCATTCCTTCAGGACTTGTGCCCTCTAAGACCTTTTCCTTGCCTCCTGTTCCTGCCAGCTCTTGCCTGGAGCCTGCTTAGGATCAGGAGCTGTCATTTACCTGGGAAGGGCTCAGCCAAACGCCCAAGCCAGGAGCAGGGCAAAACTGAAACTTAAAAATCCTCTTAGGCAATCTGCTTTATTTCCCTGTTAGTTAGGCATCAGTCTACTACACTAAATTTCTAAAAGCTTCAGTCACTTTATTTTTAAATGTCTCAAGCAGAAGGACTCACACAATGCTTTTCCACACTCCCAGCTCTTATTCCTTGTTCCAGAAGTGTTAATGCAGTCCTCAGTGTCAAACAATCTGCCAGAACAGCAGAAAAACAGAATTCCTTGCCAGGGAAGCCTTAACACAGAGTAAGAAGGAGAAATATTTTCTTCTTGGGGGGGTGATCTTTTTTTTAATTTCCTGTAGTTAATTGCGGGTGTTAACACGCTGTATCCACAAGTAGATACAGAATAGGCAAGAAATGGTCAGCTTTTACTGCATATCCTCCTGCTCCAGGTGCTGAGGCTCTGATGCAGCCACTGAAGCAAGGAAACATATGCCTCTGTAAATTTATTCTTCCATGTCCAGTAAACCCCCAGCTGTTGGAGTGGGGACAGCCCTGATGAGGAAACCCCCTTGGATGGTCTGTGATCTGCTCCCTTTGGTCTGAACAGGCAGCAGTGATGCTCTTCCACCTCATCCTCACCTCCTGAGATGTGTTTTGCCCAGGTACTCCAGTGCATAGCACACAGGTACTTTGGGACAGGGGACATGGCATTTTTGCTGGCTGGCCTTCCCCCTGTCCTGGGCTTACCCTGGTGAGGCTGCTTCAAAAGACAAAATCTTCTGTTCTCCTTTGGGACATTGGACACTGGAGGGAAATGAAGGTAAACAACTTCAAAAAGTAGTACAAGGGCTCAACTCAGCAACAGAAAATAGAGACACATTTTATCCTTCCAGATTCTTGACCCTTTTCAAGAAGTTCTTCTTCAAGCTAGGGTTTTCCTCCCTTTCCCTTGCTGCACAGTGCTTTCTCACCAAGCACCTCTAGCAAAATTTCATTTCTAAGAAGGGTATAATTTCATGGATGCATATAAATTCCTTGGCTGAATACTGAAGCAATGCTGTAAAGGAGGTCACAATTAAAGTACACTTCTCAGCC
The DNA here is from genome assembly GCA_013399915.1 of Illadopsis cleaveri. Taxonomy (NCBI): domain Eukaryota; kingdom Metazoa; phylum Chordata; class Aves; order Passeriformes; family Timaliidae; genus Illadopsis; species Illadopsis cleaveri. The sequence goes on from VXBB01019817.1 coordinate 154,637, forward strand.
TTGATTTCAGAAAGACTGGGTGCAGTATTTTGTCAGGGAATAGAAGACAAACTGCTAAATTATGTTATTCACTCTGCACAGTCCTAATCTAATTTGCATGTTAGGAGTGGTTACAAATATGTATCTTTAAAGCTGGAAGAAAGATCCATGGTCATAAAAAACATTTAAGTCAAATGAAGATCATTTTGACCTAATTAAACTCAGTCAAACTATCTAAATTACATTTCAACCTGATTAAAAGTCAGAAATGGGGAACAGTAGGAATTTCATTTCTAGGGTCACTTTAAATGGGCTCTCTGTACCTCTGTAGTTTGGAGTTTCAAGAAAGACTCTGTTGTCTGAAACTGGTTACAATTCTTATCCTGTTCCAGCTGAAGGTTGACTTTCCTTACACACAAGGACCATACAGGTCCCAATCAACACCTTTTGAACGTATTTGTGAAAAATTGGAGCAAAATGGTGCATTTCAGAGTTGGGATGTTAGACTTGAAATATCTCAGTACATAATTTCCTGCTTTTGTTCTGAACTAAAACCAGAAACTCAAGGTACATAGAAACCAAAAGAACCAACTCTTTTACCTCTTTCTCCATTTAAAGATTCTCCCTTTCCAATGCTCTTCAATCATTTCTTTCAACAATTTCTTTAACTATCATTTATTGATTTTGGCACTCTTAAAGGACATTTCTTATAATCCATTCAGTTTGTTTATTTCCCTTTGGATGAAATACAGTAGTTTCCTGTTAAGTTTCCACTACTAATTTCCTAGGATGTGCATTATGTCATCTTGGTTTTGTGATTTTGATGGTGGGAAAATTTTGTCTAGGTCAATTTTATCAGTCTTCTGCATGAGGAAAAGCATCAATTAGATAACCAAAATGTCTCCTTTCCCTAGTGAGAACAACCTTATTTTCCTCAGCCACTGATAATTACATAAATCTTTCTGTTTTCCAAGTGCCAAGGGTTTTAACATTTGATACAGAGATTTAGATCTCCTGACAAAGCCATGTGGAAAAATTCCATTTGTAGATAGCAGCAAGAACATCAAAACTCAATTAAGCAGCACACAATTCTTTGGCAACAACCAGTAACTTGTGCTCCTAAACCAGAATTACTAACTTTCACTGTCTTGAATTTCATGGAAATATCACAAAGAGATTCTTGAGGTAAACCAAATTAAGCTATGATTGTATTGTAGTTTGAAAAGTAACAAATTAATTGCCAGCAGGGGTTACCATGTTTATTGCTTCTCTATGGCTTCCAGATTAAATTTGTGCAGTGAGATTTACAGCAAGCTTCTGAAGTTTGTTGCAGTTTTCCTCTGTGAATCCAGGTTTAATACAGTTCTGATCATTACCAACAGATATAAATCAAAGAAAACAAATGTGCCAAAGGAAAAAGGACAGTTCTGTGATCTATATTTGCAGTAAACAAAGCACCATTCAGCATCCCTTTGATAAAGACAAGGGAATCAGGAGAAAGAAAGCTTGAAGAACTGAAAACAGAAATGCAGGATGAATATTTTTGCTCTGAAAGGATTTTTCTCTGGGCAGCTGAGAAGAGAATCTAGATGGAACGTTTGGCATCCTGTACATTGGTAATTCTGATGTTTTCCTCAGTGTCCTGGCTGTGTTTAAGTACATCATGCATGGAGGGATGCATTCTCCTCCCCTCCTTTCAAAGCTCATAGGATATCAGCTGGTACAAAAGCTGTGTAGCTGCACTGATCTGGCACTGATCCCAGGCTCATCAACCCTGCTGTTTGCACTTCCCAAGTGGGTTAAATTTATACTAATATGCTGCAGAAAGATGCTGCTTGCAGAAGTATTTGCTGAGGCAGCTCCAGAAATGACCACTGGCCATTGGAGATTAACGAGGCACTCACAAGTATGTCCAACAGCACTGGCAGAGGAAATACCACGCTCATGCACCCCTCCAAAAAGGATGGGCTGTGTAACCTCTCTGTCATGGGTTGTGCAACATTTGACTATGACCAAACTGAGAATTTATGTGCATATTTATTTTAAATATATTTTATCAGATCAGCTGTCCAGTAAGTTAATGACACACCAATGTTTCTGATGTAACTTCATCTCCTGTGTCTGGGATAACACCAACAAGAAGAGTTATGAGACTGGAGGATGTCAGAACTCTGAACATGTCCTTATTCCCTGACTGTACAAAACTCTTCTGTTCTTGGATTCTCTCTGTGTCTGGCCTGGAGCTCAATTCTTTCTGGAGATCCCTACTAAGCAGTCATCATTTTCTGATGTGGGATTCACTCACTATTGACATATTTCTTTGTCTTTGATAGGTGCACATGTATCACCATGTATATTTTATCTACCATGGTTATTGGTTTCATCTACCGTGGCACCATCCACGGACTGAAGCCATCTGATTTATTGCTTGTTTTCTAACTTCTTTGACTATGGTTAAAGGATTTTCACTCATCTGAATATTTCCTTGCTTTCCCAAGGCTCCCCATTATGTTTGTGAAATGTTTGCAATGTCCACGTGCTCTCAGATGGGCTTTAACGCAGGATAGACACAATCACTTTGCAGGCTGCATGTATTTTCCCCAAGTTAAGCAACAGTGAGTGTAGAATTACAATTCTTTTAAAGCTTTTGTAGTGTACAAATAGTGCACTGGGGGAACACAAAGCTCCCTATTCACATTTATTACCATCTCTGTGTCATTTCTCACTTACCAGGGAACTTCTTGGTGCATTTTGACAGGCTCTGTAGATTTAAGCATTTTTAAAAATTCATTCATCTGCAAAGCAGCAGTTTATCTCTTATTTTCATTCTCTCAGTTTGAATTTTCATTAATCTCTCTCATTTTTCCTGGTTAATGCTTATATTCAGAGGCACAAATACCAGGATTTGTTTGATGAGTTAAATAGTCTCACTGCATGACATATTTGTTTGATGAAAGTCACCTTCCTTCCTGCCATGCAATACTTTTCCATATTCAGGAAGCATTTTTAAGAGGAGACAGCATTGAGGTAATTCTGCCCCTGCTTAAATCCCGTGACACTCATATCCGAAACTTAATACATGTAGAGCTGAAAATAAGAGCTCTTTAAAAGCCTTGGAGTTAGGAATTGCACACAGGCAGCATTTAGTTTTTTTCTTGACATTTTGTCCTCCTAGCAGATGCAGCAAACAATTTAAACAATTCTCTTTACTCTGAGCAATGAAGTGGATGATGCAACATTGCAAGTATGTCACACATTTTCATCCTTTTTATTTTTTTGGTGAGAAAAAGACAGCAATTCTGACATATATGAACAGAAAGCTTTATTTTTGACCTGTACAGACAATAGTCTGCCAGATAGTTGGGATACAAATATCAAGGAGGAATGAAAGAAGACAGATACACATGAAATCCTGGCTCCATTGAAGCGGATGGGAATTTTGCCATTGATTTGAATGAAGCCAGGATTTCATTGCAAAAGCATTGTTCAGCTGTAAAAGTTGTCACTGTTAGGTCTGTACACCCTCATGCATTCAGTCCCAAATTCCTGATGAAAAGATTTGTAATTTTTCATATTGCCCAAATATTTTTTTTAACAGCTGACCCTTTCTCTTAAACACAACCTTTTTCTCCAAGACAAGTATTGAATGCTTTTGTTGATTTTAATATGACTTTTAACAACTTTCCCACATTCCACAAAAACCTACTTGAGCTATTTGCTTCCACTAAATTCCTCTTCTTGTTCTTTACATTTTTGTTAAAAATTGCTGTGAACATAACTGAGACTGACTCAAAGTAATACAGAACCTTGTTGAACTGTGGCACTTTCTGGATTCTTGATGGCAGCAATACTTTATCATCCTCTTTTGTTCTTGGCAATATATGTAGATAAACTACTTGTCTAGTGCTGTTATCTTTATTATGCCAAACACTCTAGTTACAAACGTGAGGGTGGATGTTAGGGGAACTTTCATGTGGCTGTTTCATTGAGGAATTTTCATGCTTGCTATCTATATGGTCAGTGCATCTGCCTGCCCTCGTGCCTGACTTTTGGAGAGGTAATGATGTGATTCAAAGAGGAAAAAGAAAAGAAAGTAGACGGCAAATTATGCTGAATATAAAAATATTCATTGACGTAACCAGCAATAACGGGACATGATGTGATTGACACAAACCATTGTAATGAGTTCACAGAAGAAAATGCTGCTATGTGGTTTAGGATTGTATATTATCTGCTAAAAATATATATATTGCCCAAACCAAGCAAAAATAACTTTATACAAAATAGTAGACATACAAGCAGAGTATTAGTAGGGTGGCAGTGAAGAGAGCTTGGCCCTGGGTAGAAGTTGCAGGTCAGTGTCCTCACCTTTGGCAGCCCCTGCTCTCCCTGCAGGATGAGGGACTTTGAAAGGCTTCCTTTTAGAGGAAAACTCTCCTCCACAGCAAGATTCATATAAAAATATGACTGATTTGCCCCACTCTGTACTGATCCAGACACAGCAGCAAAGTGGCAACACGAAAAGAGGAAGAAAACAAATGTCTTTGGTCCCTGTTCCCTGAAGGCAGGATGGGAATGGTGACTTTTATAGCTGCAGTTGAGGCAACAGCCAGGCTCTGTCTGATGCACCAGAGGGACCTTTGGGGATGTTCCACCCCAGCACGTTCAGCCAAACCCAACAGCAGCACTTTGCTTTTGGCCCCAGCTGGATTTCCAGGATCTGTGCTGTGTTTTGGGGTACCTTGACACCAGGGCAGGGGCTCAGCCATGCAGAGACTTGCAGGACCCCAGCTCCTGCTGAGGACTGAGAACAGGACTGAGGAGCAGCTCCTTACAGATGTCAGACAGCTGCTGGGAGCCAGCAGGTCCCATTTACTGCAGTGGGTGAGGAGAAACCATCAGCAGCCCCTGATTGTCCCACTGCTCTGGCATCTGAGGGGATGCAGTGACTGTTCAGCCTGACGCTCTGGTTAGAGGTTGAAGGTTTTGTCAGTGAGAAAACCAAAGAGAAACCTTTGGAAATGTACCTCCTAGGTATTTCTAAGAGAAGCCTATCCTGAGAACAAGTCACGTGAGTTTAATAAATACGTTTAAATATAGTTAACAGTTTCACTGAAAATCTTCTGGTGATCCTAGTCCCTGATGGAAGTCTCATTCTGGGTACACCTACAGCTGTCAGATTTGACATATGAAATCAAGTTAATGTGCCTCAAATTAAACCTGAGGAGAAAGAGCATAAAAATTAAACACAGTTGGTTTAGAATAAAATGGCTACTTTGTAGTTCTTGACCCTATTATTTATAGTAAATATTTGTCTTGCCTTGGAGTAATTTCTATTTTGATGTCTGTAATTAATGATATGGTTCATTAGTTGCAGGGAAGCTAATGCAGCTCTGCTATACAGTAGTTCACGTAATTGTGGGAGGTAACCCATTCCACATGCTTTCAAATTGTAATTTCAAAACATTTTCCTAATAGTTCTCAAATAGAAATATTTCTAAGTGTAAATTGAAATCTGCCTATATCCAAGCAACATTAACAGAACGTAGTTTAAGCATAACATGCCAAAAAGTATTATTTTTGGCTGTAGCATAATTGGTATCACATGCTGTTGCTGTTTTAAATACTTTTTTTCCTTTTAGCCTTAACTTCTATTATTTTATATGGCCACTGGTATTACCTGAGGATGACCTTGCATATCAAGAGGTAGGTGCATACTAGGTACTGGAATTTTAGTTTTCTTATTTCAAGCTGAAACAAATAAATGAAGCAGTTAAAGAAGCTAATCTAACCCCCTTACACTTAGCAGAAATATTTTAACATGGCATTTTAAAAAGCAGTTTGCATAGGAAAATAAAGCACAAGTTCCACAACAAGGGTGAATCTGGAAAAAATGACCACAGTGAATAATCCTATAAACTTCACTTCTATGTAGAAGTATTTGACTTTATTTCAGCACTTTTGCCCCTTACCTCCAGGATCTTCATAAGGCTGTTAACTTGGAATTTGTATCCCCGTGGCTGTGTGGGTCTTTACCCAGTTTTTGGATAAATAAGCATTTTTCACCCCATAAAACTTCATATGTATGCCCACTTAAGAGTTACTCTTCCCAGTCAATGGAAGATCCTCAATATTTCTGTGCCCCAGCTAAAATGCAGCTAAGGAATCCCAACAGTGAAACAGGATCAGGAGATTATTCCTCTTCTGTCCTGCAACTTTCTAATGGGGGGACCTGGGGAAAGTAGAGGTGTCACATTTTAGAATGTGTATTATTTACCTATATTTAGTCTCAACAACATTAGATTTAATTATATCACTTAGATTTAATGATATTGATGTGTGGATAGTAGTTACCACTGGTTTCACAGGTTCAAGAGGGACTTGTTATGTATTTGTCTTTAAAGAAACAGCTTTAACAGGCTTTCAGGATATACTTCCAACTACTAAAAGTATCTTTATCATCTGAGTCTCCTCTCCAAAAGGTCTTTTCTCAATATAAGAGGTGTTATAAGAGTTACTGCTATTATTATTTCTTTAAACATGCATTTCTGTTAAACAAAGAAATCAAAAAGACAATCCTGAGATTAAAGATTAACTGGTACTATGATGAACCAGAGAAGTTTTTTAAGGAAATGAATATTCTGAATACTCAAAGGTGTACAAATTGCGTGGGTTTTGCCATCACCATTTGTGCCAAAAAGGAGGGTGTTAATTGCATTTACTGGGAAACACTCGCACATTTTACCCCTGCATCAGTGTGGTGGTTTAGGGCAAATCTGGGAGGAAACCTCCTAAGGGGCACTCCCTCCCTTCCCCTCAACTGGTTTGGAATAAAACCCTCCTCAGAGAGAAGTGGAAAGAACCCTGTGTATTAAACAGGCAAAAACACTCCCCAGCACAATAAATTGGNTCAGCCAAGCCACGAAAAGCATAATTCACATGACATATTCAGGTGGATATAAAAAGTCACTTTGGCCAATTGTAAAATTTTGAAATTCCCGGAATAGCATCCAAAATCAATGTCAACTGAAAAATCCAGTTTGAAATGCAGTTATGTCATAGTTCTAGTCACTGTTAGTAAATCAGGTGGGTTTGAAGCTAAACAATTCTGATTGCATCACTTGAAACAATCCGATATATTGGTTATGAAACCCTGCATATAAAATTTAAGACCTTCCATGTTGACTTAGTATGGACCTCCTACACAGCTTGTAAACCACAGCCTTTTCTCCTTTTTCACATAGTTTCAGTGCAATCCATCAATCTCCTTTATTATGTTATAGAAATTTGTAATTCAAACAGAGGAAGTGCAGTTTATTCATGAGGAACTCTGGCAACATCCACAGATATATTTTACACTACAGTTTTGTCTTCAGAAACTATTTTAAAGTCTAACAGCAACACTGACAGTAAAGAGAGCTGTTTTGTGTGCCCTCCCATTGGCACTTGTTGAGGATCAAATATTCACCTGTTGATGTGACCCCCCAATTGCTTGGCTGGGCTCCACCTGAGGCTGTGGAGGAGTCTGTGCCCTGTGGGATCCTCTGAGGCATGAGGGGACTGGGGAGCCTCAGGAAAGCCCCAGAGCTGCTGGTGGGCAAAAACTGGGATGTGAGGAGCCCTGCAGGTACAGACTTTGTTCTGCTGGCTTCCCTCTCCTAAATGGCTTCCTAATGTAGATGCTTTCCAAGCATAACTGATGAAGTTTTGCTAAGTGCCAGTGGTCTGTTTCCAGAAAACCAGATATTTTATCTTCTGCAATCCTTGGTAGATGGAGTACTGGTTTCAGTAGGAGAATTCTTTTTTGCCATTACAATGGAATTTATTTAACAGGAAACACTTCTAAGTATTCTAAACACTACTATTTATCAAAAACAAAAACAAAAACAAAAACCCCAACATATTCCACCCCCCAGTGGAGATGGAAAGACAGTATTTACAGTGAAGGACAGAGATTATGCCTAATTCACCATGATTTGCAGTCACAACAAAACCACTTTTGATATCAGAAATTCAAGTTGTTCTACTTACATCAGTTTGGTTTGGACTGGGGCTTTTATTCCTTGCAAGAGGAGTGCTAAATTAAGGTGTATCCTAACTTGTTTATATCAAAGGGGTTCCACTACTTCTCATGTTTGATTCGGCAGGGCTCAGCTTAATGAAATTTTGTCCTTGGATGCCATATAACCAGATTCAATGGTTACCACTAAAAATACCACTATAAATCCACAGATACTTCATAAGTAGTAACAGGGAGTTCTAGCTTAAGTTGTGCAAAATAATTCAGTGAGAGAATTGGTAAACTGATGGGAAAAGAGAGAGATATTTTTATTTTTCTAATGGAATTCACTGTGTAGAACATCCAAGAAGTTGTCTTCTTCTTATCCGTATTTATGAAGGAAATTCTCCATTTTAAACTTCCTGGTAGAATCCAACCATTTGAGCTGATTTTAATTTCAGAATGGATTAGGCCTGAAAACTCAGCTGGCTGCACCAAGAGAAGAGACTTCCTTGTATTTCCTGCACACACCCCCAGTTTTGGACGTATTGAACATAAAGCAAGGCAGGCAGACAGTCATATTTACTTACAGAGACATTGCCAAGTTCGTAGAACAGCCTTTATCAAAAGTTTTTTTGTCCGTTATATTTCTCTTCCAGATACATTTTAAATTTTCATTTCTTTTCATATTCCCTTAGATACTCTGTTGATTTTTCTGTCTTGGCAACATAGTCTATCATTATATCTTGCTTTAAAATGTGTTGAGTGATTAGAGAGGAGTCAGGGCAAAAATAGCAACAGCTGTGACTGCCTGTGCCTGACCGAAAATACCCAACCATGCACGTCTCCAGGCACATCCAGCCCGTGAGGCCACGCCATGCCAGTGATCCTGGGGACTCAGGCTCACCCAAATGCTGTACAACAATGAAAAAGGGGCATTAGACAAATTAGGTCTTCCATCTCTCCTTATTCATTTCACTTGGGGCAAAAAATGTGTGTTTACTAACCCCGAGTAAAATGCAGGTGGCAAGTTCGTCTCCCTTCTCTTCCTCTAAGCCTCTATTGTCAATTAAAAAATAAAATAAAATAAAATGCTCTTTTAGCTAACTTTCTGTATCTTACGTACTTCCTTGTAGCTTAGGTATCTGCCACCCTTCTTCTGGCCTTGTTTTTGTCTCTAAGAGGAGAGAGAATTCTTTTCAGATTTTTGGCAGAATGACCCTTCCTCTAGAGAATTACTCTCACTCTTACATCCTCACCCCAATATTTAATAAATTAATAAACAGCAGCAGTCTGCACTCCAGTGATTGGTTGAAGGCCTAATCACTAAAGAAAAAACCAAAATCAAAACCAAAAGCCAGTAGAGCTTTAATATGAGGTTTATGGGCCATTTACTTCACACATGCCTGAGTTATCAATCATAACTTCATTCCCACCCTCATGGCCCAAATCTATTAGCTATTCTCTTTTTAAATGTATTTTTTGATTAAGTTTGTTTTATTCATCATTTGTGTCCCTTTCTCATAATGGAATTCCTGTCATGGTCTATCTACAGATTTTCAGGATAAAAGCAAACCAACTACCATATTTTCTTGTGGACAAAGCTTTGTGTCTTGGCCAAAAGCCATTTATAGAAGGAATACATCAGTTGGAGGCCTTCCTCTCCAGTCTAAATGAGAAATTGCTCCTTATGTTGTCTTTCATCTTTTAAATATGTTCTGATCTGATCTGAGCAGCTGTCTATGTGAGATTTATTCCTCTGCTTGTTCACTGATGTTCTCGTCTATGCTAATCAGTCTTCCTTTGTATGTCTTGAGCATTATCTTCTTAATCAAGTTTATTTTCAGGCCCCATTACTTGGCTTTCATGGTCCAGTTCCTCAATTAATTCTTGTAGATTGAGTTTTTAGAACAGCATGATATTTGACAATCTGATTTACCTATTTTTTTTTATCTTTGGGTGCTCATTTCTTTCATTCATTGCTTTTATAAAAACGCTACAGAATAGCTGCAAACAGCTTTAAAACAGTAGAATCAGACAATTCTATTTTCTCTCCCTGTAAATACACACACATGCACATATATAAATAAGCCTACACAATTTAAACATGTGGTGGATGTTTCACATTACTGTGCTTCCTGGAGACACAAAAGTGTAACATTTTAATGTGCTTTACCTTTCCAAAGCTCTGACTTTTGAGTCCAAAGCTCTGACTTTTGAGTTTTTCTCCAGCCAAAGAGCCATGTTCATGCAGTTCATGAATGCCATGCAGAATAATAGTTCTGTCTTTACTGGTGCTCCAGTAACTCATTAATCATTTGAGCATTATGTTACAAAGCACCCACAACAAAAGCCCGACTGTTTTCATTGTTTAACCAAGTCCCTACAGTGTGGCAATTCCTGCAGGAGCCATCTTTACACATTTCATTTCTGAAAGGACCCAGCCCTCCCAAGCTTAACAGTTTCTTGTCCAAGGCACCACTGAAACCATTTGGAGTCCACCACAACGTCCAGCATTAGGGTTCCTTTCTGCCCCCTGACTGATGGTCCTGCTACATCTTTGGAGTTACACAAAATATCTCTGATGATCACACAAGGAAAGTCACCAAGACACCAAAGGGACTCTTCAGAGCAACAGGAAACTACTTCACTCAGCTGCAGGGCTGAGGGTGGCTAAATAACCATTCTTCCCTGTGGCTAATGCAAAGCTGAAAGGACTTCAAGAGTCAAGGTGTTTGCTTGTTTCAGCCTATTTCCAGGGTAATTTTTCCCAGTAAAAATACTTATTGTCTACGTCCTCTCTCCCAGGCAAAACTCATGTGGGATTTTAGGCAGAGGAGAGGATGGGGAAAGTTCCAGAGCAGCTAACTCAGCCCACCCCCTGCCTCAGCCCCACCCCGAGGAGATCTCTTGCAGTGTGATCGAAGATCTTCCTACCAGGGGATGCAGGCTGTGGCTTGGTAAGCTTACACCTTCTGCCTACAGTGCTGAATCCTTGTTGCCAAAATTCCCAGTTTCTGAGGACAGGTATTCCCTGCTGAGCACGTCTCTCTGACAGTACCTGCTCACTGACCAGCTTCTCTCAGGCCAACCTTTGCTGCTTCCCCCATAATTGCACTCGGTGTCGTTTCCCAGATGCTTTAATTCAATGGAAGTTGGGAGGGAAATTTGTCTCCACACCCAGGATCCACCAATATCCCTCAAACCATTTCAATTTTATTACCTAATCCTGATTATTGAGTGTTTTGCCACTTATCTATGGTTTGTCAGGATTTTGGTCCAAGGCCCAAATAATGCACCAGGCCTCGTAATGAAAATTATCTTCTCCCTTTGTTGACTGAAAGTCCAGGCTATTGCCACTAATGCTTGTCACTCCCCTGACATAAATGTGCGTGTCATCAGAGACTCTCAGCTTCCAGCAAAAAGCATGCAAGTCACTAGTTTTATAAGAGTACAGAACTACATGCTGCTGTAACAGAGACCTCCAAAGTATCTTAAAAAAAAAAAAAGTGAACAGGCTCTTTAAAAGCCAAGTGGCAGCTACAAGCCCAACACAGTGGGTGGCTTTCACCTATCCTGCTCTGATACCACAGCAGGATTTATGGCAGATTCCCTTTATGGCTGCAGCTCAAGGTGCTGTTCTTCACTTCCACAGTCTGGGAGCTGTGTGATTTGACATTACCAGCCTGCCCTTGCCTTTGATCTGGGATTCTAGATCAGGCAGGGCACACAAATCACAGGGGTGTCTGTCTGAGCAGATTAGCTGAAAGCACACCCTGCTCCAGGACTCTGTACCTTGCTTGAACCAAGAGCACGATGCCAGAGCCTGGCCCACACCCACGTCCTTCTCTCAGGGGGAAAGCAGAGTGTGAGAGAGAGTGGTGGAAAAAGAGACTTTGTTTGCCTCCACTGAACAACACAGGGCAGGCAGATGTTAATGCTGATGTCCCACTGTATTTTATTGTGGGCTTGCTTTGATAGTGTTCAATTACACACATGTGAAAAATAAATAAAACCACATAAGCACATGTCTTTTACAGCTCCAGTCAGTGTGTGTCAGGTCCCTTGTTTAGTTTTTATTTTTAATTGAAGATGCTTACGCATTTAATAGTTTGAGACAGAAAAAGGTTCCTCTGTTGGCTTGTGTTCAGGCTCATTTGTATTCAAATCCACATTTTGGAACAAAGAATCCAAAACAAGCCCATATTGAAGTCAAAGGATACACGAGTGGCTGAGTGTGTCTCTGGAACACATTGTGCAAACAGCCTCAGACCTGGGCTTGTGCAGCACTGTCCTGCCAGGGGGTAAAGCCCCTTGCTAAGTTTGGCTCTGCTCCAGGAGACATTTGTGCATGTGCTTAATTTTTAGCAAAAAAGCTCTTCTAGCAAAGCTGATGGGGCTGTGTAAGAATCTGGGCAAACCTAGTTTAGTGCCTGTTGGACCAGGGCCACTGACTGCTGCACTGCAGTGTGAAGGGGAAAACTTATTGAACAGAGACAGCATTTTCTTTCAGGAAAATCTCTCATTCCTCATCTGCTTTTCCCAGTGTTAACAATCAGGCAGATCTGAATTGTATTTCCCTATTGAAACATGATGCTATTTATATACACTTAAAACTTTATGTAGCTTTGCAGTTCTAGAGTAAGAAAAAAAACCCAAAACAGGTAGTCAACAAAAAGATAGCATTTTCCATCCTAATAAGGTTTTTTACATTAAATTCAGAACTTCACACTTTAAATGGAACAGAAACTGCTCATTCTGTTTCTTAATGTTAGTTCAAAGCAAACATGTTTGGATTTTAATTTTTTTTATTTTATTTTTTTTTTAGAAAAATATGTTGGTTTATTCCCCTCAAGGAAAAAATATTTTCCATGGAAAGCAAAAGGTTACAACAATACTAAAATTTCTTGTCCAAAAATGTTAAACACATCTTAATACAATTTAACAGCTACCCACATTGTTGCACAACTGCCATCACTTATTTCTGAGGCATGAAGTTTTTCCTCAAAATCTATTGTGTCTTTCATCTGTAATGTGCATAAATTATTTTTAAGCAGTAATGCATTGTGAAAGTTGCTAAAATACAAGCATGTTTAATATGCTGTGACATTTTAAAAGTCTACAATTGCTTCTTAGAGAGGTACTGTAATTGTTTTTTTCAGAATTAAACAGGAAATAAAAAGCCAAAGTGTACAGTGTATTATACATAATTGGCCAATCATCAAAATGACCAAGAAAGTTCAGGACTCAGCCTGTGTGTTAAACTCAGCAAAGGAAGTGGCATACATTAACTAAGCTTCTGTATTTTATTTTCATTTCAAACCATATTACCAGAGCTATAAGGGCTTGGGAAAAAACAGCCTGGAAGTGCACACTTCTCTAAGAAGCTCTTCAAGCTGTTGAGCCTTGGGAAAACGTCATTAAAGCCCCTTGCTTTTGCTTTTATGCAGGTCTCCAGCTTGGCTTCAACAAGTCCTGTCTCACTGTGCCAAATACTTAAGCAGGCATTTTTAAATGAACAGTTTAAAACATAATAATTTAAAGTTATTTAGCACATCTCATCTCAAGGGATCCTGAAGCACTTTAAAAACCTATCAGACTAACTCTGTACTGTCTCACAGCAGCCAAATTTCTCCTACTTTCAGCTTTCCTTCCCTTTGCAAAGGCAGTGGGAATTGGGCCCTGCTTTTAGTGAGGAAAAAAGGAAGTCTGAGAAAGCAGCTGAGCCTGTGGCTGGAGAGTGAAAGGATGGTGTTGTCCCTGCAGAGCAGCACAGGGCACGCACAGCTCTGCCAGTTCCTCCCTGCAGGAATGCTCAGGGCAGACACTGCTCACTTCAGGAGCTGAGAGTGCAAGAGGGAGTTCAGTTAAAGCTTTTGCAAGGATCCCAGTAATTCATCAATGGCACACTTCTCTCTGAATCAGCACAAGGTGTGTGTGTGCCCGTTCATCAGCTCCAGATTTTATCTACAAGTGTTGCTGCAGTTTCTGATTTCCCCAATTCAGTACTTGCTGTCTGCAGCACTAGCTGAAATGTGATTAGAAGTCCTTCTCTTCTGAATGTGTTCAGTAACTTAGAAGATTTATTCACTTTTTTTGGTCTCTCTATAGAGAGCAAAGCTCCATGGATATTTTACGCTACTTTCAGTGGCCAAAATCTAATGTTAGAAAATCAGGATTAGAGTTCCAAAAATATCCAAGCCCTCTAGGAATTTTTTCCATGCTTAGTACAATTTTTGTTCCTGAAGAGAGATTGATGTGTTACTCTGAAAAAAATCAAAGGGTGTTTCCCATAACAGCTAGCTCTCTAAGTGTGTATAATTTATATATACAGTTTATTAAACTATTCTTTGTACAATTAAAATATAAACAATTCTGAGGCAGAGGTTATCAGTGCATCTAACAGTATGTGTTTAAATATTTATAGAAATTGTCACAAAGAATGAGAACTTACCCAGAATCTTTCTGTACCTTCTAAACTACCCAGACAAGATTTAAATATTCACATCCTTCCTTAACAACCAGGGATTAGGCCTGTGGTAAACTCCCCCACCTTCCAACCATCACAGGGCTCCAATTACCATCATAACACATAACCTCTAAAATTAATAGGAAAGGATGTATTTTGCAAAATGCCCTGAAGATCAGTCAGCACCCTGAGGCTTTTCTAGGAAGGGATCACATTAAGAAAGGGTTTATAGACACCTGTGTCCTCTCTTTGGAGTGAAAGGGGACAATTTTGCTCATTTTAACAACAAAAGCATGACACTGGAAAGTCATCCTAGCATACAGGATAGTCCAAAGCTGTTTGGATCTTTCTAAATCAAACCTAGTGTCCTTTTAAATTCAGTCTGGAGTTAACAGCTGTAGATTACAAAGCAGCAGGGCCTTGTGCTGTTGCAGCAGCATCTATTAACTAGGAGACATCCTTCTTTATCAGTCTGTTCTGCTGGAGCTCTGGCCTAATCAAAGCTGCACTGCAGTCACCTTATCTGGGAGAGGCAAAGGCTCCTGGTGCACATCAGAAACAATTAAGCACCTTGCTGGGCACAAATCTGACCAAAAAAAATTCCTGACTAAGCATTTTTTAAAAAGGAAGGGAATGCCAGGTTGGCAACATCATCTCTTTCCCCTCCAAACATCCACTTCCCCCTGCTTCAATCTGCAGCTGTATTTTCATTTAGATTAGGGAAACATCACAGCCCCTAAAGGTCCCCTCTGACCTCAGACTTGCCTCACACTGAACCAGGCACAGCCTGCTGCTGGCTGAACTGCACATGGGTGTTTTAGAGCTGGATGGCATCAGCCAACTGCAAACCTTTCAGGCTCTACTGCCTAATTCAGGGCTTCACTACACTGGGAAATTTACCAGCATAGCTCTAGTGGCTTAATTATAACTGTTATAATTGGGATATAAATACAACTGTCTGTTTCTACATTCATATAAGGACTATGAGTGCTTATCTCTGGTTTAGTTTATGTCACTATGAAAGTTGTGTGAGGAGAAAAAGATATCTTTACTTTATACCAAATATACCAAAAAGGGGAGTTATACTGGCCAGACTGCTGTAATTGAGGCTGAAACAATTATACCAGTACAACCAAGGCAGTGGGTGTTCCAGCCCTTCCCAGCTGACTCAGGTACAAGTTAACAGGATAAGAAAGCAGAAGGAAGCTCCTGGAGTCCCACCTCAGACATTTGATGAGCAAATGCCCTTCAGACTTACTGGGATTGCACAGCAGGGGATGATGGCTGAGAATAGAGATGATGTTTAAAATTCCAATGGGTGATACAGCTAGCACTAGCTACAAATATTTTGAGTTGCCAAAATTTAACTTGTGCAGAGTGCCAGCTTTCAACCAGAATTGACCAAGAGCTCTACTCAGTCCCCAGTGCAATGGCAGCCCCTGTAACAGCTGCCCTGCCCTGGCTCAGGGCAGGGAAATGTGCCAGCTGCCCATCCTTGGGGACACTCATGTGAAAACAGGAGCTTACAGGGTTTACTTAGCAAGCAGCTCTAATACTTGACTTCCTCAAATTAGGAAGCATCTGCAGTGTGAACCTGGCATCTCTAGTATTTGTTTCTTTCACTAATAATTTCCTGATGTTTCAGATCCTTATGTCCTGACAGGACCCTCCAGGTGCAATTAGTGTTGCTTTCATTTCAGCAGAGGTGCACAGAAACTGGAATCTTTTTGAGTTCATTGAATACTGAAAAACTTCTGAGACTACTCATTACAATTTTTAAAGAAACACGTTAAGCTAACACTTTACTGGGCAATATCTATTATTTTTCTCGACAGAAAAATAATCAGAAACAATTGCTATACTTTCAAAAGGATTTTGAAGGATATGCATTTCTCTTTATAACAAAATGATAAAACAAGTAAAATTCAATACCTTAGAAGCCTTTCACAATAAAGGGAAAAAATATATGATTTGCTGTCAATTAGCTTAAACTCTGGAGGTTTCACTGTATCCACTGGATCAAATAGATCTCACCTGATAGAGAGCTGCCTTCTACAGACAGAAGATTAGCCAGACTATGCCCAAGCCGCAGTGAGTTTTCTGAATCACTTTAAAAGTTGTGCTGAAAAGCCATTTGCTAATATTTGCACGGTCTCAGTTGCTCTTGATTGCTAAAATTTAAGAACTCCAGCTTAAAACAAATTAATTTCAATCAGACAGAAACCAATTCCACCTGGAACAGGGATACAGGGCCCATGGCATGGGTGAAGATAGAATGACATACTGCTAACTTTGGAAATCCAGGAAATAATCTCCTGAAAACTCAGGAAGATTTACGCCTTTCTAATCCAATCATAATTCACTTCTACAAAACATGCAATGAAATCCACAGAGAATCATCCAAGGAAATTCTTTGAGCAGACATATGGGGAAATTCCTCAGTAAAGGTAAAAGGTCATTTATTAACCTGAGACAACTGAATAAAAAAAAGAATAATGGTGGTCTCCAATCCTTTCAAGAACTGTCAGTTTCTGAGAACAGTGCAGTGAAAAAGGGTGAAAACACGGCAGCAGCACAGATATGCACAGCATTTCCTCTTGCAATTGTGTTAACTAAGAGGTTAAATTCATTGCAGCTGAAGAAGTTAGCACAGGACTGCAGATCTTTAGAACAGGCAAGAGGGTAATACATGATTTAAAACCCTGCTAAAAACCCCCAAACTCTAAGTTGCAGAAGCCCAGAAACGATGAGGTTCCAGCCACCAGTGGCCACTTCCAACATACAATGCTTGCAGTGCATCACAGAATCAGACCCATATGTACTTTTATTCCCTGCTCAGATTGCTCTAAGTAGGTGTCATTGGTCCTTTCCAATCCAGCTTCCAGCAAACTCTAGAGAAACAGAAGGAAAAATAGCATTTTGTTCAAGTCAAGCCTCAAGATAAAACCAATGTCTTTTCTTTCCCTGAAACAAAAGGAAAGATGAATTGACAGATGAAGTACTATATACTGCATTCAAAAAGATCATTTAAAAGTGTACCACAGAATTCAATTACTTTTGATTGGTCCTGCCAATCCACTCCAAGTAGGGCATAGGTGCTAAAAAGCACATTATGTAATGTATAAACAGGAACTGAAGCTAATTCTCCCCAAGAAATCTTTGAGAAACACCAAGTAATAGCAAAGAGAACTGAAAAAAAATGCTGTCATTTGGGGCTTCTCAATAGATTTTCTTTCCTAATTTTAGCTCCCAGCCCATACATTAGACACTTCAGAGGCAGTAGGGAACATGGAAGGAAGGGGAAGGAGGAGAGCATGGATAGAGAGAATGCTGCCACACTCTTCAAATTCATCAGGAGACAAGGATTTACATTCTCTGTTGAAGACTAGACCAGGAGAGTCAAAAGAGTTATGCTGTCACTTGAGAAGCCAGCTTGAAATATACATGGCCCATAATATTCCATGAATTATGGCACTCCAGTGCATAGGTATAGGCTGGGTTAAGAGGGTGTAATCAGAACCAGAAAGTGAGGATGTGCTTAGATGACATGTTGCTGATCAATACCTGCATGAGGAAAATAATGCTCTTTACAAGATAATAATGCTCATACAGCATATTTCCCAGAACTGGAGCATGTACAAACACATATATACACACACTCCCTGTAGCAGTGCTGAACTGCTCTTTCTGCTTCTAATGGCACCAGACTGCCATCAGATATGGAAACTCCAAAAAGATTCACTGAGCTTTTTTCCTTCCTCTGTATGACAGTAGGGTTTAGTGGTTTGTTGGGTGTTTTAGGATTGTTTTTCAAAACTCATGGAAAAAAGTGAGTAGGAATAGAAACACAAAATGGAAGGATTTAAAAGGACATAGAGCTCTATAGGCAGAAAAGATCCATCATGATAAAACTATGGAGAAGAAACAGATGTGGAGTCCAGTAGTCTCTAAAGACTGGTACAAAGAATGATAGATCAATTTTATATCCATTTGCTTTCTCTTTCCTTCTTCATGAATACTGTGATTGTGCTTCTTCAGTGATTATTCAGTCATTAAAAAAAAAAGCCCAAGCCTGATCTACTCATATGTTAAAGCATTGTCTGTTTGATAAGCGCCTGTTTTTTCATTTATATGAGTTGCAAATGTCTTCCAGAAGACAGTGCTGGTAAGAGAAATTTATGTTTCTAGAAGTTCAGTAACACATGGGCCAAGAGGCTTTTTGGGAATATTTTGCAATGTTTCACAGTTACTTACTTATGTTAAGGCTTTAAGATTAGTTTAATACTCTCTTCTTCCAGAAAGCAGACTTTTTAGGATATTGTACTTCAGGGCTTACGGGCACCATTCAAGATTTCTCTCTGAGAGAAAATGTGACTTCTGATAAGCATGATAAATGTACATACTTTAAGAGCTATTTTTCAAATCAGCTTCTTTACTTACAGCACTGACCTTAAAATAACAGATACTTTAGATGAAGAACTTTATACACTCCACCTACAATGCTGTTATTTCCATTAAAAAATGGATAAGACTCCAGCAGCATTTGTGAGATATAGGTGATTTTACACTTGATTTCTTATTCTGTATTGATTTAGATGATCTTCTCACAGGACACTGCAGTTTAATAGGCTGAACCTGCAGCTGATAGGTGAAATTCTTTAGAGCCATATCTTCACATTGTTTGCACACAACTGACTGAAACCTGAGCTGCTCAGTTTTATTTCCTGATTTGATCAATGTAGCAGTTCTGGGGCAAAGTATTTACAGCCCAGTCAGGTCAAGCACCAGACTACTCTTCCTTCCTGATTGAAACACAAATGCAGAATCTCAAAGGATTCACATCCTGAGCTCTCTGCATTTTCATCTCCCAAACTGTAAAAAGAGAACAATATAGTAGAAGAATTCCAGAGGAAATATCTGTTGAATCAAGACCAAACCCAGCTCAGTGGGTAACTTCTCTTTTTGTTTTCCCATTTTTCAGAATTTACTCGGCATCAACTTCCCTCCCTGTTCCCTTGTCTTCAACTGCTTCAGCTTTCAGCCTGTGCTGTCCTTGCTTGTGCTCACCCTTAAACAGCAAACGTGGCTCCTGATCAGCTGCCACAAACACAAGTATGCACCAAGCTGCCTGTTCTGAGAGCTCTGAGGCACTGCCTGCAATGATGCAGCTGTCTCTTTTATTCATAAAAACGGCTGTATGCTGAAGCCACGAAAATGCTGTCCAAAAAAATTTCACTTCACTCTCTAAAATGTAACAAAAAGCTGAATCTTGTGTGCCCTCCCTGTTCATAAGCAGCTTTACCCATTAGGTCTACATGAAAGGAAGACTATTTCCAAGAATGTGGCATGAATATTTCTGTTGATAGGTACAACAGGACAGGGGGAAAAATGTGTCAGTCTTCCCTTTCAAGAGACCATAAGCTTTCCTCTGTGCCTGCCATGCTACAAGGGATTTTTATTCTTGTGTAAGGCTGAGGCAAAAGCTCAGGGAAAGGCAGGGAAAGCAGTATAAAACATAGAAGGGGGTTTCCTGTTTCTTTTACTCAGAGTATTTAATTTTTTTTTTTTTTAATTAGGGTATCCTCCACTAATCTGAAATCTGTCAGATGCTAATGAAGATAGGGTTGCTGTATTTGGAAAGGAATGGGCAGGACAAATTTCCAGGTTTTCTGCCATGAATATCAGAACGATAAAGCCTTCTTCTCTCAAGTGAAACAGTTAAGAAATTCATGCTTTATCCTAATCTGAAACAGCATTGCCTTGAGGTCCCAAATGCAGGGCTGAAAATATGCAACAATCTTGATGTATTAGAAGTTGTAGATCATTTACATGCTTGGCAAGGGAGTTTAAGATCATTGTTTACTGTTAAGAAGTTCTCAAGTGCTTATTGAAAAATATGTTAAATGTGAAACTTTTAAGTATCTTCTATTAGAAAAAATCCTCCAAGATCGACGGATGCAAATACATAATGACTGCCATATGTCAAAAGGATTTCATGGTTAAAAACTGGACTTGAACAATGCCCCTCTGAGTTCTCATAAACCCAAGTTTTTAAAGTTTTTTTTCTTTTAAATAAAATCTGGAGGTTTTCTGCCAAGAAAACTTTTATCAGTGGAAAATAAAAATTCTTGACCTTTCTATATCTTGCAAAATATTTATCTTCCTACAGAGATCTCTGTTTATATCATCAGTAGTGGACCTAAAGGATATTAACTAGATATCCCTTATTGAGTCCATACTTGTAGGAATTCAAGTGTATCATATTAACTCCAGGTTTTAAACAGAATTCAAAATATTCTTTGTTTACTGTTTCTCCAGAGGACAGATTTCCTGGGAGTTCTTGAAATTCTCTGGGTTTAGACTTTGAAAGACTGAAGAAGAAAAAAACAGGAAGTATGTCTACTTTAAAGAAAAACGCCTCTCTGAAACCCACAGAGATCTGATGATGGGAAATCACAAGTCTCCATTAGAGTCTTTATGACCAGGTTTCATGTCTTGCTTTTTAAAGTCTGTTAGAGATAATGGAATTACAATTTAATTGTTGCTCTAGTTTGTTTTTGATGCTTAGAAACTAGCAATGTAATAGATTACTTTTTTCCCTAATTATTTCTCTCACATCTGTAGACATTAATCAGATGTACCTAAATAGCTTCATTAACTATAATAGATTTAAGAAAAAAACATCGTCAGAAACGGGATTCTCTCATAACTATTGCACATATCACAGCAATGTCTCAGAGGAAGGACTAGAAGATCCACAAATGCAGCTGACTGCTTCTAAATTAATTCTTCCCCCACATACAGCCCCCAAACAACATGGAAAAATGAAAAATAGTATTTCATTTTTCCAGTTAAACCCAACTGACCAATGCCAGATGAATAACAAAGAGGAAAACCAAAACGATTCTGTGTTTCCTCTTTCAGGATTCATCTGCACGTTTGCATGTGTGCCCCGAGCACTCTCAGTTAGTTCAGCTACCCCAGCTAGTCCCGAGCAGCTTCCTCTGTTAAACATTTAGCACTCTGCCCAAGACATTTAAATAGCTGATTCAAAACACTTCTCACCATGAACTGAAACCTGATCTTCCCTTTCTCCTGGAAGTGAAATACCCAGCATGTTAAAGCTGCAAACTAAATCCTAACATAGTCAAACAAACCCAGCATTAACCACTTGAACTTCTGGTGTTAAGGTTCAAATCTGACTCAGAATTGTCAAGTGTAACCTTTTCTTACAAGGCTGCTTTAAACACATATAAGTGCAGTTCAAGACCACATCTGGAATGAAAAAAACAGCTTTCCAGCTTGATCTTACAGAGACCCTACGAGCTGTCAACTCCTTATAACCTCTTGATAAAAGAATTCAAGTAGGAGATAACCAAATTCTGCACTACGTGAATGAACCAGACCTCAACTCTTCAAAAGCATCTTGGATTTTACAGCACTGTGACATGACATCCTGAAAATTTATTCCCCAATTCCTCAATTCCATTTAAAGATAACAAAGGCCCTGCAATTAATAAGGAAAGTATCACAGGGAACACAGTTGCTTTCATGCCACTTATTGTGATATTGCGTTGATTTTTTCCAATAATGCTTTGTCAATTTTATGTGAATTGCCTGAAAATTTCTGCATAGTCAGCACACCCCATTTGCTGCCAGAGCTGTTAGCAGCAGAGCAGAGTGAGCTTTTGACACCTGGTGAGGTGTTAGAGGATAGTGTGACACAAACACAATTACCTGGTTATTTCTGCCACAGTCATGAGCAATCAAATCTGCTAAAACTGTTGAAAAGGAAATTGTCTTAAGGTTTTAGCCTCTCATCACTTGGATGGCTGGATCAATCCACAGTTTGAACAGCTACTCTTAATTGAGACACTGTGAGACTTAGGATAAAATAATAAAAAATGTCTAGTGCAAGAACAATCAATGAGTCCTTCCTAAATTAACACTGTGCTTTGAAATTCTTCAAAGCATCTGCTAGGCAGAACCATGGACTTCAAAAATAATCTGTACTGAAGTGCAAACAATAAAATAACATTTGTTTAGTTATCCACAGTTAACATGGGAAGAAGGGAAAAAGTCTGGAAGAGCTGGAGACATATCCTTCCACTCAGAGCATCACAAGAATAGACTCTGAGTTGGTATATCCAAGTTATAACATCCAGTTCCAAAAACTGTTCTTGGGAAGAAACATAGGGCTGAATCTTGAAGAGGACATAAATCCTCCCAAGGAACTACAGCAGGAATATTATTATATTGGAAGAAATATGATCTGAGCTTAAGGGCCAAAGGCTAAAGACAAGAGAAGAAAATTGTCTTGAGACTGGATTGTGATAAACTCCAGTGAGACCTTCTGGACTGTGTGCATGGGAACCATTTCTCTCTCAGGAGATACATGGGAGCTGGACCTGTCACAGGGAATATGTTGCTGTACACCAGATGAATAGCAAGGCAGCTAAATACATGGCAAAGGATTTGAACAAGTAGAAAAAAAGCTGCATATTATTGGGAGTGTCTGGGGCAGTTCAGGGAAAAGAATAATCAAATAGGAAAATTAAATATGAATATTTTCCTCGGGTGAAAGGTTTTCATGGACTCTTCTGCAGAAGACTTTCCAATTGTGAGTGCTTATTTACATCAAATCTGTACAAGCTGGAATTTCTGAGGCACAGAATGTACCAAGATATAAAAGTCCTTGAAGGCCATAAAAGGCTCAGGAAACACATGGAAATAACTGGAGGCTTCCAGCCACAAAACTTCTGAGCCAAACTTCTATTTTGCCTCATGAACTCAAAGGGCTGAACAGGCCAGTGCCTTGTTCTGGGATCCTGCTATCAAGAAAACTGAAACAGCCTCTTGAAGCCATTTAACCAATGAAACAATTACTGCTGCTTTTAATATCTTCTTGCCCAGGGCAGCCACCTGTGTCACTGAACACACATATTGCAGGGCTGGCCCTGGCAGCAAAGCACAGTGGGTCAGGCAGACTCAGTGTCACAAAAACAATGAGAGGAGATAGCACAGCTGTGGAAACCTGCCTGAGGCTCTCTGGCTTACAGGATTTTAAAGGAGTGTTTGCAGCACTGACAGTTATGGACAGTTTTCCCACACAAAATTATTAGAAAATGGTGTGTCCATGGCCAGCCCTGAGCCCCCAGACAGCTTTTACTTAATCAAGATTAAAGGAAGAGGAGGCAGCTGGGGCTAATAAGTTGCAAATCAATGCCATTAGCAAAGAGAGTAAAGAAGAAAAAAGATCCAAGCCCTGCAAAAGCTAAAGCTTTTAGCTCTGCCTCTTGCTGTGCAGAAAATGATTGCACAGTTGTCCCAGTTCTCCTTGGATTTGTCCTCAGATTCAGGGAGATAAAAGATACAGCAAATGTCTGAATTTCTTGTTTATTAAAAGCATATGTAGCTCACATATATGCAGCTGTATGTATACATATGTACACAAATTTGATTTGCTGTTTACTGCAACTGACTTTGCATCAGACCTTGCATAAGAATTTTAGTATTTAAGAGGATCAACATCTCAGATTAGTGAGATAATGGAATTAAATTCCATAACTTTCTATGACCTGACACAGGCATAGGAACGACAGCACAGACCCACTTCATGGCATGATATCTTCACACCTTCAGAGCTAATGACACAGAGACCAGAAACTCAAACACAGTCAGGAACAGCATTAGCACGAGATCAGCTTTTCTGGAAATCTGTTTCAACCAGCCCCTGTCAGAGAACTCTGTCCCATGAAACTCACAGCCATCATTTCTGTGCTCAGCCCAGGCTGTTCCTGCTGCAGCCATTCCCTCTGCAGAAGGGACTGACTGGTGCACACACACACCCCCAGGAGTCCCTTGGCCTTGTGTCCATTTCCCCTGACTGGCTTTACCAACCTGGGCTCACACTGCACCAGAACCTTCTAAGGAACAGGTACAAAATTGAAAAGATGGCTTCAGTAAGAGAAATGGCAGCTTATGAAAATGTTTTTACACTTAGCAATTGACTTGGATTACTCTGTTTCACACAGTGGCTTGTTTGGGTACACCAATGCATTCTGCCTTCAGAATTTTGCCTTAGTGTGTGAAAATGAACTGCCACATTTCTCTGAGCAATATTCATTTACATACACATATGTTAATCTCTTTCTCAATATTAATTTAGACTGTCATACTTTAATCTCTCTTGCCATTCCCTGGCTCCTTTGTAATTAAAAAACTAACCACCTCTTTCCAAAATGAACAATGGATCACTGTTACGGATTTTCACCTAGCTTCTGTAGAAATTAACTTTCTCCATTAATGTATTTCCTTTGTTTGAAAGCAATGATGATTAACACATCAGACAGTTGTATGCAGAGCTTTTCAATAGCTCTAATAGGAAAGATGTTTTTTTCCACTTTGAACTAACAAGAAAAATCACCTGTATTGTATTGGCTATAACCATTAAATATCAGTACAGAAGAATATCATCAGATATACAAAAGTGGTTTGAGTCTGCAATATTGTGAATTCTGGAAACTCAGAGAATCAGAAACTAAAATACTTGATTTATAAATAATTAATTTTTTTGTGAGAATGATGTACAGTAAGGGGTAATGGAGCTCAGGGAGAAACCAAGCAAAGAACAGCAGGATATCCATGTCAGCCCAAGTGGAGAAAATGCCTTGAGTTCCCAATGTGCTTAGCAAACAGAGCATGTCACTGGGACAACAGTTTGACTGAATGTCAGCTGGAAAATTATTCCACAGTGAGAGATTTTGAGACCAATAAGAGCAGGGACAGAGAAGTCTGAGTACAAAGACCTGTATGGTTTCAGAATCAGAGGGAGTACCAGTGCATTTGAACCCATTAAAGCATTGGAGTGGAAATTTTGTTTTACTAGTTCTTCTCCTTACAAGCTGGATAGTATTCTCTAAAACAAAGACCCTGTCAGTGGTCTAGCTCCCTGCTCCCAACCAGGATACACAGCAAATCTGCTCAGCATTTATCCAAGGCTGAAAGCAAACTTACACCCAACCAGGAAACTGCAGTCTCCAAGCACCAGATTTAGAACAGTGCCATTTTATTTTGCATTTAATGCATCATACTGTTAGGAGGACAGGTTACCATTTGATAGCCTTCTACTTTGTAGAAAACTCCAAACACAAACTGAGACTATCACAGTTCAGAAATCCAGATCTTCAGCAAATCCATCCACAGCAGGGACTTTGCTGCCCATTGCAAAAGGAACGTGCTCATCTTTATTACCTCATTTCCCTTACAGAGTAGAATGTGAGGCCTGGAATAAAAGCACACTGGTCTAGATCTCTGCCCACCAACAGGGACACTCAAGGAAAAGCAGGAATGGGCTCTTCTGACTCAGATGTGTTCAAGCCACTTTCTCTGTTTATCACTTTCCTCAGAATGAGCTCCTGTCTGACATGGGATCCAGAGGGCAGAACACCAGGGGAACAGTGTCACCCTTTGATGTGGCCTGTTCTACATATCTTCCTGTTTCTTTAGATGAAAAGAATTTGATTTTGGCCATCTGCAGCCAAATCAACCAATTTGACCCAAAGCTTGCCTAAGTTACACCCAAGGCTTTAATAAGGCTTTGATTCACTTTTGAAATGCAGATATTCTGTAGCTATCTCCAGAAACCAAACCTCTGTAATTCAGCACCATATATTACCTGCTCAGCTTCAGACACACACACAGGTGTTTCCTTAATTTGTTAATAAAAGCTATTCTGCCTTATTGTAAAATCCAAGTCCCCATTTCCTTCTCTGAATTTTTTCAGAAAGAGGCTAAAAGCATAATAAAATATCATCCATTTATTTTATTTTCTTCCCATCATTCATTATTTGAACAAATATATTAGCATACTTAAAATACACTCTGAAACTGTGATTTTAATATACTTTATTGAAAAAAGTACACAGTTTAAATTGTTTTCAATGGGACAAAGCAATGGTCACCTCTACCTACCAAGTCCTTTTTTGATGAATCATGACTGCCATATGCCAAATTCACATCTGCATGACTTGCAAAGTAAAAAGATAAACCTTTTTTCAACATATCTTTAGGAATTTAGATCACCAACAGTTTAAAATCATGAAATGCTGATGCTCTGACTATATTTCATGTCCTCTATGTTGCACCATTTCCCAGTTCACAGTTTATCCATGTTTTAGCATGCCAGTGGAACACATCAGTCAATGTCACCTGGAGAAAATCATCAGTAGCAGAGGAAGAAGAACAAGGGAATGTTTAGCACTAAGGCCTGAGACACCGCCACATTCTCTTGCATTTTCCTAAAGGAAATAAAACAACAAAGGAAAATAAATACAAGCCACTACAGTCAATTATGACACATGATTTTTTAGCAGACATTGGCATAGGAGCACTGGTGCAAACAACAAAGCCCATAAATTAAATATACTCAGGAAGTAACACAAGTACATGTTTTGAGCTGAACAAGTTTAGGTTGTAGACTGAAACAACAAGCACTACACCATCACCTCCACTTTGTACTTCAGGTCTTGTTCTACATTTCATTACACCATCAGGGGCAGAAATTAAAGTTACTCCAGAGTGAAAAGGATGTCTAAGAACCCATGCTGTACAAGCCACTGTAATCATATCCTGCTCTCTATCAGCTCTCCTTGGCACTGTGTGAGAGCATTATGCAGAACACAGAGCAGTAAATACATGTAGTGGAGGGGTCACTCTCCCTCCCAAGCAATATTAGGTGTGAGCACAATGACTACAGCATGTCAGGTATGATGCTGAAGCTAATTACTGAAGCAAACATTAACAGCACAAAGTCCCCAGCCATCTCTAACAAGGAATCCTGTGGTCACTGCTTGAGCCAGAGTAAGTTCTCTGATATCCCTGGCTGCCAGTGCTCACATCCCACCACGTTCTCTGGCATGATACAAACCAGTCTGCAAGAGCAGCAACCCAAGACATTGTCTACATGAGTACAAAAAAGACTCGTGGCACTTACACTATCCCTCACTTCCCTGACTACTGACTCTTCTGAATATTTCCCAACATTTTATCTTGAACATAGTTTTCCTATTAATTATTTTTAAAGAAATAAAAAATTTACCAGAGTCTGAAAGAAAGGCAAAACAGATAGAAACTCACTTCAGGGTGAAATCCATGACAAGATTCTGGGCGTCTTCTTATCTTCTGGGATTTTAACCGTTCACATTTGAGGGATTCATTATGTGCAAGGCAGTTAAGGAGAGATGCTCTGAGCATTGCATTCTCATGGGAGTGGTTTGAAATGAATACAGTGAAAATCTTTCAGCTCCTTCCTTCTTCTCCATTCAAACCCCAGGGTGATATGTGTGGTCACCACATGAAAAAGAAAGTGATTCTAGTGCTTTCCTCTCTGTGATCTCTGTTTCCAACAGCACGTGTGCACTCACACTGCTGACCTGTGTCTCTATAAGCCTGCAATAAAAGCACACTGCAGGCTGCTTTTGACAAATTCCAGTTTAGGGGAAAAAACTAAACCTGAACTACCTGAACTAGAGAACAGCAAAAAATAGGAAGTGGGGCGACCAAAAATCAAGTGATATATTTACTTTGCTAAATTTTTGTAGTTTTGGAAAGCAGGATTCTGAAATATTTTCAAAGCTCCAGTGAAACCTTAAATAAAGAGATATCTATATTAGAAGGGGTTCTATACGTTCCAATATAATGAGGTCCATCCTTATAAGAAAATACATATTTAGTGCCTAATTTGAAAGATGTTCAGCTGTCCAAAGATGACCAGGACCTTATGCTACATAAGATCCACGTAAGTGTGCTTGCTTAATTAATATTGGTTGTTCAAAAAAGAAAAAAAAAAGTGAATTCTCATTGAAAAAATAGTGGAAACATATTCCCAGATGGCTTAATTTCAAACAGCACATATAATGGGTAAGGATGTCATGCAATGCAAGTTTTACATGATAAGAAGTTTTTTAATATTTGCATCTCGAATCTCTTTCTGACCAGTTCATAAATAAAAGGATATACCTTATTTCTATAGGTGCCATGGTAATTGGTGGGATAGAATCACAGAAGCATTCATTATCTACTACCACCATGAAGAGGTTGCTACTTGGGATCTGCTGGATAACAAAAGACCTGAAAATTAAAAAGAAAACAAATAATGGTGACATGATCAGCATTTCTGTGCCCCTGGTTCTTGCTAGGAGTTTATCAGAGTTTTACGTATTTACAGTCTGGAACGGAACAGAGCCACAACACTAAAGAAGGTTCTTCTGCAGCCACACACTGATAGCTCACAGTCCCAAACCTGAGTCTCTATAGTTGTATTAAGGCCTTTGTGCACTCTGGGTCTTCTTGAAGCAACAGCAACTCCTGATCTCAGCTTTCATCTGTCCTCTTGAGAGCCATTTTATTGCTGAGCCAACACAACAGAGATCAGCCCTCACAATCTTCCAAAGTGATTTATTTTAGACTAGTGGTTATCTGGTATAAGTATGGTGATAACTCAGCATCACGTTCAAATGAAGACAAAGTAGGCAACTCAAAGGGAGAGCAAAAAAATAGACTTTTTTGTAAGAAGGAAAGCAGCCAGGGGAGAGAGGGAAGGATCCTGTGGGCACCAGTTAGTGATGCACAGAGTTTCAGTGAGCTGAACCCTTTAGCACATACCATAGAGAAAAGGGGAAAAAGGCAGAACCAAATAGAGATTATTTACCCTTTCTTTGAGAACTCAAGATACAATACAAAGAATGGCTTTAAGACTCAGACACAATTCTTCATGGAATTTTAAAGCAATCTGTTGGAATTTATACATCCTATCAGCATTGGCCATATCAGATATCACTGAGATCTGGCAATCCCAGGAATTAGGTGTTTTGCAGCGTGGTTTGCTGGTAAATGTACAGAATGCTAAGTGAGGGTTTGAGCACCAAGATGTGGACAGAAGCATATTTTTCCTCAGACATCTTTCTTTAAAATACATATTGTCTTACTATAATAACTCCCTGCTTTTTCCAAAGATCACAGAAGATGAAATAGCAGAGAGGGCAGGGAATATTTAAACCTAGCCTAAGAAAAAAAAAATTGGAAAACTTTCTATAAAAATGTTGCCAACGGAAAGATTAAATGCTTTTCAGTATTTTTTAAACTTACTGAGCCTCCATTAAAATTACACTTAGAGTGATCTGCAATATGTTAACTTTATGTTTATACATGAAATATACATTTATGGCATAATGTAAAAGGCTGAACTTTATAAATGTACCTACCAAACAGCTGGAGCATGTAGCAAGACTGACATCATTGTAATGGAGCATCTGTGGCTTTGTGGATTTGTGTGTGGGAGAAATGGGGCCAATAAAAGGAAAGGAGGGAAAATCTTTAGCAGGCAATAGCACCAAAATTGTACTGCATGAATTTCTCAAAACAGCTATGAATAAATCAAACAGTAAAAGACAGAAAAAAATTACTTTTATTGCCAGAAATTGGCACAATTTGCATTTTGTGCAGTCTGAAACTTATATTCATTTAAAACTAGCTCAGAAAAGAACCTGATGGGCATAAAGTGCTTTAAAAAATAATTGAATGCTAAATGATTAATTTATTTTTTGCTGGGAAGGGAGTAATTACTCTTCTGTTTTAATTGTGGTATGCCCAACTTCAAGCCCTTTTGTGATACCCCTTTTTGTGACCAGGTTTACAGATGCCAGTTCATGAAAGCTGGGCAATTTCCCATTCTGCTTCTTGTTTCACCCACTTAAGGTGCCATAAGGATTGTGCAGTATAAGGCTATTCCTTCCTCCAACTAGAGAGGGGGGGAGAAAAACTCCTACCACTTCACCCAGCTGGGATGAAAGCACTTAATCCAGAGGAGTGTTTCAACTACAGAACTGTGGTGCTGAGTAAATTACCACACAGCCAAACTACGAAGACTAGCAACATTTTCTGTATTGCTTTGTCACTGCAAGCCTTCATAATTTTGATGTCATCCATTTGGGGAATGCAGTACCTGCATTGATTGATGGAAATTGTGAATTAAAGGCAGTTCAGAGAGCAACATATTAGTTACGTAAAAAAACCTCTTTGCTACCTTAGGAATTATATCATAGGTATCAACTAATTACACTGAGTGATTACCAAACAGTGAATATTCTTACAGACCTACAGTCTGTTTAACTAGGACAGAAGTTTGTGAAGTGTCTAAGCTTATAGTGGCTGCCACAGAGCATGGGACTGCTATAAAGAACCACAAAACAGTGAAACTTTTGGCTCACTGTGGCGTTTTTTTTTGCTTTGTGCACAATAACAGCTTAACTAATATCTTGAAAAGTGAAACAACTGGCTTCTCATCCTCCCACTAAAAGTAATTTTAGAAGAAAATTTTTTCTTCCATCAAGCAGTATATGGATGTTTCCCCTTACACAGTTCTCAAACATGATCTGGAAATGAAGTTGTAAAGCCAACAGACCAACAAGTGAAGACAGAGGATTCAAGACCGAGACTGAGCCGAGCAAATAAACAAGGGCAAAAACAGTTCATTTTAGCTTTCTTTTCTATTACTAGTTTGCACAAACAAAATATACTTCTTTCAGCTGCTGTAATTTAAGATCTTTTCACAGTCATGAGATATTCTTACCCTCACCAGATCAGTGGCAAAGGAGTTTGTGCCGGTTGTAACCACCACAGTTGGTGTGTGACTATTCAGACAATTCACATGGCACTGCTTCCGTGCCCAAAGTGGATAAAGTACACAATTACCCCAGCAGCAGCTCTGCTGTTTGAGATCAGCCTTCAGTTCCCATGGTGACATGCATATGCATCTTTGAAATTCATTTTGAACATTCATGCCAGTAAGTCTCAGGAACCAAACATTCAGAGAAAACAAAAGGTGCATGAACATAGTCAGACCAAGCCTTTCAGAGACTGAGACATTCCACCAAAATGCTTCACTCTCTATGCCAAGGTTCTGTTGCAAGGGAGAAAAACCTCCAGCAAACAGCTTCCATGGCTGCAGTGAGAAATAGAGTCGCTGACAAAATAAGGAAAATGGTATTATCTTTTTGTGAGATCCACTGTGAGGCTCTAAAGTTCCTCTTACAATAACCATTCCTGAACACCTGCTGGCTTAAGCTGGCATTTGTGTCCCTGGTAATATGGAAACCAACCCTCAAGGACTGAGTAAGGGGTTTGGCTGGACTTTATTGCTGCTTTAACAATCAAAAGAAAGTCTGTGTTTAAGTGCCTTATTATGGAGAACGTTTCACACTTAAAGGATAAAGCTCTTTTTGTTTTAAGTAGTGTAAATCTTTTGATTTGAACTCTTTTCCTTTACGGCAGTATCATCACCACCATTCAATAGGGGCAGCACAGGAACAGGCTTGCATATATCTCCAAATATAAAACAGAATAAACTGTTGGGGTTCCTGTTGAAGTGGCACTGAGTCAATAAGAACCTTATTAATAATTTCCCCTCCATCTTTCATCCACTGAGGAACTAGCTTGGTTTATTTGATGTGCAGGTTCAGAGGCTTAAAACAGACCTGAAAACAAACTGTTTCTTGACTTTGTGGGGAAGGTGAGGAAGGAAGAAGTTTAATACTTGAAAGGAGTAGACAGAGAGGAAGGAAGAAAATCTAGTTATGCCAAACTATTTTGTTAGTGAAGAAAAAGTAACAACAGAGAGTAAGTCTCCAAGGAACTCTGTATTTTGAGTCAGAGCGTTACATGACAATTTTGTCACGTTGCACACACAGTATCTCTTTCTTCTTAACTTGTTTCAGTTTTGGTCCATATAAAAACATGTGCACAAATAAAATGCAAATTGATTTGGGAAAAGAAACAGCTTCACATTTTAATTGAAAGTAGAAAATATTTGCTCAAAAAGCAATACTTACTAATCTGCTCCTTGAAAATTAATTTTTCATTGTGCAATTAAAAAGAAAGAGACTTGGACTTCAAGTACTACTGTGTTCATAATTATATTTGGTAGTCATGCTTCTGAAGGCATGGCAAGAAAGCAGACTTTTAATGTGTGTCTGACTAAAGGACTCTTCCCAGAGATAATCAGTTCTTCCTAAATCCTTTGGACAGCCTCTAACTTGGAAAGAATCACAACAGCACTGCAGTGCCAATGCTGGGGTGCATCACACTTGCTGCCTTTAAGCACATAACTCAGGTTCCTGCACTGGAAGGGTGATCACCTCCACCTAGGACCTGCAGAGACACAAACTGTTCAAGGATAATTCAGGGCAGGAGCTTGGCTTTGGGGGTCTGAGTCATCCTCTGCAGGGGGGTCCTTCTTCCTAACGGATGGACAGTGATCCTGCAGAGCAATGCATCCTGAACAGGGTCAAACATGATGCCTAAAGCTAACTGTGGGCTACAACGCCTGTTCTTAGAGAGCCAGCACATTACATTCAAATCTGGTTTGTTGGGGTTTTTTTCGGGTTTTTAATTGTTTTTTTAGTTTAAATTTAAATTGGAATGTCTCCCTTTAATTTGTATATGTAAAAGTCTTTAAAGAGTTATATATTCTATTGTTATAGTAATTTCTTCCCCAGACTATGTTCAAAAAAAAAAAAAAAAAAAAAAAAACCCAAAAAATCAAAACTTAATTCCCAAAATTTCACCTATTTTTTATATTATAAGAATCACTTTCTTCTGTGAGGAGAAATAATTAGAATATATACAGTACAGGAGCAGGGACTGAGCTGACACTACCCTTGCAGCACTGCCTTCTCTCCAGTCTGTGCTTCTTTCTCTTTCTTTCATCTTCCTGTCTCTGAACCTCTGGGGTGGCCAAGTGAGGGAACTGGGAGAGGGACAAACCTCTCTGGAATAGGAGGAAGATGTTCCAGGATGGAGGAAAGGACAGGGGTGACAGGACAACCAGTGACAGTGCCCTCTGGGAAAGGATATAGAGAAGCAGGTTATCCACAGCTGCAGGAGGGGGCTTTGCCATGAGTCCTCTGCAGTCTGTCTCCTTAGAGATGTTGGAGCATTTCCCATGTTGATGGAAACAGGCACAGCAGGACCAAGGCAGAGCTGTGCCCTTTTTCCTTCCTGGCTGCTGTATCTCCTGACAGACCAAGTCCAGCTTACTGGCCAACTTGAAGATCACACATTTCTGTAAGTCACTGATTCCCTTCTTAATGCAGGTCATTGCTTCACTACAAATACCTCAATCATATGGTGCAAAATCTGTATGTGGTGGGCTTAACATCTTGACTCTGGAATGCTGTTGGCTTCACCTTTCCTTTCCCAGCATAGTTGGATCAATAACAGGCAAAGCTAAGGCAATTCTATTTCAGACACACCAGAGATGTGTCTCATCCAGCTAAGCAAACCTAACCTTTAAGTTGTTTACTCTCCACTATTTGACTACAGCATCTGCTATTAAAGGAAATCAATATTCCAGTTGAGCAGCTTAGTCTCTGTATTTCCATGCAGGAGAGGTAATCCATTTCCTTGTCCACTGGTGTTAAATTTTGGACAGGATATAAACTGAACACAGACGTGAGGTTTCCCTACTAATAAGCAGCCACTTCCACAGCCCCAGCAGACTGAATCTCAAGAAAACTGGTTCAACACAGCATATTTTGTATGGGTCTGAGGGTGGGCCAGGCAGCTGTAAGAGAGGGCACAGTGATAACGGGTTGTTCAGACTCAGGATCCCAACCACCACCAGTTACTGGTCATTTGCACTGAAGTATTTTCCTCTTCCTGGCCTGCAGCCCTGCTGCCATTAGCTGATGTCTACTGACACTGCTACAAGACTTGTTCCAGCAACAAAGAGTGCCAGGGAAGCTCCTGAGAGCATTCAGAAATCTCTGATTTTCATATCCATGGCTCCCGATTTTCTTCAAAGAGCTGCAAAGGCTGAAAAGTGTTAGAGGGAACAGAACTAATGTCAAGCAGCATGGAACTCAGAAGACACAGGATAAAACTATGCTTGTGGGACCAGAACATTAAGAGAGAATATCTTCTTATTATACTGAAGAATGGAAGATATTTCTTTGTAATTTGGGGAGGATTTGAACACAGCAACAGCACTAAAAGCAATTCAAGTTGTTTGAAAACAATACTGTGTGTTTCCTGTTAAAAATTAATTCTTGTTTCCTCACAGAAATATTTCATTATTGCACTTTGCTTTAAAAAAACCTTGCTCATAAGTAATAATTGCTGATCTATATGCTGTATTTTACAATCATTATTATCTTTTAATTTTACAAAAATACCCAGCTGTTACATCTGTGCTTATAATAGACACTGCAGTAGAATATGGGGTCACGACAAACACATGGCTTAGGCAGGATTTTATTCATATAAATATTTAAATCACTGTTTGGATTCACTTTTAATTCCATGCTCAGGAGGTTTAGCAGCCTGATTTAAGGGCAAAAATATCTGTGTATGTATTTTCCATTTGTTTCCTTAATGACCATTGGAACACTATCACTATCGCTTAATGTCACAGTGATGACTGTGGGACTTAAAATCAAATTAGGAGTAGAATATCAGAGTATTGTGTTGGCAAATGTCACTCCTGCACATACATAATCATATCAATCATTTTTATGTAGCAATAGAAAAGATCCTTTAAGTACCACTTGTTTTGCTCAGGCAGACAAATCCTACAAAGCATGAAAGAATTTCACTGTGAGTAGTTTGAACTGAAATAAACACAGTACAATACTTTCAAATTGGCAACCTAAATAAATGCACAAAGATGTGAGGAAGTGTCTTAATTTCCAGGGAACTCAAATTAGATAGCCCTCAGTGGCCACTCTGGCTCTTGGGCATCACTGTAAACTCAGCCTTTTCCCTCTGGGCGTTTCAGTGTTATTTTTTGCCTGCAAACTTCCATTAATGAACTTGGATTATTTTCGATTAAGATGAGTTGTAAGTTTGGGATTACATTTCACATCTGTCAAATGTGATCTTTCCTATTTTTTAGAGAAAGAAAAAAAAAAATACCAGCATGAGGGCAGAGTAAATGGAAAATATTGTGCACACTGCACTCAAATATGTGTTACTTACATAACTGTTGGTTCCAAACGTTCAACCCTAATGGTCTGGAACAAAGTTTAAGCATTCCACTGAAGTGCAGATATCCATTTTGCTGTTTCCCAACTCCTGTCATGTGCTTTCCAAGCAGCTGGCCACATTTCCAACCCACATCTCTCTCGCTTATCACATTTTTGCAATGAATGAATGAAACATTTATATCACAGTCAAGTTGTGCTACTTGTTTTTTGGGGTTTTTTTCCAAATAATTGATGACAGAGAATGAAATATCTAATGCAATTTGTAAAAACAACATACATGCCAATAACAACATTTCTGAGAGCTGGAGCAGTATAGAAATGGTTCTCTCACAGGTAATGGTTCTCTCACATGAGAAGAGGCAGATAAACTCTCAGCCTCAGGCTTGTAATTGGATCCTGACCTCATGCTGGCAAAATATTGCCATCACATACAGCCTGACTGACTGTAGTACAATTTAGCATCAGTGCAAACATACTGAGACCAAGTTTAGCACTGAGGATGTAGGTGGGCAGTGTCATCCTCACAGTTCCTGTGCTCTGAATGCTCAGAGCCCTACAGAGCTGTGCCATGGCTGGAAACTCCTTGGCTTCAGACAGGATGCCCCAGAAGTGCCCATCCTCACACTCCCCACCAGGAGGGGATTCTTTCTCAAATAACTGGTGTTCAGACAAGAGCACTTGACCAACTGTATGTTAGGAATGCAGCTAACATCCAAAAACTGAGAGTGTACAGCCTTTGGAATGACAGTGTAGAACCTCAGTGTGATGAGGCACTGGACTGTTGGTAACCTTCCTAGTGCAGCCACCCTCCCGTGTGAGGTGTAGGACAATGGACAGTCTCAGACCTCCAGGTTTAAAATGTACTGCCGATTTTTTTCCCAAGAAGTTGAGAAATCCCACAAAATAAATAAATAATAAATATTTGTCAGCACTTTAGCCCCTGGACAAACCAGAGCTGGGTGTGAGATACGTGGCTCTCCACAAGCAGAGTGGGTACCTGGTTCTGTGCTCACAGCGACCAACAGAGGAGACAATACTCAGCACAAAGCAAATCATATCTGAGGTCTCCTAAAGACTTTTCCTTTTGACAGTGACACCTGGTTAACAAGACCACAACAGGGAAGTCAGAGAAGATACCCAGGCTGAAAAATGCAGCATGTTAGCAAATATGTCTTTAGCAGAGCTCTTTAGCTCTACACAAGTAGTTGTGGTTTGTATTGAGTGACATCTCAGATTGTGTTTTTTAAAATGCTATATGATTTCTTAGCTAGGTTCTAAATATAACTTTGAGATTAAAAAGCCAGTTGATATATTCTGGTTTAGGAAGGCTCACAGATGTCATATGACATTGTAAAAGTAACTTTTGAATTGCAAGAACTGGAATTACTCTTTTCCACAACTTTAGGTCAAGTCTCATCTACAATACAACTCTAGCAAGGATCTGCACAACAGAAACTGAAGTATAAAAAGCAGAAATGACCAAGAGATTCACATTAAAAGAGCAATAACTCCTGGAGCTAAACTGCTCATTGGATGTGTTCACAGTGCGTTTTGCAAGAACGTTGTTAATTTATTTCTGTTAACATAAACTTTAGCAATGATTGAGAAGGCCACATCTGAAAGACTTAAGCACACTACGGGCCATCTTTTCCATAGCCAGCTAAAATTCTATATGTTTTATACAGTATACAAATGTTCCTTGCATGGCTCTCAAATGTTAAGATTCACGTGGTTTTTCTAAGTTAAAGGCTTTAAAGCATCCATTAAACTATCCCAAATCCTTTAAAAAGGAAAGTGCTCCATGTAAAGATGTCTTAGCCATGTTTCAATTGTTCATCATCTGGCTATAATATGAATATATTACAAACTGAAATTAATGTTCTAGTATTAGAAATTCTTCACAAGTGTGCCTGGCTTTAAAAATTCATGGCAACATTTCTCAATTTCAGTAATTTTTTCCTGTCCCAAGCCATTGTATATAAACCCAATGTATATTACTACTCAGCTCTGTATGTTATGGCATACATATGCCTTTTTAAATCTCATCATTACAAAGCATCCTGTTATTGCATCAGCTATTAACCATAATTTTGTTAATATTTATTAATGCTCATTCAAAATGTAAAATTAAGCTAACTTTTAAGTAGATTATGATTTATATTTTAATGGAGTACTGATTTTAACTATGAACAGTGAATGTGTGCAGATCGTCACATTCCCCTGTAGAGGTTCTACTGGAAGTGGGGAGTTAAGAGAAGGAGTGCACATCTCGTCCTACACTAAACTTCATTTTTGCTAAATTTCCAAGACTTTGTGGCTCTTACAGAGGGAGACAGGGTGGCATTCTGTGTATAAACTAAAATGCTCCAGAGTTCAACAAGCATACTAAAAAAGTTCTGAAACAAAAAAAAGAAAAACGCTCAAATCTCCAAGCAAACAGAAATTCTCCAGCCTTGAAAACTGTCCAAGGGATTGTTAAACTGATGACTGGCAGGCACAGACCTGCCTGGTAACTTAGATATGTCTGGCCCTATTATTTTATATACCTTTTTACTTAAATGAAAATAGTAATTTACAGTGTTTCCTGAACTGGACATTCAAAATATACATTATCAAAGGGTAGAGCTAAATTACCCATACAGTGACTTTAAATTACACCTGCATGACAAACATTATAATCACTGGTGCCTTTGAAGTGAAGAGAAAGTTACTCAGCCTGCAAGTGGAGAAATGTGGGTAACACACAATGTAACATTTTAAGCTAAGTATAAAGACCTTTAATAAACGATTCTAGCAGTTTAAATTGCATAATTTGATACTTTTTACTAGGAAAGAACAAGGAAAAAATATTTTTGGATCTTCTAGAGTTTTGGGGTTT
Source organism: Illadopsis cleaveri (assembly GCA_013399915.1). Lineage (NCBI taxonomy): Eukaryota > Metazoa > Chordata > Aves > Passeriformes > Timaliidae > Illadopsis > Illadopsis cleaveri. The sequence continues at coordinate 193,003 of VXBB01019817.1, forward strand.
TGGCTAAAATACGTTTCTAGAAACACTGCTGTTGCCTCACATTTAAGGACTTTTTAACAGCCATAAGTATTCTGCAAGTCTGGAAGCTCTGCTTTTCAAAAGAGAGGTGCCAGATAATTCCATATACTTAGATTGTGATCCTGGAGACTTCAACAATGAACCACGGAGGCACGCAAAATAGAGTTTCCCTTGAAGATATTCCTTTAGCTCCACACCCATCCAAGCAAGCTCTCAGAAATCAAGGTCTGTTCAGCACTGTAAAGACCAGTCCTGGGCAGTCTGACTGCAGGAGCTGTCACCCAGCACGGGCACGGGTCAGAACTGTGCACATCCTCACACGGGTACCGGGCACAGCTGCTGGAAAAGCAACAGTGCAAAAACACACAGGCTGAACAAAGGCTGGGGAAACAGAGAGAGCATTTCCCTCAGGATCACTGAAGGTGGATACAAGAGAAAGAATACAATCCAAAATGTCTTTTAGAGGAGTGACTATAATTTACAGCCCTAACAGCTCCAGGACAGACATGGGGACATTCTGATACACACTGATAGGGCTCCCAAAGAGAAGAAATTGGCCCTTGATGCCTTGGCTGGTTTATGTGGCAAACTGGTTTGTTTAGAAGTAAACTAACTGCATCTGAAAAGGCAAGCGATTATTTATTTCATGGGAAATTGAACTGTGTATTTATTTACACATTTTAAACATGATTAAGTACAGCAGTTTGGCAAGCTTCTACTGAGAAAGAAATGCGGAAATATTTTAGCAAATGGTGGCATGTCTCAAGATTAAGTGGGTTTTAAAAAACATTACCATTTTAATGTCTGCAGATTGCACTATTCCTGACACTAATATACTCATGCCCTGAGCAGTCTGCATCTAATTTGTGTTGTTGTTTATCTGTTACTGCCAAATCTGTGCATTTAGTGGACAAGTCTGAAATTTGCCATTATAAATCCACATGAAGGGTTCAGTGTCACTCTGAACTACACTTCCATTGCCATTTACCTCCTTTATTGACAATAAACAGAATTCAATGCCCCATCCATGAGAAAGCAAGAGAAGCAATTTAGTTTCTTGAATTTCCTTGTTAGCTAAATGTCTGCTCACTGACACTCTATTGGGGCAAACAGATGATACATGGGACAGTGTTTATTCAAATAAGTAGTTCTATACATTTTAACAGGCAATTTACATGTGATGCCCAACAAGGTAAAGTAAGAGCATTCATCTTTCATATCTGGCATAATTAAAACACACATAAATCTTTCCCAGGGTTATGATGATTGTACCTAAATACTTCCTTGCTTCCCTAGTGACAATATGGCTTTCTTATATTTACTTTCCTCTTTGTGCCTTAAGATTGTGAACAAAGGATCAACTGGAAACAAAACAGTTTCTTTGGGGTTTTGGTATTGACCTTGTAGACCCATGAGTGCTGCAATTAAAAGAGAAGGGGGATTTTTTTGGAAGTAAGGCTAGATTTTTGATCTTCATCCAAGTCCAATATGTCATCACACACGAACAGGAGAGGTTAAAAGGGCAAATTTTTGAGCACTTGACTATGCACTGCTGCCTAATCTGTATACCCACAGTTTTTACAGTGAATACACAAATTTGGCAACTATGCACTCAACTGGCTCCTTGCTACTTTGAAATTTTAACACATATACTTAAAGTATAAATAGTCAGATGACTAAATGGCTATAATCACCTTCACAGCAGTTATGGCTGAAATTAATGGTATTTTCCTAAACGAAGCTTAATGAAAACATTTGGATTTTCATGCATAAATGGCATTTGCAATTGAACAAAAACATTTATGTTTATTCTACAAAAAGATGGGAGGATATACTAAAAAGACTGGCAAACATTTTCTGATCAAGTATCTTAACAGCCATCATCCTTCCTAATTTATAACAACTGTGACATTCTAAGGATGCTTTTCTTGGACACCTTTAGTGCAACTAAACTTTGTTATGATGAGATCCCCAGAAGGCAAAAACTGGTGAGGTACCCAGCGGGCATTGTTAAAGAACATTGGTTGGCACTCTTATATTTAAAATTGGCTCAAATATTGGGGCAATACTTCATAAAACTACAAGCAGTACTGAGCTGTTTATATAGTCTAAAACTTCAAGCTTGATGTCTAATCAGAAACTCATCTCTGAGCAGCACAAGACCTTTAAAGCCCATACCAAGCACATCTGTCATTAGTGTCATTCTGACTGCAGTTGAGACTGATAAAGAAAAAATATTTCTCTGTAGCAATTAATTACTTTCAACGTGGAGGCTGTGATAGAACAGTCTATGATGTAAGTTTTCAGAAGTAATGGGGTCTATTTTTTTTTAGGTTTTTTGCTATAAAAGGGAATAGCTTACTGGAAAATATGAAACCATTTCAGATTTTTCAAAAAATCCCGGTTTTTCTCTTCTGTTGACAGTGCTTAGAAAATGTGGGTTGACTTGTTTTTGATTGCTGTTTAAATAACAGATTAATTTAATAATCATTGGGATATTGAGTAACAACAAATTATGGGGTGGGACAGCCAAGCCCTCACCCTAATGACATTCTTATGTTAATTCTTATTTTCTTTTAGGCTCCTGCTTTCTTAATAAAACCTATATTTTTGAAAATAGTTTTTAAACGTTGCAATTTATCCCAGAGTAGTTTGCTTGTAAGAGATAAGTTTACATATAGGGAGTGCATTTTATATGTCTGTATATATTTAGTGCCTGACTCAAAGCCTGCTTAAGTGTATAGGTGTCCTTCCATTGAATGAGTTCCCAGAGCTGGCTGAAAATGTGAGCCAGCTATTAAAAAAGTAACTAGCAGGTAGTCTTTTCTACTGTGTGATTTATTTTAGGATACTTCAATTTGAATCCAAGTACCCACAATTAAATTTAGGATTGGAAATGTTTATGAATTTTCATTACTGTAGTTGGTAACTGTCCCTCTTTGCATGGGCAGAGTATTTCTACAAGATCAGTAACAGCACACCCAGGACAGAATAAAACTGAGCCTCTGCCCCTCACCCTGTGACCTTGCTGGCTATGACTGCGACTTTGTTAGCAAAAACACACTGTTTGTGCCCCAAAATGTCTTATCTAAGTAACATTATATGGTTTCAATTAACATCAGTCATCATTTTTACTTCTACTAAGAGACTGTTTTTAGTCTCCTTTTTCAGACAAGGGCTCCATAGTAGTGCCTGACACTGCAGGAACAAAGACCAGGGACTGGGGTATCTTTTGACACAAACTTGCTTAAAGCAGAGTATTTGCACAACTTTTGTTTGCAAACCTGCTCACAATACACCGACTTTTCCAGTATCTTTCAAATACTTTTTCAGTATTCCACAGGGTGCATAAACAGGCAAATATTTACAATTATCTTCTATTTGCAATAAATATTTGCAATTATATATCACAGATTGAGGTATACCATGATCCAAGGAGGACCCAGAGGATAATCCCACTGGCTGGGAGTGATGCTGCACAGGTTAAGCACCGGCCACAGTGCCAGCTCCAGACTTACTGCATAAAAGATTGAATCTGAATTCTGACTGATTGAGCCCATCATCCTTAAATTACAAATATTAAGCAATACACTTGCTTGTAAAAATATTTATTGGTACTGAGGCTATGAAACAGAAAACTGGGTCAGAAGATGTAGGTCTACAAAGGACTTTGGGTCAAATTCCTTAGCTGTTCTGCGGGGAAGTGTCCTGGGTTATAACAAAAATATTTGGAATCCAGTGCAGTCTGCAATCTTAGATGCAATTTGTAGATTGTTAATGACAGTGGGTAAACAGTATAATGAACAGCTCTCCCATGAGAATCTAATAGTTCTTCTGGATTATTTCTTTAGGTTTTGCCGTTGCTTGTGGAGAAAAATAATGGGTGCCTTGAGATCAGTTTGCAACTTACAGGGTTTTCTTTTATTTTTTTTTCCACTGTGGAACACAAAATGTTTTTCTATGAAAAAGATCTTAGTGCATTATTTTTGAAATACTATAATTTTCACTAAACTCAGTTTCCAACTTGGTGCTTTCCAAGTATTGCAGAATTGTATTATTTTTGAAACTTATTTCCTTTGACCTGAAGTTACCTAGGAACACAGACTAAAATCTGCATTCCTTTGAGAAAACCTAGTCCTGTTAAATTAATCTTCTTTGCATGAAAAACGTGACTGTTTGCAATATTTGAAGAGAATCATACAATGGTTATGGTTTGAAGGGACCTTAAAGACCATCTGGTTCCAGCCCCCCTGCCATGGCAGGGACACCTTCCACTAGACCAGGGTGCTGAAACCCCCATCCAGCCTGGCCTGGAACACCTCCAGGATTGCATGATGATTTGTTGCACAACTTCTCAGTAACCTTCTGTTAAATTATCACAAAATAGGGCTGCTTCAATTCTACAATGCTGGCACAAAGCACTCACAGCAGTGTAACCTTCATTGTATTTGATATGTCAAGTGGAAAAATCACGGCTTGATTTTGTTGAGTTTGTACTTTTCAGGCTGTGGGACCTATTGTTGCACTTATAAGGGTTCCAGAGCATCAATTTACAAAGCACTCTCATACTTCAGTTCCACAAAGCCATATAAAACCAATTATTCATACTAGACATTAACAATTTCCTTCTACTTAAAAGTTGGTCAGAAGCAAATGAAAAGTGAATATTAGCACTTAAAATTTATCTCCAGTGTACTTATACCTATTTCCTGTTTTAAAGTAATGAAAATATCAAGGAGAAAATTTAGAAGTAAGTCCAGAAACACACCTATTGACTTCAAAGTGAAGTTTTCATCTTTATTTGCTAATTGCATATTGATTTAGCCTGGAAAGGAAGAGCTGTAACAATTTTTGTTTAAATTATAAATTCTTCCTGACATTTATATTGATAGACAAATAATTGCTGTAAATATTCATCTCCCTGGCGACGACAACCTCTCAGCAAAAAGGAAATCCAATTAAGAGACTTAGCAAAGTACAGAAATTTGCATAAGCAATAACTATGCAATTCCACAATTAAAATACACCAGAACTACAGTCAAAATGTCAAAGCACATGGGCACCAAATACAGAGAAAATACATTTTCAGTGTGAAAGAGGAAAGCTAGATTGAAGTCTTCCTTTTCTTTTAGCTCTATAAGGGACAAGTTTACAGCAGCACTGGTAGAAATGACATTACAATGCTGTCATGTGAGATTTGTTATTATTAACTCAGCTTCCCAGCACTGAAAGTTTGGAGAATAGATTTAATCGTCTCCCACTCTTTCAGACTAACAGTTCCAAGAAGGAAACTCTGGAAGTCCAGTAAAACAACCAGAACTCACTGTACCACAAGGGAATTCCTAACCTATCCAGCAGGGTTTTACTCCTGGACAGGAGACTGAACAGCACTTACCTTTTGAATCCAAATCTTACAGCCTATGCCTTTACAATGCTGCCTGCATTTAGGAAAAGTATTAAAACATTCACTGTTTGAAATTAACATAAGCCTCTACTTCTTTTACATATTTTTTGGTAGAAAATAATAGGCACGCCTTTAATTTAAGAGCATCAAACTTTTAAGTGACCCCTGTAAGAGGAGAAATGACACCTTGACAGAGGTCAGTACACAGGATAAAACACGACAGACTCGTACGTTCCTCAACACAGCCTTGAATAATTCAGTTTTATTGCTTTGTCACAAACAGTTGTATAAAAAAGAATTGAAAGGGCTTACTTGAAACAGTCATCGCAAGCAATATTCCCCGTGGTCTCCTTTATAGTGCGCTCGGAAACAAAGGCTGGATACTCAGTATCACAGGGCTCTAGGGTTTGTTTCAACCTCTGCGCTATAGGCACAGGAACAAACAGCCTGATGTTAACATGAGAGGAACGGCACACAACATTGTGAACAACATGAGATGCTGTGTTACAGAGCTCGCAGAGAACGGAAATGTTACTCAGCTTCTGCCACCCTGTGAGATTTCCTAGGCAGTGCATAACACTATTTTTTCAATTAAATAATGAAAAAAAAAAGTTTATCCATGGAATGTAATTTTGCAAGACATCACTGTTAAAGTAGTTATTAATGGTTTAGCCATTGCCAACCTACTTTACATTTATGCATGAGTTTTCATTCTTTCTGTGTAGATCCAAGATGGAATTACTGTCATTTTTATCTCAGTGGTGCTGTGCATCACTAACCTTTATTCATGGCAGTTTACATTTATTTGATATGTAAATTGTGGTATATTTTACTGAAGCCAAAACATCTATTTTATATTACACCTTGGGAATCTTTGGAGGGTTTCATCAGTTAAAATAACTCTGTGGGTGGGAGAGGCAGAAGATTTACTTTACCCAACAGCAATGCTTGTTATCTGCTTCTGAAAATAGGAATAATTAAAAGACTCCACAGCACCTTTAATCTGAAGTCCTTGTAATGCAAGGAAAAAGCTGCACTATTTCCATCTTGAAGATTGGGAAACTGAGTTAGCAGGAAGCAGTGGAGCTTGTTCAAGGTCAAACTACAGGACAGCAGCTCTTCTGAGTCTCACACTGAAGCATCTGTCACACAGTGTTTCTCCCTCATTCTCTTCCTTTTTCCTTCCCACCCCTTCAGTGTTCCTTAACACAGAGATACACTTTGCACATCAGCACAAATGTTAACCCTATCTTAAACTAACTGCTGAGTGAGAAAACAAGATGAGACATGACAAAAATAGATTACACTGAACAGGCTCTTGGGCTGGACAGACCTTTCCCTGGAGATGATCTGTTCCAGAGGGAGTGGTGCATCCACTGAGCAGTGCCAGGGGAGCCACCACATCTGCATTTCCAATCACACCAGGGCATTCATTTCTGAATTGCTCACGTTTTTGTTTATAACAAAAAAAAATATTCCACCAAATGCACAGATCTCAAAGGATGTACTAAAGCTGATCAGAAAAGTTTTGTTATTTCTGATGTTTTCACTATGGTTGTGACATATTTAACAGTTCAGTGTTTCTTAGAAAATTGTCTTACTAGCTCTACTGCACCTCTTCTCTTTCTCTTCTGTTCCCCTTATCTGTTGTCAAGAATGACTGGAGTTTATCACCTGTGTTTTGAGTCTACCCTCACTTGTATCAACATATGGCTTGTGTAACAAAGAGAATGACAAAGATTCACTGGTCTCAGATTTCCTGCACCTCACTAGAATCCAGAAGATGATGGGGTTGTCTAAGGTTTAGGGTTTCTTCTCTCTCATTTACAAATGAGATTGCAAGTACAAGATCTTGTGCAGAAGTATTTTCCATAGTAGGGTTTGGCAAATAGGCAGGTGTGTGTGGACCCTCCAGCATCTTCATAGTATATAATATTCTATTCATATCACAATTTGAGTGGGAAGCAATTTCTCCATTCAAGGAACTGATATATATATATATATATATTTTTTTTTCCTGAGCTTTGTTAAGAAAGGTTAAGTAAAAAATAAATGTGCAAATTTATTAATTTTAATTCCATGTAGTGCAGTCATAAATATTACAACTCTTAGTGGTTACATAGCATTTACAGAAGAACATACCTAAGCATGTGCTTTTCTCTTCTTCTCTCTTGTGAAATATATTATTTTTCTTCCTAAACTATGCTGCTTCCAAACAACCATCCCTTGCTACCTAAGCAGATATGAGCTGGGCAAGCACTACCCTAAAAGTATGGATGAGGGGGTACTTCCAATACTCTTAACTCATCAAAGAAATGGAGCAAGTGACTTGTGAAATTAAAACTTCACTGTCAACTGAAACATGAATGGAAATTTCCCAATAATACTGGTCCATCAAAGTTCTGCACTGATAGTTTTGTTTTAAATAAAAAGAAGCTTGCAAGTTATTATTGCCTCTTCTGTAATGAGTGCACTCTCAACATCCAAATCAGACATTCATTTTCATGAGATGAAGAGGGATGTTGTGTTTGAAAAATATTTTCCCTAGCATACAATGCAAATGCCACTGGATGTCTCATGTGGGGATATATCAATGCATATTTGTACAGTACACTTGAAAAAAAGTTATTGATTTCCTACACTGGCTGCTTTGGCTGCTCTGCAAACACCAAGACTAGGACAGGCACATCTGCCATTCCTTAAGGAACAGTTTTCCATTTTCTGCATCCAGCACAGCAAACCTGAGTGTCCTTCACAGCCTCAGTCTTAGAGATGGTTCTCTCCATGCTCAGGGAAATCACTGAACTGTTGGGCTTGGTTTTTGGGAGCCTGACTGATATTTTAGCTGCAGACAGGATATTATTTTGGCATAAAGACAGCCTAGTATCCAGGCAATGCAAATATTAAATGAAGCCTAAAGCAGCAATTTTATCCCCTGCTTTGCTAAGAAATACGCAAATATGAAGCTGAAGAATTCAGTTTAAATCCTTATACTCGTCAAGGACACACAGCACAATTTGGCTGTTAAATTGTCACTTGAAGAGCACTGCTCTTGTAAAGTGGCCCTTTACTTTTAAGCAACACTTCTGAAAATGCCATAAACAGTCTGTTAAATTATAAAAAGACAGCTTGCACTGAAAACTTCCCATTCTTAGTGGAACTATTAAAAATTTTTGCTATTTCAAATGAAGCTTCTGCATTAATTTAGTAAATTGAATTTTAATACATTTAAATGTCTATTTTGAATAGAATGATAAAACAAAATACAGATCAGCCTTTTTTAGCATAAAATCTACTATCTTGAGCTTTAAATTTTTTTTTTAATGAAATAATAGAGATGGCCAAATTTCTGTACACTTTTTTTGAAATGGCATTTTCCAGCACAGTAACTTCACTGCATTTTTTGGCAGTCTAAAAAA
>VXBB01019817.1:201961-230174 GCA_013399915.1 Illadopsis cleaveri
AAACGGTGTAATTGCTTTATTCACAAAGATTGTTTTGTAAGGAAGAGAAATGTTTTAAAAAAACATATTTAATCATTATCTAGTATTTTAAATTTTCTATTATAGTAGTGCACTGCATTCCTAAAGTGCACACAAGCACTTAGTGGTTATTCATAGAAGATCTTAACTCTCTTGTGTTTTAGGAAACATTAAAAATGAAGAGGATCCTGGAATGGGAGGAAAACTATTATCAGATGTTTATTACTTAATCTAAAACACTGCACACACATCTGAATTTCCAAAGTCCATTCTACTCTAGACATTTCTGCCATTATGTCATGAAAAAATCACACTTACCTTTAGCTGTTAGATCAGAGTGCCACCAGCTGCATAGATTAAATTCCACAAGGAACCTGGAGAAATTATTAGAGTTTTCACATCACCCCACACAATGTTTTCAAAACACTAAATTGGCAGTAGCTTGATAACATTAATCCTATTTTAAATAAAAGCTAACACAGAACTGAAATTCAAGTTATTGGCTTGAATAACTCTGGGATTAGCAACTACTGCTGTTCTCACATTTTTACTGAGGTTTCTTACTTCTGAAAACTTATTCTGAAATTAACCTCATCAATAAATCATAGTTTTGCCCATTTTTAATTTAAAGTATTGATTATATTTGAAGTGTCCATAAAAATTCTCAAAGCATGGCACCACACACTACTTTTGCCATTGAACATTATTTCTGCATCATGTGGGTATTTTAACTCCAGTAGAATGCCATGGGATTATAACTGTCCTGGCCACCATACAGGAGTACACACAAAATAGTTTCTTTTATTAATTTTCAAACTGAAATAATAATGCCCTTTTATTTCTAAGAGCAGAAAAAATTAACCACTGTATAACCAACTCTAACTAAATGGTAAAGAACACTAAAATACACCATGATTTACTTGGCAGAATGGACCAAAAAGTGTCAGTCAATCAGTTGTTGTAAGAGCAAAGAATGAAACCAACAATCAGTTCTCATATGCCCATGAACCTACAATACTTATAAACACAGAAGGTTTCTTAACATTTTCAAAGCTGTGATACGTGTATGTAGCATCAGTCTCATTTTAACACAATTTCTTTCCCTCATATTCACTTAGAAAGCTGCATTTCAGATCAATCTCTGCCCTCTGGCAGCAGCCGTTCAGTTAATTCTCCTGAGCTCTTATTCTGAACTTTGAAAAAAGCTCACACAATTTACAATTAAACAAAATGACTACAAGAAAAAATCAGTTCTATGTCAGTAAAGATAAAATTCACATTTTATATCTGCAGCTCTGCTTTCAGATAAGAAGAATGACAAAGCATACAGCTTAATAACATGACACATTTTAAGGCTTCCTCTTCTCCATATGATATTGGTATTTCTTAAGCAGATTCTCTTAAAGAAAATGATCATTGTGAATTAACGGGGAATTTTAGAAGAATTAATGGAAATAGAAAAATCCAGCAACATTCAAGTACACCTTATCTGGCACTGTATGGGTCCATCTTACAGAGTTTTATGAAGTGACAAACAATATAGTGAGTCAGGGTAACAAGTTTCTCTTCTGGCTGCAGCCCACCCAAGCAGCATCACAAACAGCCAGTCATGTATCTAAAATTTAACAGCAACCACAGAAAGAAATTTAGGTTGTCTGTTGTGATCTGCTGAACAAAGACATGCAGATATAAGTGAAGACCATGGATGCAATAAAAGTGAAACTGCAATTATACAGCCAGAATTTTTTCAGATTTTAAAAATGCAAAATTGGAAAAAAAAATTGACAAATATTACTATACATAAAATCATGTAAGAAAAGCAGCACAATGCATGTAAAATGCAAAAGATAGAAATATTAATATTTGAAAGTAAAATCATTTAGTAATTCATAGAAATATTTCTTATATTCTTGATGAAATCTACTTACAAGACAAGTTCAGTCATAATCCACTTTACTGCAGCAAAGAAGGCATTATAAGGCTGAAGAAAAGCAACTCTTTTAATAAAAAAGGCAAAACATGCAGCATTTATATCTTAACTGAATACTTCATGTGAAAACAATGCTTTGGATATTCAAATGCATGTGGAGCATAAAACCCCCCTTTTTCAATTATCAAGAAATAAAATTATTTTAGTGATTATTAAAATGTATAGTAATGAAATTTCCTTTTTATCATATTTGGTCATATACACAGATTATCAGTGGGAAAAGGAAAGTTTTTGCAAACGATTCTTAAATCTTTAACCTCTAGGGGTTCCTATTTCCCAGGCTATTGCTGGAGGAGCAGCTCGTGTAGATAATATGAGCTTTTCTTGGGCTGCAGTTCACAGGCTTGCTTCTCTGTAATGCAAATCTCTATTCATTACCTCAGCCTCATTAGGCTCAGAAAAGCTTCTGAAGTCTGAATTTACCTAAATGTTTATCTATGTCATTTGACAGTCCAGTTGTAAGCACTTTAAGAAGTTTTTTCCCTCCTCCTTCTGTTTTTCTGGATCATAACAAACCCAGCAAATCCTTTGAAAATCCTCTGTTTACAGTACTTCTAATACATTCTGAATATTTCATTTTTGAAAAGACTATTAATAGGATTAATCTTTCATGAACGAAAGTCAGGCAGAAAAGCCAGCTTCCGGAAATTTGGAATTTCTCCTCATCTCCCTCATCTTTGTTAGGATGTCCTAGTTGAATAAAATTCTGCAGACTCTTTTAAATACAAACAGAGTTTTTTAACAAATAGAAATCATAACGACAGAACTCCTCAGATATCTAAAATCATGCCTAACCACCCCAAATCAGCCCTCACTGAAGCAGTGCTGTTTGGCAGAGCAGTGACAGGATATCGAACATTTTCAGAGAAAGTTTCTGTGCAGGGCTGAGGACTCACAGATCCCAAGAACTCAGTCAGTGCCACGGAAGGCTGAGATCACAGTCCTGCAGAATGCACAATGTCTGAGATAGGAAAGATTTTCACCTGTGAAACCCTGTCTTATAGGAAAAACATAAAGAACTACAAGACTTTCCTGGAGGTGAAAGAGAAGGAGATATCAGCCCTGTGGTACATCTTATTTATTTTCATTCCAAATCAGAAAACCTGAAATTTCATGCCCAAGTAATTAAATTTGCGGTATACTTTTGTTTTCATAATGCCAAATTTAGTGTAAAACACTGTATTCTTATTACTTATGAAGAATACTTATTTAGTGTAAAATACAACATTTGTTTTAATAACTATTTTCATATTAGAAATTAATTTAAATCTAAAATCCCTGTATGTATCTGAAGAAAATAATTAATGCCTACAGAAATGAAAAAATATTTTGATTTGAAATTCCAGTGATAAAAATATGTCATTACATTGATATAAATCATAAAATGTGATTTTACCCAAGAGCCTTTTCCACTTGCAGATGGTTCCTTCAAAAACTGCAACAAAAACTGCAGGAGTTTTATTCTCTCTACATATTTAAACCACCATTGAGAACTAAAATAATTTAGTTCTGTGGCTCCATGGCACTGCCACATTTCGAAAAAACGGGGTCTATGGAGAATGTTGGACCAATTGAAACAAAAGAAGTGCTAAATAACAAAGTATCTGGACAGCTGTTAAGGAGCAATACTATTCTGAGAAAGAAATGGACCAGACGATCTGTAAGTCAAGTCCATCCCTGATTTATCATCTCACTCCCACAGTCTAAAAGGCTGGGATAGAGTCTCTGCTGCCTCTTCTCCAAGTCTGTGCTGTGTAGAATAGGAACTTTTGAGGGAGTTTCCATCTTGTCCCTGTCTCTATTCCTGTGTTTATAAAACTGCAATTCTCAAAAGGAAGGATAAACATTTGTAAACAAACCTTTTGCTTAAGCAGAAATTATACTGGATACTGCCTAATAACCTGGTATGTAAAAAACCGGGCACAAAAGCAAGAAACATGAGGAATCAGCCCTACCTGTCTTTAATGCAAGTTCTCTTTATACTTTCTCAACAGTCATGGTTGATAGAAGTGACTGAATCAACAGGAAAATAATAGCCTAAAACTCTGTTCATCTTTCATACTGAGGATCACCAAAACCCACCTGAGGTTTAAAGAGCTTGACTATCTTTAAATAAAAAAAATCCTTGACATGTCTCAGTGTATCCCACAACAGATGCAGGATTTTTTTCCCGGATATCCTGGCCAAAATTTGGAATAACAGAAAAATATCTTTTGGATTAGAGCCCACTTTTTAAGGGATAGTGCTTCAGTTCTGCAAGTCCAGTGCTTAGGGAAACTGGACTGAAGCCCCAAGTCTTTGGATAGAAGGTTTTTGTTAAGAGTTGCAATATATTTTAAGATATTTCATGCAAATGTGTTTCACAGCATCCTGTTCTATTTCATTAATAGTTTAGGTCTCATTTCAGTCTAGTACTTATGAAGTGAAGATGGTCTTTTTTTGGGTTTAGACTTCAGGGGATAACAAACTGATAGATGCCTTAAGTCCAGGCATATGAAAAACAGAGTCATGTAAATATGTAAATGGCAACATTCCCAAAAGCACAACATTATTAAAGAGTGATTTTTTTTTTATTTTTTACTTAGATATGTATTTTTCTAGTTAGATCTGCATTTAGAAATAGTATCAGGTAATTTTTCCAGACTGGCAAAATTTCTGTTTTCTTTACATAAGAATTTTTTCATGCTATTACTGTAATCTATTTGTGAACACAGTTCCTTTTTAATATGCAAAACCTCTATTTAACACCTGATCAGTTCTGAGAGATTATTATAGCAATCAGTAAAATGGATGCATGGTTACAAAGCATCCTTGGGGTTATTACCCTGATATAGGATTTAGCAATAAGGAAGTGTTGCCTTGACAAGACCCAGATTGTCTCTAATCAAGCCTAGCAGAAGGACAGGGTTTGTACTCAAATTGCAACACAAGAGTTTAAATGCATCAACATTATACTTTAAAAGACATGTTTAAATATTAAGAAAATAAATTGTTAAAATAACTGACTTGTATGCTTGTCAATGAACCATTCCTTTCATACAAAATAAAATCTCAATTTTCAATTTGAATTACATGTTTACATACAGAAGAGCCCAATGTGATTCCAGTCCCCCAGACAAAACACGACCTATTGCCAAATTTACAAATTGCAAAGAAGGCAGATTCATACAGTGCAAAAAACGTCCCGACAGAACCTCAGGAACGGTGGCCCAGCAATAAAATGATTGAACTTGAAAAAACTGAACACTTTGCATTAGTTTATCATGTATGCTCTGGGATAAACACGAGAGCTGTAAGCATTCCAAGCCAAAATAACAGTCTTACAATGGGCATGAGATATTTGCAGTAATTTTCTTTGATGATTGCATGGAAAGATGCTGATGAGACGCGCTGTACTTACGTCCAGTAAGCTATGGGCACTGTCGCTACTCTCTTTGTTTGTCCTACACATGGCCTGGTAGTCATAAAGTGTAATTCTACAGGGAAGAACAGAAAACTGCTTGACTAAAAGAAGAAAACGCAGTGGAATAAAAATGATGCTATTGAACATTCTGCTCACAAAGTGGACAGGAAAATAAAAAACTGTAACAGCGGGGAGAGAAAGAGGAAATGGGGAGGGAAATGAGGAGGGAAAGAGGAAATGGGATCATTAAAATACAGGTTACATGAAAGAGTGTAAGAAATGCTGTGAAAACTTTGTACGGATTTTGAGCAGACTACAGAACAAAGCAAAAGCATAACTGGGAAGAACCAGGAAAGATATACAGAGAGTGTAACATGTAATGGCATAAACAATGTGGGGAGGAGGAGAATACACATCCAACACAATGCTTAAACAATTGGTTCTGGACTAAGATCAGCACATTTAGCCCCAGAAAGTGAAAGAGCCTATGCATTTGAGAGGCTTCTCACAACAGACCACTTGAACTTCAGTAAATGCAGAAAGGCTCTTCTGCAGCCCCAGCATCTCAGTGCACAACGGCTTTGTAACGTGGCATTGCTTCTAAAGGAGACAGAGGTGCAATTTCAGTGCATTGACAGTACAGATATTTAAATCAGGATTTGAAGCAGGATTGCTTCTTTTCATAAGGCAAAATATTCCAGGTACCTGCTGTAATCAACTTATGCTAGAAGCCTCCTCAGATGCATAGTAAACAGAGAAATTTAGTTATGCTTGCAATTTTACTCATCACTGAAACACTTCAGAGATCTAAATGCAAAATCCAGAACTCAGAGCTAGTAAATGGAATTACTGTGATTATTTCTCTAAATCTGTCTGTCCATAGAACAATCAATTAACTTTATCCATCTACATAAACAAAACATTTAAAATGTGTAGCAGATGTAAAGGATCTTTAGCTGATAATTTGCAACAAGTATAAATATATAGAACTCACTATTGTTATTTGAACATTTCCATTCGACTTTTGCATCATCAGAGGGATAAGAGAACACAACTGGACAGAGATGGTTAATAGAAGTATGAGATGGGACTTCAGTATTCTGCAGTGTGTGCCTTGCTTCTAAGCGAAGAGGAAAGAAGAGCACACAAATTCAGCTACAGAGAGGATGTCCCAGAAGCTGCCAAAACCAGGTCATGAAATGCATTCAGCATCACCATGAGGCATCCTGCACTGCATGCCATGAAACCTTGCAACCTGTACCAACAAAATGTTGTATTCCATTATGATAGAGGGTATATTTTTTTTTTCTGATCTAATTTTGTGACAGCAATCATCACTAAAGGCTTCTTTATTATGTCTATATTTTCTTTCTGGCTTACAGACAAAATCTCTAATATATTGGATGTCGCAGCTTCAACTGAACATTTAGCACACAGTCATACTGCTGACATTACTGATTTCTCTTATGCTGAGAATAGAAATGCCTAGGAAGCCATTGTTTTGTGGACTGGCAGAGAGAGGCACATGGGAGACAAACGCATAACTAGAGACCTAAACATGGTGTGAGTCGAACACTGACCATCCTTGGCAGAATCCCGCCCACAGCCAGATCCGCGCACCCAGATCTGCCAAGACAAACAGAGCAGTACACGGTGTAAGCTGTGCTGCCTCTGTGGCATGCAGAAATACACCACTTCCCCTGCCTTGTCCCTTCCTCCTTTTTCATCCTTTAACCATGGTCAGGGCCCAGCCCCTCGGAAGGAATTTCTAGAGCTCAGCCTTCCCAGCCTTGGTTGGATCGACTATTTCATTCCTCCGGATCCAAGCACGGTGTTGTGTGTGTGCACTTGGACCACCCAGTGATGGAGGCAAGAGATAAATGCATAGAAAAGGGCAGTTTAGAGATGTCAATGTGCTCTCTGCAGAGTATCAAGAAATTTTATATGGATGAAAACATCCCATCCTTTGTTTAATATCTAGCCTCAGAAGCAGAATACATTGTTTTGTCTGTATTCATTGTAAATGTTTTTTCAATATATTATTAAGTTTGGTGACTGTTCCACGTTTGGAAGTGTAATCAATGTCTCAACTTTCAGTTTCACACAGCAGAACTTCCTGGTCAATCAGTGGACTTCAATATTCTGCTAAGCAGTGTTAATCAAATGCCATTATAATACTATTATATATATATACACGGATATATATATATGTGCACTATTATACTATTCTATACTATATATATAACATATATACTGTTACAATGTCATGTGCAAGATCTATTATAATTTGAACTTATTTTTTGATATTGATAAAAGCCTTTCTCCCCTCAGTGTTTGAACTTCCATTACATTTATTATGTAATTACAGTGTTCTGATAGAGCCAATAGTTTCTTTAAATGCTAAAAGATAAAAATGTATTAAAAGACTGAAATATGTACTCCCACAAATAACCAGAAATATAAATAATACTGCACCCCAACATGCTAGGTAATATTTTTTGTAGATTGTCTTATTTTACTGCAGGGAGTATTCAGCCATCTAAGATTGCACTATGATTAAGAGAAAGAAAATCAGTAAATAAATGTAGTTAAAACACTCTTCATTTAACAGGGAAAATTTTTTATTCACTTTTGAGTGATGGCAGAAGGGAAGAGTTTTAATAAACAACCTCAAAATCATGCGAAACACTACAGAACTTGGAAAGGTTTGATATCATCTGTGGATGATATTGGTTTTAGTTAGATGAGTTTAGTTTGAGTAAATATATTTGAATCTTTCAATGTGAAGGTTCTGGTTCAGAAAAAAAATGAGAAATCAGCTATGTGTATTCAGGTTTAAAAAAAAGCAAAAAACCCCCACAAAAACCAAAAACTCAAAAAACACAAGGAGCAAATTCTTAGAAAGCTACATACTCTTCTGAACAAAAGTCTGGAATGAGTTTTGGGTTTAAAACAATGCATTGCTGTTTCAGTAACTTTCAGAGTGGGCTGTTCAACATCTAGCTCAAAGTTTCTAAAGATGATTCAAACAATTATAGCACAGGATGTGCAAAATATGCCAGTGAAAGCATTACTGCAAACGTTCTTGAAAGATCTGATTGTTTTGTGCTAGAAACAAATCAGAATTGTGTAACACATTTCAAAGATCAGTGAATGAAGCTGAAATCTGAACACTGCCACATATTGAACGTGTTCTTGATTCTCTGTCACTGTGAATGGTATTATATGGGTTCCAAGGCATTCACAATTTCAAATCTGGCTGTTTTGGTTTTACCCTTATAAACTTTGCAAAGCAAAAGCCTTCCAGCCCTATTCCTTATAAAAGGTATTAGAACATTTGTAGTCAAAGGAGTTGCCTAAGACACTGTAGTGTTTCTGTGCTCAGGTGTAGTTTCATGCATCTTGTTTTACTGCTGAAGTCTTTCTGAGATTTTAGAAAATAGACTTTCTTCTCACTCAGAAAGACTTAACCCAGTGTTGCAGAAGAAAGGCTTCCAGATCACCCTTTCTGAAGTGATTGTATTTCAGCTTTCAGCAACTATTTGCACCCGACCATATCCTGTCCAACTGCTCATTGCCAGGAACACAAGCAAGCCTAAGCCCATCTCTGTGCCCAAGTCCATGCTCTGTATCACAGCACCTCCCAGGGGAGCACTGCTCTTCGTACAGAGGACATTCCTGAGACTTTCTGACATCATCACACTGTCAGCTTCCACCCCTGAAGTCCACAGAGCAGTTGTGTTCAGCATCAGCTATTTAGTACAACCAAAAGGTGCATTGTCAGTTTATGCAGCTTCAGGGGCCAAACAGATCTCAGTGAAAACCCTTTTATTGTCAATTTCCTGATACAGTAAATTCCACTCTCCTACTTTGCAATATACTTACAATTGAGTACGAATCTGGTACAAGAAAATTAAACTTCCAAGACCTACCAGCAGCACAGGATATATTGGCAGATGTACTGTCTATTGCTTTCAGCCAGGTTTTCATCACACCCATGGATTTCTACTGGGTAGTATAAAATACCACCACTGACAATCGCAGCAGCTGAAAGATCTTCAATGCATAAAATTTCAAATATTTTGTCAGCAGTTCAAGATTTGGTGGGTTTCAAATAATGTGTAGGAATAATAAGCTTTTTTCCATGGAAATAAATGTCAAGTCTATAGGAAAAGAAAAAATGCTCTAAAGAGCTGAACAAAGGAAGGCAATAATACAGAAATCTTAATTATTGACACTATGCTTTATTCAGTAGTCTGTGGAAAAATTAGTGGTGACTACAGCTCGCTTGTGGTCAACGATGTTTATAACTCAGACATAAGATGTGCAGCCTGTCTGGCATTCTCCCAAGGAGGGGAGAGAGGGGCAGTGGTGAATGGTGTGAAGAGCAAACCAGTCTCTAAGTCTAAAGAGGTTCCTGTGGGGAGATAGCAGGACACTGTAGGAAACCCCAGAGTGCTGCTGCTCTGGCTCTCACACCTGCACTGACAGATTATTAGTGTCCAGAGGTTCCCAGGATAACACCTTTCACCAAAATCAATGGAAAGAATAAAACTAAATTACAGCATTTTGACAAAACAAACTTGTCATCACATATCTTTGCTTTTATTGCTCAGCTGTTCCTGGACTGCCAAGGATCTCAAGGAATAGCATGTATAAAAACTACAACTCAACCTGTATTTACAGAATATGGAATGAGAACTCATTTATGTAACACACATGCCTGTGTTTCTCCTTAAGTGTATAAACTGATTCTGCATATGAATACACTGCATTAAAGGTAATATTTACAGAGACAAACTTGAACAATGTCTAAAACTTTTTTTAAAGACATTAGGTTTACATATCATATGAAAAAAACACCCCACAGCAATGTGGGAGTTTTATGTGTGCAGGTACCAGATGCACATTTAGTAAATGCCAAAATAAAAAGTAAAGCTTGTTGGTAATGACAATTTGTCCAATGTCAAGTCCAACAACTGCAATTTGGAATGTTCCTTCAGTCTACCTCTGATATTCTCCAAAACATACATGGACAATTGGCCCCATTAGTAAGCAGATAAATCCATGACTGTAAAAATCCACACGACAATAAACACAAATTTTAAATATAAGTGTCAATTTAGCACAAAAAATTAATAACATCCTAATAAAATGCTTAAATATGAAATACTGGCCAAAATAGAAAAACATCCTTTATTTGGAGGCTGTGCTGCCTCATTGAAAACTGTGTTCTGTTGTTAAGCAACTAGTTACTGTTCTCATGATTTGGCTTTAAGAATTTACTAAACTACTTTCTAGGAGAAGAACAAAGTTCTGAATTTCTTTTATACTCATAACCTGGGGGCAAAACACTTGCTAGGTTTTCTTTATAAAGCAAATTGAGGGAGAGAGATGGAAGTCTGCCTCTGTGCATGTGGAGAGCACCGGCAAAGGATCTGCACGGAAAGAAAAATTGGGAGACAAGAGAAGCTCTCAGAGCAACAAAAACTTGACAGAGTGAGCCTTAGCTCCTGGGAAAGCTGCATTTCGGGGATGTGCCACTTCAGTCACACATCCTGACAACCTGATCAAATACCAGTATTGCCAAATACCAAAATTACAGAATTACTAAATACCAAACACCAATGCATAGACTCTTCTATGTAAGAGGATGCCTGGTGGAAAGAGAGCTGTAAGAGGAAATGATGCTGCTTCCATATTTGTCATATAGAATTGCTTACTTTTCCTCCTACTGGAAAGGGTGAAAATGTTTTGAAGTCAAGAGATGTTTCATTTTCTCTTACAGATTTATTATGTTTATTTCTTTAAGGATCTCATTACTTTGATAGCCCTTAATTTTCCTGATGTTAGTGTTGGTTTTTTAGATTTTCATGGTTTGAGCTGTTGAAGTTTTTTTCACTGTTTTTATATAAGCAAAGTGCTGAGAAAACCATAAAGAAACTTTTCTAAGTTATGTGAAGCAGATACTTTTCCATAAGCACATCCTAATTTATTTAATAATACATTTAAATCATATTTAAATTATTGAACTGTGTGCAATACTTAAGGTAAAAGATAAACATAATTTTGCTAAATGAAATCATAGAGCATGTCACGTTGCTGTGCAGGCACTGATATAATTTTTCTCTCTAATTATAAACCCCATAAACTAAGAAAATATACATACATACATATGCACACATTATTCAAAAGAAGTATTGAGTTTAAAGAAATTGAGGAGGGAAGGAGGTATTTAAGTTCACTTTAAAAAATAAACAGTGAATATGAAAATTGAATTTCATCCTGCTGCAGGTTGAAAAGAAATACAGTCAGCAGCAAACAACCCCCTTTTGTTTAGCACTTCCATCTCCATCCTACAAAGCACTTCTATATCTCTCCAAATTTGCAGTAGTTGGGAGAACAAAGAGTTATTTCATTCCTTCTGTGGACGCAGAGCCTGGAAGGTGGCAGGAGTGGTGAGGTGGGAGCACACGCTGGCACTGCCCCGCAGGTCCTGGGTGCTGGAGGGACAGGGGGCTCCCACCCCCACCGCCACTGCAGCTGTCAGCAAACGCTTCTGCAGGGCACATCAGGCTGCACAGAACCTCCCAAACTCACCTACAAGGGAGCACGACCAGCTCAGGCAGGGCAGGGTTAGAAAATTCACCTGCTGGACTGTAGATGCCATGTAAGAAGCAAATTGCAGGGCAGGATGGCTCTGGGTGTTACCAGAATGAAATGCAATGACCAGAGCTGGCTCTCTGCTTTGCCTCCACGGTAAGAGCAGCAATGACAATATAATGTATGCAATGCCCATATTGTGCTCTCAGGGAAATGGTACTGCTGGCACATCTTGCCACTGCACCAAGCATTCTTTTTCTTTTCTTCTTATTTCATATAAATACATTTTGGAAAAGCAAAACACAATCCCCACCCAGACAAATAAATGATCTTAAAAATGTTGTAAATGCACCTGACTATTTTACGTGAGAACCAGCGAAGATTTCTTCTTCATACTGTTGGAATAATTTATTTAAAGGCCTCATCTAACACAGCTCAAAGACAAATTGGGTTGGTTTTTATCTGCTGCTATCTGCTGTAAGCAAAGTTGCTCACTTGCAATTATTCCACTTCGATTCTGTCCCACCTTTAACTGATTTGCAATGGTCAGTTTATCATGGTTGAATATATGGCTCATTGTGTTTGCATTTTCCTTAGTATTCAGCTCAGTTGCACTGACCTTATGGCTTCATTATCTCTAATAATGAAGTCCAAGACCAGCAAAATCCTAACCAATGGTCCAATCCAAAGATCCACACACTGCATTTTAGATGGAACTCTCAAGCTATGCCTGTCTTCTCAATGGTGGTACCTACCACTATCAGTCAGTGAGCAGATGTTCTGTTCCAAACAATTTGTTGGGCAGGACAAAACAATTTGGGACAAGTTAAAGCATTATCCCCTAGTTTTGACTCTATTTTGTTCTTTGCAGTAAATAAAATGCTTAATCTCTTGTACAAACAGATCCTTTCATGGCCAAATCCAGTCTATAAATAGGTATTACTTCACTTCCTTCTACAGCATATGTTAAAAATGTAGTGCTAAATGTGACAAAGTTGCCACCCTCAGAAAAGCAGGATTGGGGATGATTCCATGAGTGCTAGATCCTCACACTTCAGGTCAGTCAGTTACTGGGAGTGGTACTCAGCTGCCATGCACAGAGATAGCACAGAAAGCTTCTGCCTTTAGGGGAGCTGATTTACCAAGCAAGCCCACAAACCACCTGCTCAGAGAGCCTCACAGGTAATAATTAAACTCAGTGATGGATGGCATCAGTCTTTTTATTCATACTATAGTGCAGAGGAAAATAAAATGGAAAAGTAAAAAAGCAATTTTCTTGTGCTGTAAGAGGACAAAGGGGTACAGAACAGTTCTTAGGCCATGTGAACACTTAGACCACGTGAAAGCCATGAAGACTCCAGTGGTGAGTTACAGGTCAAAGGGAAATTTTGTTCTTAATTCCTCAGAGTGCATAATTTATTTCAAAGGACAACACATAAAATCACTGTTAGTTTTTAATGTCATCATGACAGTGAGACCAGGTCAATAGTCACAACCACATCAAAGGTAAATTAGCATGGGAATGGAGATGGATTACTGGGAGAACATATTTTCCCTTCAATAGCAGGGCATTTTGCACTGTCTGGCTTGAGCAATCTCAAACTTTTTACAGGTCAGAATGATAATGTGGCAAAAATGTTTTGCTTTAGAGCTGTTTCAAACTGCTCAGTAGTGGATATGGCCCAATTGCTTTTCCACCTGAGCCCAGTGGGAAGAGGAAAGGGACACGGTTTTAGCATTATAGTCAAATAAACCACTCTTTTAATAAGAAACTCACAGTAGGCTGACTCCAATACTCTCAATATTTGATGTGTATGGAATCAAATTACACTCAGGTTGTACAGAAAAGAGGTTTAGATGAGAATCCAGCCACACTGCCAGTCTTGGCTTTCTTTTACATGACTTAGATTTTTTTGTAAAACATTTTTTAAGAGATAAAATGTTAATTCTTACCTCTTAAAAGAGCCCATTGTTAGTAACTTGTTCATCACAGCCCCTTCAACCTCCCCAAAAAAGTAACCAGTCTGTGAGGGGAAAATGGAAGGAATTACCAAAAGCACAGATAAATACAAAACAACACTGGATGCAATTTAAACTGGCATGTTCTGTGATCTGACAGGAGTGGCTTTGGCAGTCACATAGACAGATTTTCAGGACTGCTGCTACATAAAAACTGAAGAGGACTTCCCAGTCAGGGCAAATTGTTGGGGTTATATTATTACCCCTGAGCAGATGTGAGAGCTTAAACAGTATATTGAGGTACGTTATGTAACATCTAATATCAAAAATAAAAGCCTTCCAAACCTAAAGCTTGTAAAGAAAACACACTAATCTGATCACTAACTCTTGTGATTAAAATTTTACTCAAAAAAGATATAAACAGGTTGTGAGAGGATTTCATAAACAGTCATTAAAAAACATTGTTTATAATTCCTGTATGACCTGTTTAAGGAGCTGGAACAGTACATTTCATCAATCCTATAAATTTTAACTCCATTCAGAGTCATTTCATACTTAAAACCACTCAGCTTGATGAATTACTCATTTTGTCCCTATTCAGTACTTGTGGACTAATAAAAATAAATCTCTGTTGAGAAAACAAACATTGCTGTTATGAATTTGGTCTGTAGGATGGAAGTGACTCCGTCATCTGCAGCCATTCATGTGACAGTGGAAAATCTTGCAAGTACAGCACTTTACCTTGGGAAGACCTGTTTTATTTTAGAGCCTCAACTCCCAGGAGGATTGGATATTTCTCTTCATTGTTTAAAGGGAGAAATCCCACAATTTATGAGGGGGAAAGGGCACTACACTCTCAAATTGCACGGATTCCATAGGTTTTGTATGAACTAAACCCCAATTCCATTACAAGGAACTTAGCTGACCTCAAGTATGCACCTGGGAGTTTGCAGGCAGAAAAGTTACAGCCCTAGCTAAAAAAGGGCATTCCTCCACCTAAAAGGCATGTATTGCCTTTTTTTTTTTTTCCTCAGGGGAACCTTGGAAAATTTTCCAAAACATGTGGGTATGTAAAGTCTCCTAGAAACACAAGGAACATGACTAAAAATACCAGCTTCAATAGCCCTGGCTGACTGATGAAGAAAGATTACCCTAACGATTGGAGAGGCAGAAACTCCAAACCATAAATGCCTCATATAACCTTAGATAGTAATAAACCTGATTTGTCAAGTTGTGCACCAGTCTTATGAAGACATTTCAGTGACAGTTCTCTCCACAAAAGCTCCCTTTGTAAATGCCAATTCCCCCCCAGAGCAGTCACAGCCAGGTTATCATTATTTTTTAATACATAAGGATTTAGTTGCAATTCAGAAGAATTACTCTGTCCCACAGACCTGATTCTGGGGGCAGTTCAGGTCATATTTGGAAAGCTGATAGAAAAACAGTGCTGAAGCAACCCCGGCTAGGTCAGGAATTGATAAGGCATCATCCCACTTCTCCACCCCTTCTCTAGCCACAATAGCCTGTATACACACTATATATATAAAATAGACATACACTAATGTAATCTTATAAATTTACAGAAACATACAGACTTCTCTGCTCTCCCTCTTAGACTTGGATTCATTTAACTAATAAAACAGGTCAGAACACATTTCCAGCCTACTTCTGGTGCAGCAGTTGTCCCAACTATTCACAGGAATACATAATGGCTTTTGTCAGGTGACTACCAAAAGAAACATCTCTTCCTAATAATTATTTGCCATAGGCAGCTAGGAGCTGGCAAATCAGTGACACAAGTCACAGCTGTGCACCTGTAAATAGTAACAACAACACAAAGGGAAATAGAAAAACATGTTTTAGGTGTATCAAGATCATTCCACAACGACTGTATCTCTTAGCTCATGCTCATCGTAACAAATTTAATTCAACTGAGGGCTAAGTAGGAGTGTGGCTATTCCTATTCACAATCCCAACACATGAAAACAATTCAACTTCAGACAATTCTGGCATGACTGAGGCAACATTCAGCAGTTTTCAGGCGAAAGTTGATGCGAATAGTGATGGCTCCTTCATAAGGTTTGCAGGATTGAGCAAAACATTCTATGATTCTGTCATGTCATATTTCTTGTTCTCTCCATTGTGATGCTGAATGCTTAGTTTTAATCCTTCAATGACTGTAATCTCCTTCAGAAAACAAACTCCTCAGCCAACAGCTCTGTAAAATCTCATTATCTTAAGTTTGAATGTAAAACTCCGTGTCCTCCCCCCCTCCCTTCCCAACCTTTCCATGTGACAAAAATGGCACAGGGATTTTTTTTCTTAGAGTAAAAGCCTCTTACAGAAGTCAGACACTTCTGCAGCGAGAAAGGTCTTTAAAGAGAACATTTATGAGTTTCAGAATAGACTCTGCTCCAATGGGAGACAGAAACTGAGCTCCTGTGAGAAAAAAGCTTACATTCTTTGTAGAAGGGATTTTTTCAATTTATTTTATGTTACTAATTCCTTACCATTTTCAGATGGTGGCCTATTTTAAAAAAAGTAATTTTAGATTAATATGTTACATGAGAAGACTGAATAAAAATCTTACACTTACCTGTTGATAGTCTTCAGATACTAAAATAAATCCATTGTTATCTATTAGATAACAGTTGATTGTCTGAAAAATAATAAAACACTATCTTAATTTTTAATTTCAGGATACAGCAATAAGTTAATTATATACTTTACTTCTAAATCAATTATAAATGGGTAAGACCTTCAGGTTGTTATCAGGTTTTACATAAATTTGAAATATTATAGTGTTGTTATAGGATATTATCCAATTTAAATTTTATGGTTTTTTACATGAAAAACAAAACAAAGATGTGTACAGAATGAGAGGATGTAAGATAATTACAAACAAACGTAAACCCCCAAGTTTTGTGTTTTTATAATCCATTCCTAAAATTTTCCTTTTAACAAAGTTAGCAAAGGCACTGAACTTTGGTGCTCCTGATGGCTTCTCCTGTATTTGGAGAAAAACATCAGCACAATGTCATCACCCTAATGACGTATTAATGAAAACACAGTGTCAGCCTGCAGAACCAACAGGGGACCAGGTAATATTTTTTAATTTGTTCATTGGGGGATGGGACCAGAAACTTCTGTAAAAGAGGCCCCACAGGTCTCCTAAAGCTTTTCAAATTGTGTTTTTAATTGGGAACTGGATTTAGAGGTAGGACTGTTAGCTTTTAGTAGGTCAGACGTCTGAACTGTATAAAACACGGTAAAGCCAAATCAGTGCTTCCCTCCACACACACATGCACCATTTTAACCTCACAGAATTACTTGCTACAGGCAAAGCTTTAATTACTGCACTTCAGAGTTTAAACATAAGGTTCAGCTCAAACTCTGAAACCTTGATATAACTCAGTTTCTCCTCAGTATTGCCAAATACCTATCTCAGTGTTAAATCTTTATTGTATTTCTATTGTTGGTCTAAATCAGCAACATTTTTATCCTTGCTTATTGAATTTTCTATGACATTCGTATAAAAGGAAAAAAAAAGCAGAATGGCTTTCAATACAGGAATCCTCCTAGCTTTGTTTTTAATTCAAAACCCTTCCTGCTGCAAATGGGCTGGACAGAAATATGACAAAATGTGCTTTCTGCTACACTCTGCACATCCAGCAAGATCTCTGTGCTGTTTTAGGGAGGAAAGCTGCCTCATGCAGTAGTGGCTGTGCAAGATGTCTGATGCAGTCTGATATTTTCAGAGATGCTTAGACATGCCTTATTCTCATTCTGGCTACATATTAGTGCTGTTCTGTGGGGGCAAAGAGGAGAAATTTGCAGATATGCTAGCTTGAAGTGCAGTTAAAAAAAAACCAACAAACCGAAAGCCGAAATCAGGCAAAAATTCAGAATGAACATAGTTCCCTAACACAAATGCAGGATATTCATTCTAATAGGAGAACCCAAGCTACAGGCACCCCAGTGACAGAAAATCTGTCAGAAAGGAAGTTGAAACAACTGATTTTTAACCTTTGATCTGCTAGAAAGCCCAAAGTTGGCAAATGCAATGTGAAAAGCTGATGATGCTGGCAAAGAACTGAGCAGAGCTGATGCACTCAGAAGAGGCAGCTCCTTATCCTCAGAGGTGTGTGAAGGATGGAATTTCAGCAGCAGTAACAACAGCTCTAAGAGCACAACGCTGCTCTCCCCAAAGTCTGCCAGAAACCTCCCACTGACTGGGTGAGCAGAGGAGCTAAGGCAACACAGAGATCTTTTGAGGATACATATTTGCAGTTTTCATGCATGAAAGATTAATCTAAAGATGCTGCTTTAGAAACAATATTTCTCCATAGTACGGAAAATAAATAACAGAAGTCATGCTGGGGAAGAAACAGTGTAGGCTTAATTTCATCGTTTATGGCTTATGTGCTGCTGGGAAAAGACTGGCTCCATTCAAGAATTAGTGGCCATGTCTCAAATCTCTAAGATTTAGTTATTCACTAGCACAGTTCAGAACTTTCAAAGACACTGGGTTTTTTAGCACTGCTATTGGAAAGAGGCATAATGCAATAAATGGAATCTATATATTTTTTGTGGAATGTGAAGATAAGAAGGTTTCTATTTCAATCCATTTTAGAAATATCAACTAGGAAAAAAATATTCATTCAGGACTGTTCATTCACCACTTGCCAGCAAGACAAATACCTTTCAGTATTACTATTGTGTTAAAGAAACAGCTTGTAATTTAACTTTAGCATGGACAAAGGGCAGAAGAATGCATTTACTCATTACCAGCAAATCTCAAACAGATTTCTGATACAAGATTTATGCATGGGATAACAGCATTTGCATTGACTACAGCTGTATGAAAGAGGTCTAATTCAATGTTTCACAGGTATTGGGAGTGAACTATGCTCAGGTTTGCCCAAAGGTTCAAGTTCAGTGAATTTCAGATTTCAAGGGGAACGTTCCATAGGTGGAGAGTCCCTGAGCTTGTAAAACTGCAGGCATGCAGTCCAGAATAAACACAGCAAGAATGTTAGCTGAGGTCTGAGAACACCTCTGAACTACAGTAACTTTGATCCAATTCAAGTCCTCTATGTATTTTTCACAGCTCCAGTATACAATAACAGTGATGGAATGTAACATGGGTTAAGAAACCAAAAATGAAAAAGAAAGAAAACAGAACATTAAAATAAAACATGAGGCATCAGGAAAACAAGAATAAATGAACAAATTCAAACTTCTCAAGGAAAAAAGAAAAATTTAATTAATGGATTAGGATCAAAGGTATCACACACTCATCAATTGATTCCCTTTATTTTTAATTATACTTAAAATTAACATATTGTTATTAATAGTAATTAATATTTATTGACTATTGTGCCATTCAATTTGCATTAATGTCTTTGTGTTTGCTTTTAAATGCTTTAATTTATACAGTAAATGTTCAGCAGATATTTTCATGCCATTGAGAGAAGCTGTGAAAGTCAACAGACTCACCAGAGGAGCTGTGATATTTGTTTGAATCCTATCAACATTGTGTTTTGTCATTAAGAAAAAGTCTGGAATCTCTAAATCAGCAATGTTTGCACTATTACTAAATTTCTACATATGGTTGTATGGTTCCTGCTGGTGTCCAGCTGAAGACTTTAAACTGGTAGTGTTTTGGTTTTTTCATTAACAATAAAGTAGTAAACAAATGCCTTAGCATTGCTTCAAATTATTTTCCAAACTGGATTCACAAAGCAGAAATTATTGCAACACATTCGAGGTACTGGAGTCAACCTTGTAATTCAGAGGGTATCTGTAACAGACATAACAAAACTCTCACTATCTAAATAGTAAAATATTTACAAGGTGATAAAGACCCCAATGAGATGTTCAAATTAAATTTGTTAACTGTATCTTCTACTGCAGTAGAGGTATCCATGGAAAATAATCTGTTAAATACTTACTTCATCATCACAACTTATAGCACATCTGCCATCGAGAGAAGCACACTAAACATGGTAGAAAAAAAAATCAATAAAATCATTTCAATTCTCATTTGATGATTACAAAATAAAACATTTTATAAATTCATATGAGCAAAATTTCAAAAGGAGTTGATATTGATTACATCTTTATCTAAATTAATTCTAGAAATGACTAGCAAACTTTTGAATCGTTCACCAAACGTGTTCTGTTGGTCTCTGCAGAGAAAGGTTCATTCACACTGTAACAGTTTCAGCTGCTTTAAACACCACAATCTCCTCCATACTCTAAAGCTTTGAGGCCATTCACAGATGAGTAGGGGTGGGTTCAGGGTTTATTTTCTGTAACAGCAGTTCCAGTTGATTCTCAAACCAGGGGTGGCATCTCCCAATCTTTAGGAAGTACCTGATTATCCTCTTCAGTGAGCACAAATTCTATCCCTGAATGGTTTAGGTGAAGTTTATTGATCACTATCAGTGCCAACTGTGATTCAGTAATGAAGTTTTGTTAATTAACCAAATGTAGGATTTGTGTGTTCCTGCAGTTACTTAGAGAGAAAAGCTAAGTGAGAAGTCATGATTCTGCTGTCACTGGAAACAAACACCACATTTTTGTTTACTGTTTACACTTTTCCTAAGGGAGAAAAACCAGGTGCCAACAAAGTAACTCCTTATGTATTGGGGCCTAAAATTAACAAACTTTCTACTTGCTTCCAAAAATCAAGCAACTGCTCTTCATCACTGAATTCTCTTTTTCTGTATCCAAATGTAAAACCAGAACAAGTCTTCAAATACATTTTTTCTTTACAATAGTTTGATTGTGACAAGATCATCACTTCCACTGCTGTGGATTCAATTACAAAGAAATCTTCAATTTAAAATATACCTGTCTGCTTGCAGTCCAAAATTTCCGCTGGAAGAATTCAAGTTTCATCTGGATACCTACAGCTGGGAAAGACAAAAATAAATCAATAAATAAATAAACCCAGCATGCTTAATTCCTTCAAAAGGATTCTTAAAATTAGTCAGGAAGAAAAGGTTTCATAATTAAAAGAGAAAGTTAAGCCCTGAAATAAAAAAACCCTGCAACTAATTAAATTGAAGAGACCCCACAGTCATTTTTGAAACCATTTAAACAGAAAGATGCTGCTTGTATAATGTGAAGAATACACATGGAAAAAAAAATCATTCAAATTACATGTCTCCATAATTAACATCAAAGAACCACAAGCTGAACATATTTTTGTTCACACCAATCTCATTTATATTTTACTGGTGTCAATATAACAGCTGTAGGGAACCCACACAATGTGCTTTCCACTGAAACCCAGGAAGATTTGCTGAAACAACATGAAAATGTTGGTTAACGCTTCAAGTGATGATTTGTTCTGAGGTAATTTATTCCATAAATTATCTGTGGACACAAGAAGCATTAAAAAATGTATTTGAAAAAAATGGAAGTTAAGAGTATTCCATGTAATTCTGTTAAATGGAAGTATCTGACAAATATTACTGGGTATCAAACTTTTAAAAAAATCATATTAATAATAATGGAGTGCATTTAAAAAAAATCATTATTCAAGACAGTACTGGTTTAAATTACACATTTCTCATAATTTCAGGTGGGATTATGTTTTGCCAAATATCAGTGAACTTTTCTTTCAGCCTAGTTTGATGCTCCTATCACTGTTTCTGTTGAAGAGCAATATAAAGCAGTGAGGTTTGCAGAAGCACTAAAATCAGTTGATTCTTCTGGCTTCACTTGCCTAAACTGAGAGAATTCAAAAAAGTTTTAAAAGTCTGAAGATCTAACTCCTTGCAAATTCATGGTTAAAAAAAAAACAAAACAGAGAGTTTTTTTGGAAAACTGAATGAAATTTCATTTGTTTCATTTATTCATTTATTCATTCCTCCTCTAGGGCCTACAGCCTGATTCATTTAAAAACATATTTCTATTTACATTATTGGTACTTGCTTTTGCAAATGCACACACGCTGATGTCATGCACACATTTGATTTTGTGTTAGCAGGTAGGGAAAAGTATGTGAAATGAAATCTATAATAGACTGGTACAATGGGAAAAGTGGGACATAAGGAATTTTCTTATTACAGCAGGTTATAAATATTTTTCTGCTATCTGTAATTCATGGATAGTTTTGCTTCAGACAATAAGCAGAGAAATCCAGTTCCCCTTTTGAATAAACACCAGAGGAGACTCTCCAGCTCCATTTTATTATCTAGGAATTAATGTTATGGTCCATGGGAAGATGCTCTCTGACAGCCAAGCAGCACATTTGCTTCATCTATTGCTTGCCTTTGGGTTCATTCCTAGCACATCCTACCTGCTTTGTCTGAAATGCAGGCAAAAAACACACACACACACTTCCAAGAACTTTCCACAAGGAAATCACATCACTCCTGGATGTTGTGTAATCTTGTGTGCTTGTAACAGGCAGAGATGTGTGGACTGTACTTAGATATTGTTCATTGAAGGTCCTGACAAGCTCAGGCCTTTGGAGTTCACACTGTTGGAGATACCAGCACCCAGAAAAATGCTATTCTTGAAAAGCATTAATGAAAGTCAATGAAAGTATAATAAACATTAATTAAACAGTCTCTTGTTCTCTCCCAATGAAATTGTTTGTATATACAAATTTGAGTAACATTTTGGACTAGATGAGCTCAGGAGATCCCTCTCACTCTAAATTATCTTATGATTCTGATTTAAGTGTAAATTTTTTGCAGAAAAGTGGTAACTTTGAAGCTCAGAACCTTCCCTACAAAGAGTGTCAGTATTCAAGGAAACTTTTCTTTGTCCTGTACAAAACCTGCCACACAACAGAATCTGAAACAGGAACAAGATAATTACAGCAAAGCTCATCTGTAAAAGATTCTGTGTGCATGTTTCACTGTGTCACAATGGGATGCTGCAACATAACAACAATTGAAATGCTGGGGTTAATTTCTATGCAATGCAGAGCATCCCTCTCCATGGGGATGAGAAGGGGCAGCTGCAGGTTTGGCTCCATGGTAGCAACTCTAAGATTTTGATGCTTTCTTGGACAGACTGTGAGGGAAAATAGAAGAGAGTGAGGAATACTGGAGTTGCTTCCACCTGAGCAAATTCAATAATTTCAGCAGTAGGGTAATTTGTGCAGAAACTAAAGGTACAGGCTTTATCAATTTAGCTACTGCCTGCCTTAAAAAAAGAAATCAGTTTATTTCCCTACCTAACTTTGAAAAGAGTTGTATCACTAATCTCTGAGGTGTAATGCCACTACAGAAGGTAAAACAGATACCATTCACTCCAGTCAGGATAATGCAATATTACAAAAGCAACATTTTAATGTATTCCCATTGAGAAGTAGTTTCTCAATTAGAGTTTTGAAATCCTTTGGCTTGGTATTAAATAATGAACTACTACATGATGTCAACTACATGATGGCTGGACTTGATTTCCAGTTGGGCTTGATGACCTAAAGGGCTTTTTCCCATCTAAATCATTCTATGATCTCCACTTGTGCTTGCAGGGTAGGAGGAGAGAACACACCTCACCAACATGGCATGGTGAAGGCAGCATTTGGCAGGTTTTTTGAGATGTCTGTCTTAATATGAGATTTTAATCTCACAGTTTTGTCCCATTTATACATTGTTCCCTCCACAATTCCCCACAGGAACTTCCCTGTCACAGAACAAGTAGCTTCTAAATATTCTATATCCTACATAACATACAATAAATGAAAATTACTAATAGTTTCTAAAATTCAGATGAAAATTATTTGAATGCCTCCAGATTTGAAAGAATTAACAGTATTAAGGTATAGGAAAATGATTTTCTTTTCAACCCTTCACGTGATACTAAAGCACTTTTGCAGGTTTTTCCCTCCTGAGCTTTTCAAGAACTTTGTGACTAGAACATGACATTTTTTTTGTCTGGTCATTTAATGCCACAAGAGCTATTCAAATATACTTCAAAAGGTTTTCGAGCCAGTATATTCTCCTGAGCAATCCCTAATCCTTCAGCACTTGAGAACTTCAGAATAAAATATCTGTGCTCCAAGCCTCCCAATATTTAAATCTGTGTTTTACAAACTGCCTACTTGAGCAGGGAAAAGGAAACACGAAAACTTCAAAATTATATCTCCCATGTCACTAATTCCTAGTTAAGCCTTCTGGGTGTAAGAGCTACCACAGAGATTTGGATTCAAAAACTGAAATTGCACTGAAATTTTTCTAAATACTGTTGGGGAAGGTACCCAGACAACTGCCACAAACAACAAAATCTCCACCTGACCTTTGTGTGGAACACACACTTCAAAGTATAAAGTGTCCTTCCACATTGGCAGACTTGGTTCAGCCAAAATGGTCAAAGGATAAAAATTGTTCAGCCAGGAAGAAAATGAGTTTTGTGTTCACTGCTGCCTTTTCTCTAATGTCACAGAGGAGGATGGGCTGGAGCTGAGGGCAGGCAGGAGAATAATTGATGGGAGCTGATAGAGGGGGATTTTGTGTTATGTAACACAGAATGTATCATTTCAAACGAATATTGTAAATCCAATTTTTTGTTTTAATCACATTAGCAAATTTACTTAGCTGATGCAAATAAAAACCTTTAATTCTGCCTATGGAAAACAGTTATTAACTCCTTGAGATTTCTTCTCTCTGATTAATAAAGTAGCTGCTATTTTTGTAGTGCAGTCCCTATGAAATAACAGATGGTTGAGAAGGACAAAGTTAAATTCTTGGCTCAGTGATAATTATTGTTTAATAAGTAATTTCCTAGTGCATTGATTCCATGGCTGAAGGTGATATTTTACTCTCTCAGTGGGTTGCTTTCGAGATGGAAGTCCTGGGAAGTGCTCAAATGCCACACGGCTCAGGGCTGCTTAGGATCAAGGCAAACATGAAGGAAGACAAATAACTACTCAGAATAGATCAGGATTGCCTGTGCCTGTTTCAATCTCCATAGCTAAACAAACAGACAGGAAGATAAGGAAATCCTTCCTTGACAAATTACTTCTGTGCAAAGAATTAGAATCCTTCTTAGGTTCTAAGTAAAAAGAATAATTTCCTACTTAAAATAAGAGAGGAAAATAGATTAGACTGATTTATTTCAGGCAAGAGAGGAGCTGAGTCTCTCTACAAACCTGACAAATGGATTCTAAATACATGATTATAGGAAAAAGTAGCAATAGCTAAAGGGATTTCCATTCTCTGAAATACCTATTCACTATAACACTGTATATAAGCAGTAGATCAGCAAGGTTACAAAAATATCTTAAGGCCTCCATTCCTTTTCCCACAGAATCCAGTACAGATTAAGACTCCCTCTCATACATAAAAGTTGCCCAAATTCTTAAGGACATTTTGGCCTCCTATTTCCGATGGAATTGTCTTAAATGATGTTTAACTTGGCTTCAAAATAAGAAACGTTGGATACAGACTTGTAGCAGGATTATTTTTCAGTCTGTATCACCTTTGTGTATTGAGCTTAGACTCATCAAGATGCTCTTCTTTCTCCCTACTAATATTAACTCTATCATCTTTTAAAATATGTAATAACTGTATGTGAAATATTCCAGAACACACTTAAATAATCTCAAAAGAAGTTGATTTCACTTCTATACTCTAAATCTGTTTCAGTTCAAAATCCATCTTCAGCATTTAGCTCAGGCAAAGGAGACACTGACTTTACACCCCAAAGCACCATCCTGAGAAATAAACACTGTAACTGTCAAGAACAGCCAATAGAGATTAATAGAGGACTCCCATCACTAAAGATGATAAAAACCCTTATAAGTGTTTTATGTAGAATAGTTAAAAATAAAATCTAGATATTTTTCTCCCCTCAATTCCAAAAGGTCTTAGCTAACAAATTAGGTATTCCAACAGGAACTCTCTATAATATAGATAGGTAGACATTATTACAGACAATAATAAAGTTCTGTAATTTGTAACATAGTTATACTTCAGTATCACCCAACATAGCTGCACTGTCAGTGGCAGTCATTCCTAAATCATATGCAGGATATATAAAAATGTGGACTTGTGAACTGGGCACTTCCCAGACTGCTGCTAATCCCAGGTTCAGTTTACTTGCACAGTAAAATGAAGTCTCACCTTTCCAAACTGCACACTTCATTCAGTTTCCTCCCCAGTGATCTTTCCCCTTTGATCTATACTTTCCTCTTTTCACCCCTGCTCATTGTTTCTAGTTCCTCTCTTCAAAGAGATCTTCAGAATTATATTAAAACATGAAAAATTTATTAGTTTTATTACCTGGAATGACTGACTCTGATGCAAACACCCAAAAAAAAAAAAAACAAACCAAAACAAACAACCCCCAAAAAACCAAACAAACCCCAAAAACCCACCAGCCTAACGGTTTCAGTCTGGCTACTTTTTTAATATATTGAAAATACAAGCTTATGCTTGAAAGCATCAGGCAGTCTCAGTCCTGGGTGGTGACACCAGCCCTTCTGACAGTGAAGTATTATAGGGAGCCTGTGATAAAAGAGTAAAATTGACAAAAAAATGGGCCAAACTATTCAGCAGTTATACACTTTCTTCTGCTTCTCTTATGATAAAGCAGGGTTCCTACCTCAGCAAAAATAAGGTATCTGCTATGCATTTGGGTAAGATTTGGACTATTTTTCAGAAACTGTTCTTTGCAATCTGTTGTTGTCTTGTGGTTTTCATATAGTTTATTATTTAACTCAGGGACAATTTCTAACATTTTTACAACTTTCTTTCTTGTTTCTTGACATGGAACCTTCTTGTTTACCCCATAGTATCTCTATTGCATATTTAAGTACTCTAAAATTACTTTAATACTTTACAAATATTTTATTATAAATCCTTTGAAATCCATGTAAGTGTAAATGTAAAGGTTTACATGTAAATCCATGTAAACCTTTTTCATCTGAGTTTGAGCTACAGAGTGTGATCTAGTGTCAAATACAAAATATCTCAAAGTGCAAACTATGACCTAGTTTTGAATTCTAAACAATAAGCTGGAAAAAAATCTTGTATTATTTATGGTATCTTACCTTTACCTTTTTTTCATCAAGTAAGTGGAATGACTGCACATACAGAGGCATTTTTAAGACTTATTTAATTATTGGGGTTTTTTATGTGAGACAGTTTGAACACGTCATAAGATTTAGTAAGACAAAGACTTCTTCCTTCACCAGAGCTATTGTGATACAGAGTGAAAATGAGTGAATTCTGCTTAAATGGGCAGTGGAAAGCTGAATTTCTGCCTCTTTACTCATGAACCTCAAGCCTTCTCCTTTTTTCCAGAAGATTTTTGAATTAGTGGTGGAAGAGGTTGTGTGCATGGAGACTAGCAAGAGAGAGGGAAGGCAAATGGTGTTTCCTGGAGGCCAAGCTCAAGCAGAAAGGGAGGAGATGCTGGGAAGTTGATGTCAGGCCAAGCTGAAAGGGGAGCAGGATGATGATTGCTGGGAGGCCAAAGTTCATCCAAACTCAAAGCACCAGGGAAAGCTGAAGGGCTTGGTTTGCAGCCAAGCCCTGACAAACTGAACTGTGGAGGGCAGTCTGTGAACATCATCATAAACCAGACTCCCTCTGACTCCCTGACACACATCCTCCTTCTGGAGGACTAATGAAGTAGCAGCAGGAGCAGGAGGAAACACAAAAAGGATATAAATTGAGTGTAAACATAAAAAAATATAGACACTGGTGACTGGAAGTCCATTGCCTTTTCAGGAATCTTCAGAGGGGATCTGAAAATCATTGAGACAATCATCCTGTATCCCAAAGTGTACAGGCCAGCAGCTGATGTGCTGCCAGCACTGTGACAAAGGCCCCCACAGAAATCTGCTCACTTACCCCATGATGAACCTCCTGCACCAGGAGCAAAGCTCGAGGGAGGTACTTGAGAATCCATCCATAACTTTACAAAAAACCCAAAAAACCCTAAAAGAAATCTCCCATGGAGGGAGGTAGTCCCTGGGCATGCAAATGGACACCAAGTGCACTTTGCTGGAAAGGTGGGTGCCCTGTTCCTGGGGAACACAAGAGTGCAGTGACAGCACAAAGGAGTGGCTCAGGCGGCCCAATTTGAAAAGGGTAAGGCAGGGCACAGCTCAGCCCTGTCTGGTGTCTGGAGGATCTTCCCTGTGACTTTTACAAAATACCAGACACCTACTGACACCTGGCTCATTCCACTAGCAAAACAAAAAAAAAGAAAGGAAGCTAAAAAAAAAAAAAAAAAAAAAAAAAAAAAAAAAAAAAAAAAAGAAG
>VXBB01019817.1:230202-249536 GCA_013399915.1 Illadopsis cleaveri
AAGAAGAAGAAGAAAGCTGAGTAGTACTACTTTTAGCCTCAGGAAGTTTCAGCAGCCTGCAGAAACAAGGCAAGAATCATCTCAGAGGAAACTCTGCTGGTGGCAGTGCTTTTATGAATTCCTGTGAGCCTTCAGCTTTGTTCCAGCATCTCCTAGCACAGCCACGGCTCTGACAAATAATTCTGAATTCCACCAGATAGGAAGAATGTGAAGATTGAAATCTGACCACAGTAATGCTAAAATAATGAAGCAGTGAGGGTGTTTTTATAACTCCCTAACCATTTTTTAGTTTTATAGGGTTTTCTTGCTATTTGAGTACAACCCATGACTGAAACGAAAAACAGGAACAGTATGTATTTGTAAGCACTTTTATAAATCTTAAGGGAAGATCCAGGCCTTGTCAAGTTCTCAGAAAAAGCTTTACTTCTCACAGCTGAGGTCCTAGTTTAGAGCAGCATAGCCAGACTACCTTTCCATCTCAGCCTAAGGCTGTGGTTTCAAGGTGGCAATTAAAGAACCCTAAGAGGCTCAAAGTCCAGACAAACAGCCGGAAATTAGGATATTTATCTGAATATCCTGTGACCAGATTCTCTTAGGTTATATAAGACTTTCTGCTTCCACTTGTGACTAAAACACAACACATTCAAGCCTTGATCATATTTTATTTGCAGACTTGATTCTGCCTACTACCTAAGCAGGTTAACAAAACAAAATCTGTTTCTGCATTTCTCAGCATTGTGAGAAGGCTGATCTCAGACATGGGCAAAGCTTCCATTGTCATTTCCAAAGTGCTTCACCCCTCCCAAACTGAAATCCTGTCATAGCAGAATGGGTACAAGTTGCCCTACTGCCAGACACAGAATACTTTGGACAAGACATTAAAGATAAATATTATGGTATCCACTGCAAAGTGAACTCCTGAGCTCTGTCCAGTTTGTCTCCTGACAGTTCAATGCTCCCAGCACAGACCTGGGGCCCAAGACACAGAGATTCTGCTGGTACCAATCCTTGCAGGGAGAGGGATCAGACCAAATCCAACATTTCCTGCCTCCAGAACACACTGAGCACCAACCACTCCCTCCCTGCTGCTGTCAGGGGGGATTTGTGTCCACACAAGGTCTATGAATATATGAAATCTCATCAGTCAAACCAGGCTGGGGACACTGAATGAGCAAACAATGACATTTTATCAAACCACATCATTTGGAAAGAAGTCTTGGATCTCTTATTTACTGAGTTGTAATAACAATGACAGCGATACTCTCTGCTAACTGTTTGTGCTATACTGTGATTAGCAAATTACTTTGAATTACTGAAAACATGAGTCATGTTACTTGAAGTCAAATAATACATCAGAAGGACCTCATCATGAACAAAAATCTCCAGCCTTTCAACACCATATCTACTGGATGATTCATAAGTCAAATGTTTACTGTAATGCTCCACAATAGTTCTCATGTTTTTATTTTTCTAATTCACTACTTTAACCATGTTTTTGCTGTTCATCTATGTGGTGATAATCTATAGTTTTAGAAAAAGACAAAAAAATTATAAGTCCAAAAGACTCAGTGCACATATTTTTATGTGTTTGAAATTGAGTAGTACCATGGTATTCTGCAGTTGCAAGTACAAATGAAATAACACTGGTAGATTTGCAACCTGATTTCCATTTGTGTCTTTTACTGAATAATTTTAAAAGCAGTAGCAGCAAAAGATACAGATGTTCAAATTTTCCATGAAGAATATTATCTCCAAAAGCAGATTTGTTTGCCTGCTTTTTTCATTTTTGGATCAAAAATGGATTTTTATTAAATATCTCTGTAGAAAAGAACACAGCTGCATCTTGGTTCAGCAAAATAAGAGTTAGCATTTGAGCTATAAACTAGCATTCTTGAAATCTCCTGAACTGGAGGTTTAAACCATGTCAGGAACAGAAAGCAATCTCAGACTAATAACACTGAGATTTTTCCAGTATACTGAAATATAAATTTTCTTCCCTTTCATATTCTTCTACTTTTTATGTCTTAAATAAAAAGAAACACCACCTTCAAGATATGTTCAGTATTTTACAAATACCTCTTGAAAGTCAGTTTCTAAAACTATGGATTAATGCTGCCTGTAATCTGAACATTTTCACATTTACTTAGATTTTTTCATAAGAACATTTTATTGTCACAATTTTGAAACGGGGCCAAGAAATGTTAACAATACCTCTCAACAATGACCTGTAATTGGGGAAATAAATTACCCCCTGTATTGGGGAAAATAATTTATCTTTTGCTTTATTTAATGTGTAGAAGTTCATGCCCATGAACTGGAAAGCAGCTAATGCCATCCAAGAGGCCAAGGAATCAGGGGTGGAGTGACAGCTTTCTATTTACTTGTTTTACCAGATTTCAGGAAAAATGAAAAATCAACATCTTCAGAATAGCTGAAGAAGTCTGCATAGGTGCCAGCAGAAATGTTTGCTTACAGCTGATCTTGTGACTATTCATATATTAAGAGGTGTTTTCATGCTGCTGAAAATTAGCCAACAGCTTATTTTCTTCATTAGGAAAAGATGAAATCACCTGTCTAAAGCTACAAAATACAAAGAACAATATATTGACCAACTTATGACCAAATGCAAAATTAATGAATGTTTTTAATTGATACTTCAAAAAAAAATCACAAAGAAATATGGCTTTTAAAAAATGCTGAGACTGATATAATTAAAAGGCACTGACACACTTTTAAAGTTTTTTAATAAAATGTCAGCATTGCCTGAGATCTGTGTGCCAAGTTATGACCATAAGTGAACTTCTCTGGGTGAATTATTAACTTCTGGAAATAGTGTAAGTGCTGACATGACTTTCACAATAAAAGTACAAATGCACCATACTTACTTCACATGAACTGCTATCCAGATGCTTCAGCAAGTAGTCTATTACAATTTATATACTAATGATTAGTAGGATTTAGCTCTCAGTGCAGTCTTAAGGCATATTTTAGAAGTATAAATTGGTAAGTTTTAAGGGAAATCAATACAACGGGCACCAAATGTAATCCTCTTTAATGCAATAGCTTTGAAATAAATCAGGAAGGTTTCTGAAAGGGACCTGTCTGATTATACATTAAATAAGGATTTATCATACAGAATAGCTTCTCCTTCTAATAAGTTGCCTGACAGGCACAAACTCAGCCGGGGTTTTTGCCTGGAAGGTGTTGAGCACTGCTGAGTGCTCACTGCAGCCTGTGGGAGTCAAGGGATGCCCAGCACAGGATAAGAACACAAAGCCCCAGAACAGAGCCCCAGCCCAGAACAGAGCTCTGGAGAACACAAAACTCCTCAAAACTCTGCTCAAAGAAAGGAGTCTTGGCAGGACTTTCCAGAGATTGTGCTCTTGTGTAGAGGCAAACCTGTTATTAACCTTATTCCTTTACAAGGAAAGTGAATCTTGCAAAGGGCAGGTTTTTATAGCTGTTGGGGCAAATATCAAAGGCAGGCTGATCCTGATGGGCTTTCCAGAAGCACTTATTTCACACTGCCATCAGTAAATGTTGGGCTGTAATTCTGAAGTCTCTATCATATTCCTAGGCATCAAAATAACTTTGAAATACCACTTTCCAAAATACAGACATTTATAAATGACCAAGGTTCTCCTGGAAGTTCTGCTATAACACATTTATAAAACATTTAGTTTTCTAATTAAGGCTAATTCAAT
This sequence comes from Illadopsis cleaveri, assembly GCA_013399915.1. Taxonomy (NCBI): domain Eukaryota; kingdom Metazoa; phylum Chordata; class Aves; order Passeriformes; family Timaliidae; genus Illadopsis; species Illadopsis cleaveri. The sequence continues at coordinate 233,907 of VXBB01019817.1, forward strand.
ATTTTCTTCTTTTTCAGCTGTTTTACAAAAAAAAAGTGCTGGAGCATAATTTCCAGAATTAATAAATCTTCTCAGCACATCTATAATGGAAGCAAACATTATCTTCTCCATTCTCTCACATGTAGGGCTGATATGCCCTATACTTAAGGAAAAGCCCTCCTTACTTTTACTTGAAACAAAAGGAGATCAAAACCACACATCAGAGATGCAGTAAATTATAACAAACTCCAATAAAGATTTAGTTTATATTCTTACATAGATTTTTGTGTTAAAATGGCACAAATGGCCACAGAAGGCAAAAAGAGAAGGGTCTCACTCAAGTTTCCCTGCTTTATTCTGTTTTCAAGTGCAGCTAGCAAGCATCTATAGGGATGCAGGGCTCTGACTCCTGCATGTGTACAGATACTCTTATACTGTGTTGACTTCACAACTAAGACTCATTTAATTCAATGAGTTCAGATTGTAGTGCTGATTATGCTCATATCCAGGAATCAGAATATGAACTGAGTTTCCATGGAAACACTGTATGTCCCTGTTTTCCTTTCACACAAGGCTATGCCTATTGAACAAGTTTGCTGAGGACAACATGTTTTGTTTAAGCTGCATTAACTGGAGCCAAAACTTCCTAATTACATTACCAGAAGAAACATTTACAGCAAAGCTTCTACCATGGGAAACCCTCCATTGTTCAGCCCATCTCTGAAAAACAGGAAATATCAGCATTGCCATTGCTTCAAATGTGTTAACTGGCCTTCTATGTATAAAATGATCTCTTTTACAGAATGACAGCATGGCTCATGTTTTATAATATTCATATATAAGGAAATTATCACATGGAATCTGGACTTCTGTGACACTTCCATCAGAGAACATCTGCCCATGAAGACAAGGGAGCTCCATGGTCTGAAGCACTGAAGGCTTAGGGCTGTTCCTGGTCTAAATATACCTTATAAATAGGAATCAAAATCAAACATTCTCTTTTTCAGAGTGATTTCTTTCTCCATAAGTTTAGCCTAACAAGAACTCTAGAAACCCAAGTCTGACAGGTCCCATCAATCTGTCCAAAAAGGTGTAAAACATTTTGAATCTTTGAGTGGTGTAGTTTGTTCACCCTTTCATAATATTCTTATATAGAAGAGCAGAAAGGATGTTCTGTATTCACACTTGCAGTTCAAATCCTGTGTTGATGGAGGGTGATACATTTCCCTAAGATTTTAGGAGAAGAACCAGGTCCAAAGTCCTAATTAGGAACATTTAAAGAGATGCCTTAGCAAGAGTGGTATGACAGTACAATGAAGGGGACTGTAAGTAAACATGGCTTTTTTACTTTTTTAGTTTAAATCTGCACTATGATGCAACTGAAATGTTCTACATGATTAATTTCACCCAAGTTCCATTTAGACAAAGTATTACAGAAAATCAAGCATTAGGGAATTCCCATTTCTTTCTCAAAACCTTTTCACATTTTCAATGTAACAAAGTCTGCAGTTCTAAAACAACTATCCCTTTAATCCAAAGCTAAGAAAGCAACAATATGTAAAATATGACCAGCTGATGGTACACAGAAAAGTAGAGAGAGATTGTTTAATTTCCAAGGAAAAGCCTGTACTACAATTGCTTGAAATACAAATGTTCACTTCAGTGTGTGTGCTTGAACACATCTCCAAATCATCACAAACTACAAATTACAGAGTGCTCTGCTCTTTCTTCTTTATACAGGTTTCTAGAAAAGAGCCCTGTAGCAGTAACAAATGAAAACCATTTAAGATCTTAATGACACAAAAAACCCTCGAGATATGGAAATTATTATTTCACTAAAGTAGGCACATGATGCATAACTTCAGCTTCTAAAAGAAGTTAGCCCACTTCTCCCCCAGAACACTTTGAGAAGGGAGAATTCAGTAGTGCTGTTCTTTGAACTTACCCATTCTAACTCTGCTGAAACACAGAGATGGAAAGGAAATGGACACTGTCATTTTGCAAAAGGAAAAGGGTAAAAAATCTCAGCCAAAATATGAGTAACCAAGCCAGCCCTGCCATTATATTCCAAAATAACAGAGTGCAGAAGGAAACAAAAGCAAATAAAGATGAAAACACACCCTCTTTGCTTAAGACAGCTATAGCTTTATGGGCAAAGAAAGCTCAGCTAGGTTGGGTACTTTTGAGATCCCACCATAAATTAAAGAATAGTAAAATAGAAGTGCTTTTGGATTAAAAGGCATTGTATTAAATGATAATCTGTATTACATCTATACTTCAGGATCACCCAGTGTTGACACAGAAGTCAGATATAAACATGGAAGGCAAAAAGATGAGACCAACATTTAAATGTTTTCTGAACTTTAGGTCTAATAATCTACGTTTATGCTGTACTTTTTTAAAATTTATTTTCTCACAGGCATTCCAGCTGTTGTCTTAAATTTGTTATCCTCTCAGCTAATGCATGGGCTTGACAGAAAGTTCATCCTTCAGCACCTTAGGGGACAGTGAAACAGAAGCCATGGTTAAAAGCTTAACAATACCTTTATGTAGTACAAACTAAAATGAGCCACAGCTCAATGTTATGACTGTCAGGACTTCATAAGTAATACCAATCCTAAAACATTTTCCTCCCTACTTAGCAGACAGCCTGTCAGCCATTTGGCATGATCCTCCTAAAAGATGTGTTAAACCCCAGTAAATAATTTTCCTTTTCACCAAATCAAGAAAAGACAATTATGTACTGGACATACTTAATAAATCGTAATGAAGATTGAAAAAAATATTCCATTAATGAGAGGAGAAACCACAGAATGAGGATCTTTGGGGATTCTCACCATGAAAACAGGAAACCAAAACAGACATACAGAAGGACATATAGCCAAAACAGACATGATAATACAGAACAGGTAAAAAGAGTGTAAGAATAGTGAAAACATGATGTTCCTCTGTGATTTCAACCTTTAGCATCCCTTACTTGTCCCTTGGTTATCCCAGTCATGTTGCTTCAATAGTGCTCACATAAGCTGCACACCTACATAAACAGGGTTTTGTTATAGCTTCTTTTTATATTTCATAGCTACACTTTTGGGGGTTGGGGGTTTTTTTGTTGTTGTTGTTTGTTTAGCCGGTGGGTTTTTCTTTTTATTTTTAAATGCCTTTTGTTTAACTTCTGAATACATTTCCTCCCAGGGTATCTGAAATCTGTAATCATCGTCCCAGTGTTTCTCTCCCACATTACACTTCCAGAATCAAGTTCCACGACTTTTAAGAGTTATGTTTACGTCAGAGGGATCAAGAGGTTTAAATTTCAGTACCTATTAAATGAATTTAATTATCCAACCAGTTCCATTTGGATACACTGTTACTGTTCTTCACTAATCTATAACAGATTTTCCAGTATTGTAATTCTCATTAAGGAAATTCCCTCTGAAAGTGTATTTTCTTTTTATTTTTTAAACAAAAATGCTCTCAGTGGCCTATTTTGCAAATTCTAAACAGAAGCATCATTATCCTGTATACTAGCTAAGTTTCCCAGGGATTTATCCTGCCTGAAAACAGCAGAACTAACTAAACTTGAGGGATGAGAAGTCTATCCATATACCTGTTAGTTCATTTAAAATATCCCATAGAGAAAAAAAGGTATTATAAAAACATCCTTGGTGTTTAAAACCTGCTGACAGAGTAAAAAGTAGAGGGTGAGGAAAGGATAAGAGTTTGCTATGGGCTCTCCAGGATGTTGTCAGAGGGCTGTTGGTGCCTGCAGCAGTTCAAGCAGTAGGGATGACAGAAATCCAGAGAGAAGAAGGAAACTGGAAAAGCAGCAAACCATGCACTGCCTTGTAAAACTTCTCTGCTGTTGACATGGAGAACAGTGCAGCAGGTAAAGGTGCCTGGCTCATTCTTGTTCCCTGGAGCCATATGGGAAAATCTGCAATATCCCCCCTGTGCTGGAGAGATAATCCCGTAAGTGACAAACAGGGACAGAGGGGGTGCTGTGCATGGATCCTGCCCAGAGCAGCCCTGCACAGGGCACAGACTGCCAACGTGCTTCTAAAGGAGCTGCCCCTTCTCACTTCACCTGCTGCAAGACAACTGAGACCCTTTCAGGAGTTAGTTACCTCTCCCCTTGCAGCAAAACATCACCCAACAGAAATGTTCCATCCCAGCTTGAATCCAAAGCTACTGAGCACATCAGTCCTGATCCAAGGGATCATTTCTACTGACGATTAAATCCACCAAAATTATGTATTTACCTTTTATCAGATGCATAATTTGAATGTCAGGTTATTTAGTACCTTGCTAAATTAATGGAAAAAAAAAAAAAGCCAAAAAATCCTCCTGTGGATATTTCCAAACTGTTTCAAGACTTACAGAGGTTTAACTAGTTGACTTTTTACTGCAGCAAATGTCATGTCTGCTACTGCAAGTTTCTGTGTTGAAGTGACTACTAGGGCAAAGAGAGAGTCCTTTTGAGCCCATAAACACAGGAGTTCCCAACATTTAACAGTGAGTTTTACTGAACTACTACAATTTGCCTTAAAATCACAAAAGGAATCAATGAAGTGTAAGTTCTACTTTGTAGCACAATTGGTGAGCAGCAGTGTAAGAAACATTTATTGCACTTAAAAATATTTCTTCATACACTGTGAACATTTCAAAACCCTTTTACAGATGTTGTTCAAAAGATTTCTTCCAATTCTTACAAGAACTGCCCCAGTAAATCAAGCACTCAGAATGCACAGGAGATTTATATCCTGCTCTTAAGTTTGAGTTCAGGGTGAGCTGTGACCATGAACAGAAATTCTCATTAAATACAAAAAGGAAACAAAATCACTAAGTAAAAGCTTAGAAAAAACTTTGATGAACAAGCTATCTAGAAAAATAGCAAGTGATCTCAGTTTTAACATGTTTAAGAGAGGACAAAAAGCATCTAATTGTCAAGATGAAACAAAGTGTACACCTGTACTTATTTCTGCATGTGTTTTTTCTCAGAGTTTTATTTCTTTCATTTCTCTTAGCTTGATGTCAAGCAATATTTTTTTCTATTTGCAATAATGGCACAGTGAGTTCATTAATTTACTCTTACTGGAGATATATTCTATCTATGGATGCTCAGCATGTTTAACAGGTGGTTGACATTAGTCAGGAAATGACTGAAAATTGAATCTGCACCCCCTGCTGCTATTTGTGATGGAACAAATACTCTGCTGACACTTAATCTGCCCCTTGCTGCAACTTCATCTAACTTGCAATTAAGGTAAAGAGGCCCAGCATCTTTATTCCCTGTGCTTCTCCTCGTTCTGAAGGCCTTGCATCCATCCTGCTGATTTTTCTACCTACCAAAGCACACTGTAAGGCCAGTGTTTCAGCATTTTCCAACCTTCTCACCTCCATCTATTTCTTCTCATTTAGTTATGGGAAAAGAGTACAAGCCACACTCACTTCTAAGAGCATTATATTACAGTTATAATACCACAACAAATAGCTGACTGCACTATCTACTGGATTGTAAGTCTTTAGAGAAAATAAGAAAAAGAGAAGGAGAGGAGAGGAGAGGAGAGGAGAGGAGAGGAGAGGACAGGACAGGACAGGACAGGACAGGACAGGACAGGACAGGACAGGACAGGACAGGACAGGAGACTGTAGACAAAGGACTGACCCAAACAGTTGTTTATAGATTATGAACAGACCTGGTGACAAATACCTGGATTTGAATATTGAAAGAATTTTCCAGTCCAGATCAGGACAGCCATGTGGGGAAAAGCAGAGCTGTGACCTGGACAGAAGGTGCTCAGCCTGGCTGTGCTGTGGTGCCCAGGACACAGCAGCTCACACCTCCCCAGCCAGCAGCTCTCTGCCACTGCCAGGCTGCCCAGCCACCCCTTCCCCCAGGGTAAATCCCCACCTGGAACACAGCATGCTCCAGTTCATCTCATCCACTATTACATCTCATACTCTGGCCTCTCCTAGAGGTGTCAGAGGAAGGTGTAAAAATTCTCATAAATAATAATTATGAAAAAAACTGCCCACAGGGAAAGGTTTTTCTCCATAAGTCGTGTCATTAGTGGTTGATTAAAGCCCTTAAGAGTGAAAGTTTATATCCCTTTTAAATTTTTTTTTTTTTGCCCCATGAGGTAACTATGTCTCCAGATTATATATATGAATCCTACTAATCTTCTGGCCCGAGGATAATTTCCAACAATGCATTTCATAGATTAATTACTCACTGTATAAAAAAGTACCAGATGTATCTAAGTAAGGCAAAACAAGCCACTGGAAAGGAAAAACTGGGCTCCTCCTCTGTACAAAATCACAACTCTCTGCCTGGTTTCTTGTTTCTAGAACTGTACAACATTACTTCCCACCTGAAAGGGACACTGTCAAATAACTCATAACAACTCAGACACAAAGAAATCATTGTGTCTCATGCTGTGGCATGACCAGCATTTTATTATTAAATTCTAGATGATATTCCTCCCCTCTTATCCTGTCTAAGCAAAGGATGTCTGAAGAAATCCATAAGCCTACCTCTCTGGAAAATATGTCCAGATTTTTAAGGTATAAATCTTCCTCAAGCCAAATTTAGTTTGATCCATTGGCTTATGCTTCTGTTGTGAAAAGCAAGCAGAAATAGGATCCAGGGCCTTTCCTCTTACCTTTGTCAACTTTTGAAAACCTAATAGCCTGCCAGGAACACTTTGAGAGTGTCCTGATGTCTCAGAGTACACGGAATGCCCTGGTAGAAAGAGAAGCATGGGCGACCCCCAGGTCTCTTTGGCCCGGGCACTTTGCACAGTTCTGACTCCTGGGGAAGGGCACAACCTTTCTCCATCATGCACTACTTTATTTTTGGAAGTGCCAGTTAAAGGGGAAGAATTTTAACAATAAAGGTATGGGCTGTTGCACCAACAAATACATTTTTTTTCTTTGTCCTGAACCAAACTGAAGAGGGGTTTGCATTTACCCAAAGTTTTGTTTAGGGTCTTGAGCAAGAGCTTAGCTCTTTTACCAATCTGGAGACACACATTAGCAAAGAGAAAGCACATGCCATTTCCCTGAAAGCATCTCAGTTTTAATTCCTTCCCACTCGAAAGCATAAGGAAAATAAATCTAATAAAGAGTATGTATAGGAATTGTGTGCTGTGGTCTTGGGAACATTTTTTAATATAATCGTGTCTGCCTGGACTCGATGCAGTGGAATCCAAATCCTGTAGCTTTTAAATATTTGAAATATTTAAATTGTTTCCTTTCTGCTAGAGTTTAATTAACATAATGATCTTCTGTAAAAGAGATGATTCTTACACATAGAGCTCCTTTAAAGCAGATGGCAGTAATTGCTGCAACAAAGAGTTTGCTGGCAAAGCAAAGACAGAGCTGCCCCCCCTCAGCCAACAGGGATCAGATATTAGCTCGTGGGCCTTTCTTGCTATTTGCAATAGGAAACATACCTTGCTACAACAAGGCACAGGCTAATTTAAGAGGCTGCAATAACAGTTGCTGTACCACATCAGACAACTGAAAAGAATCCTGCTGGTGGTTCAAAAGGCCAGAAGTAGAGTAGGTTTCATGGTTATCCTGTTCCTGGCAAATCTCTACCTGTGACACGACTATAATTTTCACCACATCAGACTTCTCTGTCACAACCAAAGTATTATTCCTAATAAATGGGAACAGGATGTGGATTATAGGTTGGGGAAATTTCTGTTTACAAAACATGTTTATTCAGAGTTCTCAATATAAGGAAAAAATAGCCACATCTACATGAAAAGCAAATTGACAGATTTAATCACATGTTTCCAAATCTGAACCCAGCATGAAGATTTTTTAAAAAGTAATAACTTCTTATACCATGATTCTGAGTAAATAAAACAACCTCTGCATTATTGCTGGAACTCAACCTCCCACAGCGCTTAACTTCCTGTGACCTTGTCCTGTGAACATCTCTGTAATATGGTGAATACTAAAAATAATACAATTATAGTTGCAAAGACTTACCTAAAATAGGAGAGGCAGTTAAGAGACATTCTTTAAGCCCACTGTTACATGAAACGAACTGCAGTGGGAGCCTGTATACCAATCTGGTCAGCAAATATTAGTTAAGATGGAAAAATAACTTAAAAAATAAACCCTTTAAATTCATAAGCTAAATAAAATTATAGATACCAAAGAGAATTTAAAAGCATTTCATCACACAAAAAATCAATAATATAATAGCTATTACCTTCTGCAAGATAATCAAAAGTCATGAGAAGAGTCACTGATACAAGGGATGAGTTAATGCAGGGAGAGTGGAATGTCTTCTCAAGACAAAAGTACCTGACCTAACTTTGTTCTTTGTAAGAGCATCCATAGCTAACATGGCTACAACTTCTAAGGAAGATGCTATTTTATAACAGACCTTTTTTACATTTAACTGTGTCTTCACTAAAATGATTCATGGGCATTTTTTAAGATGTGTCAGAGAAATAGCAAATAAATGTATCATGCTACAGAAGTTAAAAATCTTTTTGCATTAACCTGACATTAATCTAAAGTACAGTACAGATGATCTTTATGCTTCTCTCCCCTTTTTTGTAAAGCTGGGGTTAACAGGATGACTGTGGCAGCAGGTTATCCACACCTGCAGTGTTTCTCCACACTCAATCCCAGGCCTCACCCCGTATCAGAACAATGTGTCAAGGACAGTAGGGTCTGGCACTCCCAGCAGTAATCCTGGGATCCTCAAGGTGAACAGTCATGTTTACTGCACAGAACGACACTTTCCCTACGTTCCCCTTCACTGTCCCCAATATCCACTGTTCCTTTGGGTATCCTGACTGGTGTCAGAAAGAACGGGGCAAAGCACACGGTTCTGACAGGCACAGCTCTGCCCTGTGAGCCAGGGGGCAGAGAGCTCAGCACAGACCCTTGGAAACCAAAAGGTACCTATGGAAAAGATGGGGTTACTCTCTACACAAGGATTCACAGTGACAGGACAAGAGGGGAGGGACACAAGCTGCTCCAAGGAAAATTCCAACTGGATGCAAGAAAAACATATTGATTCTGAGGACAGTAACACATTGGAGAAGGTTGCCCAGAAAAGTGACAGAATCTGTTACTGGAAATATCAAAGCCTCACCTTGACAGAACCTGGGATAACTTCTGGTAAAGACCCTGCTTTCAATAGCAGTTTGGACCTTATGACCTGATTTTTCTAGTACTCCTTCTAGAACATTGCCTACATCATATAAATTTTGACCTGGAAAATCAACTTTATGTGATCTTTTTAAAAGCCCCAAAAAGCAGAATTTGCAGGCAAGGAAGCTGTATTATAGGTGTGAAATGTTTTGATTGCACAGTTTCCCTCTCCATAGGACAGCTCATAGATGGAGTGATCATATGGCCTGGAAAGACTCAATTATATACCAGATCTCTCATTCCTTTCAACACCTTTGAGTTCCTTCACAGTCACAAGTCATTAATCCTTTTATTGGTGTAGATGGCACAGTATGAGTTCTACTGAAGAAATAACAAAGGAACAAGTCAAGGCACCACACATTACAATTTTAGTATCATCTGCTACATCTTTCCAATATCTTTGAAAATAAATTAATTTGTTCAATATTCATGGTGACTATACTAGGATGTGTGCCATTTTTATGGAAGGACCCACTGGCCCTGTATTCCCAAGCAATAAAATCCTGTCAGCACAACTAATGGATGTCAGATGAATAAGCTTAAAAGAGCAAACAAGGGCACTGTCAAAACCATGTCATCAACCCACAGGACTATTTGTAGTGATATTATACACTCCACTGCCTCCGGTCACAGCCCAGGATAATCAAAATCCATGTTCAGATCTTGCAAAAATTGACACAGCCTGGCTAATAATCCACCAGAATTCAGAAACCACACTGGATTTAAAAAAGGCAGCTTTATTTTTTGTGCTTTGCTTTTGATGGAGATTAAGCAAATTGAAGAGGGGAGGTTATCAGGTCATTATTTGTATGTTACAGCTGTCCAGTCAGAGCTGGACAGACACTGTTTGCATGGCTTGTTGTCTGATTAAGACGCAGAATAAGTCTCTGAGAGTCATAAAGGGGGGAGAAGATTGTGATTAAGAAAAAAAAACAAGGGCTGATGGAGTAACTGAGTAGAAATAGTTGCCCTTCTACACAAGCCACAGATACCACCTAAAAAAACCACAAGAAAGGAAACTGGATGAGCACGGTACAGATTTGAAGTGGGAATCAGGATAGTGTCTGTTACTGTTCTACATCAGAAATCTGGACTGAATCTTCCACCAGGGGAAGAACAAGCAGAGCAGAATGAAAGGTGAGATACTGAAGCATTCAGATTAATAATGCAATTTTTCTATTTGTGAAGCATTTCCTTGCCAAGCAGAATTTATTTTACCTTCTACACTGGAAGCCATGTTTCTGAAGCCAACTGTTGCAGAACAGTGTAATGAACTGAAAGCATTGCTTACCTTGCATGCAGGAATGCTGGATTCTTTCAAGTGAATTTTATGATACAGAATTCAGCATTGCAGAAGATTATGTATAATTTTAATGTAAATATTTCATTTCTGAGTGAAAATTAATGAGTAATTTGTGTCTTAAATAGAACTTCCATTTATGTATTTATATTTCTTACTATAATCATACATTATTCCATCAATATGGAATTCATATTTGATCTCTATAAGTCAATAAAAAGCAATCAATTTATTTTGAAAAGGTTTCAAGTAACAAGTAACTAAAATGTTTTGCATTTTGAAACAGTAAGTAGTAAAAATAATTTGAAGCATCTCAGAAACAATGTAAGAAAAGGATTCAGGATTCTGACTTTCTTTAGTCAAAGAAAATGTAATTATTCAATACTGAGTTTTTTTATGTTTTATTATATGCATACAACCATAGATTTAAGTACCTTGTTTTCAAAGTTAAGATCATAAAAACTTTTTTTTTTCCAGTTAAAATCCTGAACATCAGGAAGCAGCAGATAACTATAAACACTAAATATTACTAAGTACTCCTGTCAAGTAATTTATATTTTCAGCAGCTCATTGACACATGTCTGGTGACTGTGTAGAAAGCTGTATCTATGGGAAGTACAGCTGGCATTCAGAGAAGGGAATTAAAGCAAAAACAATAAACAGATATTTTAAAGGAGAAACTTACAGAATGTGGATTGCGGAAAAAGTACTGCTAACAGTTTTTATAGCTATGTCTTTGAAACTGGTAATTTTTTAATGGTACATTGACTCAATTCTTCCAGGCAGTAATATTAGTAAAACCAATGAAAAATAAAAGTTCTGCTTGTAATTCTTCTCACACAAAATGTTTAAAGTTGTTACTATTACAGAAAGAGAGACATTCCAATTTAATAATTTTAGAAACTGTCACATTCCCTTCAAACATCACTGCTCTGCTGATGGCAAATCCTCTTGAAAAGCATTTGTACTTAAGAAAAAAGCATGGGAAGTACTTCATTTTTGAGATCATGGTAACATTCATTCTGCACTATAGAAGTACATCAACACCATCTGTCATTTACTTATGTATTATAAAAGAAACACACTGTGATATCTACATTTTTGTTTATTGTGGAACTGTATACCTTCTGGGGGTGTCTATGCCCTCTGTATTGCCTAAATACAAATATTTGAAACTAATTTTAAATCTTCTTTCACTTGTGTTACAGGTAACTGGCTTTGGGTTTGTAGTGTCATCTTGCTGGCACACACAGCCCATGGCTGCCCTCACAAATGCCTCTGCTACACAGCCTCAAAGACTGCAGACTGCAAGAACAGAGGATTTACCGAAATTCCTGCCCATTTGCCTCCTGAAATTCAGATACTACAGCTGCAGAACAACCGTATCTGGAGAATCAACCAAAACGCATTCACTGCAACGCCGTCACTCAAAATCTTAGACTTGTCTAATAATTCCCTCTCAAGTGTGGCACCTGGTGCTTTCCAAAAACTAAGGTATCTACAGGTTTTAAACCTAACCAGAAATCTGATTCATTATATAGAAAACAAGACTTTCAGTTTCCTCCCACACCTAAAAGAACTGGACTTGTCGTCCAACAGCATTATTCGATTGCCTGAGACATTTGGAAACAGCACAGGGAATATAACATTGCTCTCTGTGAAGCATAACAAACTGCAGAAAATGGAAAGAATTCTGCTGGAGTCACTTCCAAACCTGAAAGTGGTTCTCTTCAAAGATAATCCCTGGCAATGCAATTGTAATATCTTTGGCCTGAAACTGTGGCTGGAGAGTTTTCTATACAGAGGTAAGGAATTTTTCTCATTACATATAGTGTACATGAGAATATTTAACCAGTATCCAACTGATCTTCACTTCTATGGCTTAAAAATTTACCCCACACTGTAGATCACTTCTCAAATAAACACACTAAACAATCTTCTTATGCATAGGTCAGAATGTAAGTGCTTTTATAAACACAGGTGGCAAACCAGAGTCAGAGAGGGACTTCATATTCATGCCCAGAGAAGGAGCAAGGATGCACACACAACCATCCAGCAGGTACAGCTGTGTTCTCTAGAGTGTGAATTCAGATACAGACATTTCTAAATATAAAACAAGTATGCTTGTGCACATACACGTGTTTTATTTCTACCAATATATTTTTGCTGGAAACCAACCTACTGTTCTAAAGCTTTTTACCTGTTGCATGATGGCAAACTTCAAGACAGAGATCAGTACTGAGCAAACTTCAGAGAAACCAGGATTCTAGTTTTTCTATCAATTATGACTTAGTAGTTCTTTAATATTTTATGAATACCTAGTATCATTTACTAATTTGTTGTTAACCAGAAGAGGAACTCAATTCATTGGCAATTTCCTGACAGAAATGTGTCATGGCATCACACAGGGAAAAGTGAAGTTTATAAATAGTAGTGTCAGTATTTTGGTCACACCTGCTTTTAAATGTATTCATGAGTTATGCTGTGAAAAATATAACATGATTTAATTCTAAAGGAATTAAGTATAAAAAGAAATTAATTTATTTCTCCCAGGGGGTATCTTCAGACTGAGAATTCAGAACAGCGGGGCAATTTTCTTTTTTCTAAATCAGGCTTTGATGTGACCAAACTACTGATTCTCTGTGTGTGTACCAAAGTGCTGTGGAGCCTGTTGCAGCAGAGGGGATGTGGAGATGGCCCATGTGGCCTGGGACTGATGCACTGCCTTCTGCAGGGATCAGAACTCTGCAGGCCAGCTGGGAAACCATACTGGCCATGCAGGGACACAATTACTACTGGAGTCGTCTTTGGGTGAGGTAAATTCACTACCATGAGCCACCTTTTAGAAAAGACAAAAGGCTAAACTCCTCTCAATAATAAAATCTTAATATCTTGAATAGGTAAAATATTACTTTATAGCAGGGCTTTAGTCTATCATGGTGGAAATTCAGCAGGGGTTGACTTCTCTGTGCAGAAGAATGAAATGATCCAAGATAAACATATCAGATTATCTTAACTACTCTGCCAGCAGCATAAATATTATCATTTATTTCAAAAAGCAATGTTGTCTAGAAGTTCAGTGATGTCCTTCCATCCTTCTGAACACTGTACAGATTAATTAAATGAAGTGACATCGAACTTAAAATTTAATTTTAGCAACAAGCTTTAAAGGAAGCCCAAGCGTTATGTTCTCTTCTGTGTTTGTATTTCCCTAAAATAACTTGTCTGAATCACATGAAGAAAAATTAATTACATTACACATTAATGTTTCCCACTACTTATATGACACACATGATGAAACTTCACAGTGGCTCTGCAGACATTCCTTGCATGCCATAACAAAGCAATGTAAGTACAAAATATTTGAGTATTTTTATCTGAATCCATCACGGGCAAATAACCTTTCATGCATATTCACAGGAAATTACAGAGAATCCTTCAGTTCAGGAGAAACACCAGGGTTCTATTCAAGTACACATAATCAGTTACTTAAAACCATGAAAGGATAAGAGTTGAAGGATTTGGAGATTTTATCTATATCCAATATTCAATCTGACACATTGAAGATATCTGGAACCATGCTTTGGGTTTCACCAGTAAAGATCAAGAGACCTGCTATGCTCAAATCTGTCCTGGAATATCAACATTATTTGTGGAGTAGCATCCAGATTTCAGCTTGGGTCCACCTGTATTCACTACTTTCTCAAAGTCTTTTCAGGATGAAAATTTCTGTGCCTGGTTTTAGCTGAAAGGTGAATTATTTTGGATAGAGAGGAGAGGAGAAAGAAAATTCAGTTGATTTGATTAGTTAATTTTTAAAATATGTCAACATTGATTTTGGCCTTGTGGACTCCTTTACACACCACACCCCTAAAGCCCTGTGCTCTGACTAGATACCTGAGGGCTACGTTTGGTGTATTTTCCTCTACAACTCAGGAACAACCATGTGATTTACCAGAACTGTGAATTCCTACTTCTCTCCCCATTGTGCTAAAATCTCCTTTGAGAAGCTGGCTCTAAGCAATCATGAAATGTAGCATTTGAGCAGAGTAATAGATTGATTAAACTCAACTCCTTCATAACTGTGTATATATCTTCATCACAAGCCTTGCTTCAAAAAATCCCTTATGGGTACATACAACTTACTGAATTTTCTACTTGCCTTGTTACAGTCAACATACAGTCAGAACAACGATGATTTCATGGGATACCTCAATCAAGTGGGAAACATTTTCTAAATACATTGTTTCCATTTCTTGCCATAAAAATTAACAGTGGTTGGAAGTTGAACAAACTGAATTTTCAGTTAACAATACCTCTTTTTTTATCAATGACAGTTATTATTTTTCTACCACAAGTTCTTTTTACACTCACATCCATAAAAACACTGATAACCTAATTCCTGATGAACCACTCATTGAAAATGCTCCCATACGTGAATTCTGAAGTGCAATAATCTCACCACTGACCTAACTGAACAAAAGCCTTCAAAATATATATAAATCTTTAAAAGTATGAAGTTGTTTAATTGTAAATCATATGAGCTTTTTTCAAAGTTCAGAATAAGAGTTAGGGAGAATTAACTGAGAATACGAGTTAAGGAGAATTAACTGTCACGACTGCCCTGACAAATGCCTCTGCTACACAGCCTCAAAGACTGCAAGAACAGAGGATTTACCGAAATGCCTGCCTGTTTACCTCCTGAAATTCAGATAATATAGTTGCAGAACTGTATGTGGAGAATAAACCAAAATGCATTCACTGCTATGCCGCTGATGATAAATTTACTTCAGGTTTATGTTAATTTGACATTAAGGTGATTCAGAAACCGTCAACTATTGAGACCATTGTTTTTTTTATTTCCAGGCGGAATAAGCGACGGCATCATCTGCTCAGCGCCAGGCATTCGGAAGGGGAAGGAGCTCCTCAAAGTTCCCTACGAGCTCTTTGGGGCCTGTCCCGTGAGGACAGCGCAGGCGGCCCTGGCCAGCAGCCAGCAGCAGGGCCCGGAGCCGCGGGGCTCGCTGAGGCCCGGCCCGCACGGCGAGCCGGGGGACGGCGGCCGCGGCGCCTGCGAGCCCAAGGCCAAGGCCCGCCCGGCCAGCCTGCGCCACGCCATCGCCACCGTGGTCATCACCGGCGTGGTGTGCGGCGTGGTGTGCCTGATGATG
>VXBB01019819.1:10968-33504 GCA_013399915.1 Illadopsis cleaveri
AAAAAAAAACAAAACAAAAAGTCCCACCTACTTTTTACATTTCTTTTTTGGTTAGTGGCTACTATCTTGGAATTGATTGCTAGGGATTTTCTTCTTTCCTTACAGTGTTTTCTACAGCATTTTTTGTCATGGTGTGATGGAAAAGTGAAGATGTCAATTTATCCCAGGCCACACAGCCTGCCAATAGCAGAACCAGCACACAGGCTGAGTGCCTCCCTCTCAAACCCAATGCTTGCTCTTCCACCCCGTGCTTCTCTGCAGCTGGAGTATCACCCTGTCACAAAGAGGGTTTCTGAGAGCTTTGGGAAGTGATGAGCCTAAATTCCATTCTATCCAGCTTCCTCAGAATCACACAGTGACTCACAATCTTTCTGGAAGAAACCCTCAAGGATTCTTTGGCAGAATTTCCTTTCTTCTCACCCTGACTCCAGCCCCTTCAGAGTCGTTCTTGCAGCTTCTGTCAGTCATTCCTTGCGGAACAATTCCTCAACCCCTGTGGCTGTGTGAGCTCCCCCAGCTGCAGCAGGGCTGGCAGCAGGCCCAGGGTAATAAACCTCTCAGGGATAATTAGCTCGGTGTGCTCTCTGTCCCTCACCCCCGAGGTTGGCATCTCCCATTCCTCTGCTCTCACCAGCTGGGAGCTGGCACACGGGAGGGTGAGGGCAGTGATGCAACACAGCCAAAAAGCTTTTGTCCAGTGTCCTTCCCCACCCAGAAAAGCCCTCCTTGCTTCTCCCCACCCCACTTTGCTCTCCAACGCTTTCTGATTTCACACAAGAAAAACTGAGCCTGTTCCATGTGGCGACTCTAAAATTCTCTGATGCAAAAATCACTGGAGTTTGTTATTCCAATGTATAGAAATGTAACAGTCACATCCACACCTATTGTGTCAGTCCGAAAAATGCCAGAAAAAAACCAATTTAAAGCAAAAAGCAACTTTTTTTTTTTTTTTTAAATGCAAGAATCTCCTACTCTAGAGGATACTCCCATAATGACCAGGTAAGAAAGCAGCCACAGTTCCTGAAAGGCAAACTCGTTTTCCACAGACACAAACACTGCCTGGCACAAGAGCTGACAGGCAAACAGAAATCCCTTTTTTTTGTTTCCACAGGGTCCTATTTGAGCTTTAACAAATTAGTCCAAAGTCCCATTATAAGCTTACACATAAACACAAAAGATCTTTCCTTACATTTAACTAGTGCACAACAGAATTTTCTTCCTGCAAGGACATGGAAAAGGGAAAGCAGAACTATCAAACCAAAATAAACAACCAAGAGAGTTGCCTTCCCTGGAAGGTGCTGTAAACCTTGCTCTTCACCTCATTATGGTGTCAGCATGCTGTGACACTGACCAGGCTTGTGCCATTTCCACTTGCCAGCAAAGTGACAGAAGCATTTTCCTCTCAGCTTCCTATCTTAGACAGCCTATAGTTTTATTCCTAAATGTATGTTATCTCTGGCCTAATGTATAACTGCAGGGATAACAAGAAGAGAGCCTTCCTATCAGTCACAGCCTCTGATACAGGCTGACTTTAATTCCCCTCAAACCAGCTCCAGTTTTTCTGATTGCATTACCACACAACCATTCTTTGAGCAGGGTTATACATGAGCTTATTCCATTTGTAAATTTAAATTAAGTCTCTGCAAGTTCATTAGTACAAAAAAAAAGGAAAAAAAATTGTACCTAATACAACCGCCCTCCATTTGTGTAAGTTCAATAGTTTTCCAGTAACAATGGTTTTCCAGTAACATTGCAAAAGTAACACATAAAAGATGCTGAAGCCAATTTCAAGCATTTGTTTGTGAGTATATTCTAACATCCTGGCATATTTCTTAAAGTCAGTGACAAAACCACTGCAGTGAGCATAAAAATAGGAAATTTGGGGTTTAGGATAAATGTTCATCTCAAAACTGAAAGGGCTTCACAGTCCAAGTTACTATCCCTAGACTGGATAAAAAAAGGCCTGAAGATTTATAGGAATTATTATTACAGGGAGAGAGACTGCAGAGAAACAGGCAGGAGATCTATGTGGTGTTAAACCTAAACTTGTACCACACCACAGCCATTCACAATTCCTGGCTAATGCAAAAGGGAAGGAATTATTTACTGCACTCTTCTGTATCTCGTTTCAGTGCTCAGATCAAACAGGTCTTGCAGCTAAAGACAAATGGAGGCATGGGAGAGGTTTTGTTCAGGGACACGGGGAAGGTTCAGAGCACTGCATGTGTCCTGTGTGACCAGGGGCTGGTCACAGGTGAAATTCACACAGCAATTATGCCTCAAAGCATTACTCAGGCATCATTTTTTCTGCTTTTACAGAGAGAAGGAAAGAAATCACTCATAATCCAGGATTCCTCTCTCTTCCCTCACCACCCTCTACTCCATCAGCTCATTGAAGGCAATTAACTGAATTTTAACCTCAGTCACTGAGGAAAACCTTGTTTGAAAAGTTATGATGAAACTTTGGAGAAGGAATACTCAGAGCCTGAGGCAAATCTGGCAGCTTATTGGAAAAGGGTTTCAGAGCTTTTAAAACAGTGACTGCCCATGGTGTTTGCTGTAGATTCTTGTATCTGAAGTTAGAGGTGTCTTGGGAAACCAGGGATGTGGGAATTTCTGTGGGAGCTTTAACCCTAAAACAGCTGAATTGCAACAGGAAAACAAATCAAGAGTTCTGGGCAGCTAAAAAAAAAATCTGTCTGCATTCAATCACCTTTCTGCACAGCACACACATCTGTGCACGACCCACAGGCACACAAACTCCTTGCCTGTGTCATATCACAGCCTCTGCAGCCCTCAACCTCAGGGCCACAAAATAAATCTCATTGGGAAATAGATGCTTAGAGGTAGAAAAAACAATGCAAAGATGGAGTACATGAGCTTTAACATATTATTAACCCCAGCTTCTTTCCAGTCTCTTCCACTCTTGTACAGTTCTTGCTTGATGGAAGAACTTTTTTAAACTCTCATCTCTTCTTTCATTCCATTCCAAACCACGACTAACACATTTTTTCTCCCTTATCTCACCCATTTATTCACAGAATGCAAACCATGCTGAATACTCAGATGGGTGTTCCTCAGTAGCAGTGTACACATGACAAGGGGCAAGGATGGAAACTGAGAAAGCAGCAACAAAACAAAACACACAAAACCCAACAGCATCAAACACAGACCAACAGCAGATCACAGCCCACTGAGCACTCAGAGCTCCAGGGTTTGATCTATAATGTAGAAAAGTCTTGACTCCATGACTTCATACTAAATATCCCATTTTCCACATCCAATTATTTTATTTTAAATAATTTAATAATAAGTTATTTTAATAATTTAATTTTTTTAGCTATTTTTTCCATTAAGACACAAACAACGAAGCGAAGTCAAGCAGACTACTCATTTAAATTTCTTCTACCCCTACTTCTGTGAAACAGCTATTCAGCAAAATTAACAATTCCTCCTCATCCTCANCCCTACTTCTGTGAAATTAACAATTCCCCTACTTCAGCTAAATTAACAATTCCTCCTCATCCTCAAGGCTCTAACATTTCCAGATTTTCCTGAGATGACAGATGATGCTTGGCTAGGGGTTTTTTTTTAAACTCTACCAGCAAATAACACAAATGTTTTTATAGACATTCTAAATGATGCAAAAGATGTCTTTAAAATAGATGCAGATAGGAAACAAATCACAAGGTGCACATTTCTTGATAGCAGAACATTTCAATCCATCTTGTTCAGTCACAAACATCATTCCAGCCTGGTTTCAGCCAGCACCTCCTCACTGAATCCAGGCAAATACCCACAACCCAATTCAACTCTGAACAAACTGGGAGTCCTCTAACCTTCAAATCTGCTTCACTTCCTTCTTTGAAGCCTGCAAGTCAGAACATGCAATGAACATCCCTGTCTTCCTCACCAGGAGATCAACTGAATCTGGTTTTTATTGCATAAAACACAGTAACTTTGGAGAAGTGCCCCACTGAAGTTTTTTAAATACACACACCACAACCCATGGTTGTTAAACACCAAGTCACACCAACACAGAGCAGCCAGAGAGGCACCAGACCAACTCCTGTGTGCTGTAGGTGTAGAGAGCAGTTCACAATCGCTTCCCACCTCCTGCATCTTTTTCTAGTTCTTTAAGGAGTTACAGTGCAAATGCACCACTCTACAAGTTTTTTACTACTTTATTTTTTTTTAAGCATAGGAGTATTGTTCCAGCAATTCCTGAAGTGTTTTCTGAAACTTCAAGGGAACTTTAATCAGATGACTGACTTCCAAGAGCAGCATGAATCTTTTTAATTACAATGTCTGTCAGCCATCCCAGTTGCTGCTACTTTAGAAGGATGGGTTTTGTTTTCCTCCACTGTTGCTCTAAAATTTCCTAAGTCCCAATAAATTTTATCCAGGAAATAGCATCCCTGCTCCCAAACTCTGGGAGTAAGTTTTCATCCTGATTCAACCCGACAAGGAGGAGATTTATTTGCCTATTTGAGAGGGAAATAAAATGTTTTCTGCTAATTCAGTGAACCGAGTTCCAGAGCTGGTTTGTGTTCTGCCCTTCCTGAGCAGAATTCTTTGCTATGGCTTCATGCTAAGTCAAAAGTAAACACTCTTCCTTTTCATACAGACAGCTCCATCCCAAAGCACCAACACTGGCATCAGTGGTGACAGAACCAAAGCTATATTCCCTCAACAAGAGGGAATGATTAAAAAAAAAAAACCAACCCAAAAATTAATAAAAAACAAAAACACCAAACAAAAAAACCCCAACCCCACCAACATCGTTCAGCCAAATCAATGCCTGTGTCTGAAATGCAAGCATTAATTAATTAGCCATCAATCACCCAAAAGGAGGACAGTACCAACTTCACAACGGCACACAGTAGGACAAAAACCACCAGATAAAATCTCTGATTAAAAGGTCTCTCTCACAAACACCTGCAGGTTAAAATTTACCAAGCCCTTCTGCAGCATGCTGAAATTTGTTAACCTGAGCATCTCATGCATCACCTTTTTGGAACATTCTTCTCTAAAACCAGCTCCTCTGAAACGGGCAGTAAAATGAATGGACAAGACAGAGCAGTCAAAAACCAATTTTTATGACATTCTAATTTTTGCTGGACACATTTACATTCCCTACCTTCACAAGTCTCCATGATCACTCTTCAAAAGGACTTTGAAAATAGCAAGATGAAACAAACAGCAAGGACTTACCAGATTGGAATTGGTGGCATTGGAATCATCTTCTGGAAAGGGGATATAGATAGCTAAGGCCACACAATTGGCAAAAATAGTCAGTAAAATAATTATTTCAAATGGTCTGAGGAATGGAGTTAAGGAAATTGTTCCAAAACGAGCACACAAAACCAAAAAAAAAATTTAAAAAAAAAAAGATTTATAAGAATTCTGTTTAAAGAAAGCATTCCAAGCCCCTTATATTCTGAAAAGAAACATATGCCTTTTTAAGTGCTTTTAGGAGCTCCCAGCCAAAAACCTTCCTAATATGTCAAAAGCAGTGTAGGCCAGTCGCGTGCCAGAGTAAACACAGATTTCTTAAAAGATTTTTTCTTCCTTTACTTATTTAGATTGCATTTTCCCCAATTTTCCTTCGAGTGTGGCTGCACTAGTTTTAATAAGAGAAACGTGCTCTGTAATGACTGCCCTTGATCTTTTTAGGATTATTTTTTTCTTGGCTGTTTTCATCTGCATTTATAAATTCTCAGATGATTTTAACAGACATTTTGGGGTTTTTTCCTTTTGTTGTCATTGCTGTATTTTTGTCCCCTTTTCTCAGTTTCTCTCTCATATCTTGGGAGTTAAATGTGAGGGCTCAAGCATTAGATGGTGTGAAGACATTTAAAAAAGGATAAATTTCATCAAGGCAAAAAAAAACCCTCTTTGTCCAAAATATGCTTAGCCTGCACATTGCCATGTATACTTGTTTTGCTTGAAAATTATTTGAGGGAGTATTTATTTTTCCCTTCTTTGCATTTCATTTGGCAGCAGAGGGAACACAAATATATATACAGTATTTTAGGGACAGCTGAGAGTCCCTTTTGAGAGAGAAACAGTTCAGGGGCATTTCAACCTTTGCTGGGGAAGAGAGAAACCAAAAGTTTGGGATGTTCAGCAAAGAAATCCTGCACAAGCTCAGTGCCCCATGGAACCAAAGGGCATTTTCCTGCTGCCCAGGCTCCGGGCACGGAATTTCATCTGCTCCAAATGAAATGTCTCCAGACTCAGACTAGAGACCAGATTTATGGTCTGCCTGCAGGAACATCCCAGAGGCTGCTCCTGGGATAACTCACCAGCCCTCTGGAGGGGAATGAGAACAGGGAGAACACCCAGCACACACAACCTGTGCCACAGAGTGCAATTTGAGCGTGGCTTTATCCACCTTGGGGCTGCCAAATGTCAGCACAGCAGGCAGGATTTTGGTCAGCATTCTGCTGTTCTCAGCAGGCTTGAGCAGAGGGAACAGGAGATCTTTGAATGCTCAGCTGAGCTGCAAGAGGCACACAGATTCCAGGCACCTGGCTGCTGTTTATGTTCACATTTCTACATTTCACATGTGGAACAGTCAGAGGGGCCCAGACTCACCAGACTACTGGTGCTTAAGCCTCTGAATAAAAGGAGATAAATGAGGCAGAAGAGCAGATTGGGACAGGAAGACTACAAGAAACCAGTGAGATTTCTCAGGTATGTCCTACCCCAGGCTGTTTGTATAATGTTTGCTGCTGAAAGACCTGGATTTCCATAAGCTTTCATTTTCTTAATCAGTTTTTTCCCCCAATTTTTTTGTTTGTTTGTTTTGGCAGGATTATTATCCATTAATTTATCGCTGTTCACACATATTTGCTTTTATTTGTATTCTCCTTTTGCACTGTAAACATTAAATTCCATAAAATCCACAAACGCACTGCACAAAAGGCAGAAAATTAAATACACAGCTAAATCTTTGCAAAATAAGGTAATTACTTCATTTCACTTTTTCCTGAATGTAATTGCTAATTCAGGCTCTTAACACAGTAACATTTGGCTAAAAAACACCACTGAAGTACTGTTTGGTATTTGTTTAATACCTATTGTGCTTAAACTTTAGTGGTGCAACAAATTAGGCTGAGCCTTTCTCAGTAGTTTTTAGCAAGTAGGAAAAGTCAGAATATAGAATTAAGCTAAACCTTGGCACAACCCTTCGATATTGCTTGTTGTCATTGAACTGTTTCACGGTTTCATATTTACAAACTCTAGATGTCCAATGAGAGGTTCTGATGGAAAAAAAAAAAACCCTTCCATCAGCTCCCCTAAAACCACACAAAGCCCCAAACTGCAAGTTTCAGCATCTTGGTATTGCTTTAATTGCACTGTTTGGTCATCTCTTGATCTCAGCAGGGCTGTACCCCTGGTTTACACTCCCTCATTCCCATCTTTCACTGCTGATCTCCTTTATCAAATTTCTCTCTGTGCTTTCTCTGAGGATGTGTGGTGACTGGGGTGCTGCTAAGCAAACCAATGTTCAGTTTTATCCTGTTAATCATCACCCATCATCTTATGCTTAAAGTATCAGACTTATGTCAGAAGCAATAAAAAGTAGCAAACTTAATCAGGGGATTAAAAATTAGCATCTGAAGAAGAAAGGAAGAGGCAGGCAGGTAGTTTAAGGACATGGAGGGATTGACAGGAGCTTTTTTAACAAGTTCTTCATCTGAAAAGTCTGCCCATGTCAGCAATACCTAATATACTCATTTTCTGTTTTCACCCAACATCCCACCAGACACCCAAAGGAATAATATTATCACATTGTCTCAAATGCCTTAATTCATTTTTTATCATATTAACTACTGCCAAGTTCTGTACTGCCTTTCCTTGACGTGCTTATCTATCCCTAAAAACATTCTTTTTCTTTTTTAGTTCCTGAAGAGCCCCATTAGCTGGTGCTTACTGCTCAGGGTTAATCCTGGTTTCTCTTGGAGGATGCAAAGGATGAAATTTCATTTCAGTTTTGAGTTTCACACCAAAGACTCCTATTCCAGCTTGCACTGCTCAGACTTGGGTGACTAAGGAGGCTTTGCTCTTTGCACACAATAAAGTGATGATCAGACTCTCCCTGGCTGTCCAGGGAAGCAGCACTGACCCCTTCACTCTGCAGTTGTGTCAGTGGTTATCACCATCCATCACCTGTGGCACCATCTGTCTCCTGTCCAGACTATTAGATCTGGCCCTGCACTGCTTTTGGACATGATACTTTAAGTGTATTTCTTTTTCCCTTCTTCTAAATAACCATTATCCCTCACCACACGTTACTGAGCCTTATTATTGTAACCAGAATTCCAAAATAATTAACAGTTCCCAGCCCAGTCTCAGGATCTTACTGCATACCTTTGGGGTTTTTTACCCTATTCTTTTCTCCATACTGTACAAAGTGTGATGCCACATGGTTTTTTTTAAAAAAAGTGTATGATTCAAAGTACCAGAGCTTTGGACTGGTGACACCTCTAAAAAAACCAATAAAAATTAAAAAAGGGAAAGCCAGCAGCTGCTATCAATCCCATGGAGTCAGTTCAGTTCTGACCTCAGACACCTTGAATATCTGCCACATTTCAGCCTTTCCAAAATGCAGAATTCAACCACTGAGCTTTATCAATCTCCCAGTGGTTTCTCATACTGGGGTGTATTTAAGGTTCCAGTTCTAATCCTCTTTCCTGACACCTCCCTTCAGCACAAACCACCTCAGTTAAGACATCAAAAATCATTCCTGCACTTTAAGTTCACAGTGGTGCCTTCCAAACTGAGGTGTTGGAACTCTGGCTGCTGACAATTCCAGACTTTCTGTGCTGACAGGCACTGACCCCCAAGCAAACACTGCACTGACCTGAGGCCTTGGAAAAGGCTCCCAAAATTGAGTGACAGCACTGGGATTGTGGGTGTGCAGTTTGGATAGAAGTGTGTGATATCACAGGGTGGAAAACTTAGAGATTAAGGTTTTAGAATACACTTATATAGAGAGAGATGGAGGACTTAGGATGTAGGCTAAGTCTTTTTTTCACCTTCTTCTTCATGGTTTTGGGGGGTATTTTGTAATTGGGTAGAAGGATCCACACTGCAGGCCAGGGATGGTTGGTTATTGGGTTAAAAGTAAAAATAATTTAGCTGTCATCTCTTATTTAGACAATTTCTCCTTGAAAAACTTTGTAGAGATAGAGAGGGAACCATTTTACACCTTGTTAGAGTGCTGAAGGACTCATAGTTTGTTAGACTGTAATACAGATAAGAACTAACAAATACCTGAGTCCCAACACAAAAATGTTATCTTGTGTGTTCAACCCCGACTCTAGCAGAGGCTGAAAAGAAGCCAGAACCTGGACACTGCTCTCCCCCAGCCAGGATCAGGAGCTGAGGTGCACAAACACCCTCCTGGCAGTGCCAAAGGATATTTCCATTCGACAATGCTGATGCACGCCCTGCGGATGGGGTTCTTGAGCGTGAGGCAGAGCAGCGCGCGCGGCGGGCGCGTGGCCGTGGTGCTGCCCTGCTTCTTCTGCTTGCCGTACTGCTGCCTCTTCCTCTGCGTGGAGCTGGCCGTGGAGATGGTGGCGTTGCCGGCGCTGCCCATCAGCTTGGCCTGCCTGGCGGCGTCGATGGCGGCCTGCCAGGACAGGGCTGCCCCCGGCGTGGGGATGTGCTCCGGGGCCAGCCCCGCCGCCGCGTTGGCGTTCATGTTGGCGTGAGCCGGACGGGGACTCCCATAGTTGGAACCTGTTTTAAAAAAAAAATAAATAAAATAAAGCAGGTGAATTTGTGAAGGCTTTTTTTTTTTTTTTAACTGCAGAATATATAGGTGTTGTCCTGATTTTTTCAGCTTTCTAATGTTTTTGCATTCTTGGACTGGAGTTCTCACGCTTGTAACAAAAATAAAGACTGATATTTTATAAATAATACATTCCTTCCAGGGGGAAGGACAAATTAATAAACTTCTAGGTTGACCACTGAAGTCAAAGACATGTTAACCTCATCCCCCAATCCCTGATCAAATTCCAAAAACTATATAAATCGAAATCCCAAAAATAAAATTCTTTCTTTCTTTCTCATCTCACATCCTGCCAGGTGAGTGTAGTTCTTTTCGTGTCCTCTAGCAACAGATAGGTACTCTTTTTTAAACCCCATCAGTGGAGTAATTGTAGATATTCATGTTATTCACTCTAAAGTAACACTATTGTCATGTCCACAAAATAAAGGTGCTTGACTCTAGTCAGAAGGCATTTAAATGAGAAGGTTTTATTTACAATTCATTCAGCCTTTTTATAACATGCCACATTAAGACAACATATTATTGGTCCATAGGACTGACATCTCTCCCATTGGCTCAGGAACAGAAATAGCAAACAGCACCTGTTGTTATGGGAAAGGAATATTGTTAACACAAGGTTGTTTTGGGAAAAAGAAAACTGTTGAAAAGTTTCCCTTAAGACCTAGCTCTTCTCAAGCTCAGAAAATATCAAGTCCACATACTACCCCTTGTCTTGCAAGACTCCCAACAAGACTGATGAATGCTGAGCTGTTGGAAGTGCCTCCAATCAATGCAGTCTCCAGAGATCCAAAGAATTTATCCTTTTTCACCCACATATTTTGCAAGTTGGGCTGTCTGAAAGCTCAGAAGGTGAGGCTGGTCCTCATCACCTCCCTCAGACATGCAGCATTGCTATCTGATACACAGCAGAGGACATGAATGAAATTGACAAGTCCTGTCATAAAAAAACCTTCATGCTTCTTTGGGATTACCTCAAGGCAAGGTGAAATTTTATCAATAAGCTTAATCCCCCCTGCAAACAGTACACATGTTTAGGTCTAAGGACAGCCTGAGCAGAAGGGACAGTGAAGCAGAAAGCAGCACACAAAGGCACAGCTCATGGCTTTTGTGCTCTGCACGTTCCTGTGCAGAGAGTTTAGGCCAATCAGATGTTTAGAAATTGGAACTAATTCCATGTCCTGATAAACTGATGGATGGACTACTGAATCAATGGAGAAATTAATTTTAAAAGAATAAATTAATAAGAATGCTAAAACCTAGCAGTCCTAAGTTTTGCAGCTTCTTTAGCCTAAAGTGAGGAAGTACATGAATTTACCCAATCATAATAATGGAATATACATATCAGGTGATGGGCTGATATTGAGAAGGTCTTAGCAGTACAAAAAATAAAGTTACTCTTTCAAGCTAGTGCAGCTGTTCCAGTGTTTCAGTAAAGACAGCTGAGTCACCTGTGCCCCTTCAATGAGGCTTTTCCAGTGACCCAAGTTAAAACCTCAGTCACTCAAAGAGGAGAGAATTTTGAAATTTCAGAACAGGTTGTTTTACTCCTTGGACTATGCTTCAGCTGAGTTCTGCAAGAACCTGTGAAAGATCAACTGAATTTTAGGCATTTCACAGAATAAAATGTAAAAAACCTGTTAAAAAGGGGGCAACACAGAATCCACACAAAGTCACAACAGCAAATTTCAATTTAGAAGAACTCCTTGTTTAGGTATGTCCTGTATCATATTTGAGAGACTGTTTAATTTGTTGTGGACTTGTGAGCTTGCCTGTGGCCCAAAATTTGAGGTACAGGTAGGAGGAGGCCTGAGGGGTCTACACATCTTATTTCTCCACAGTTCAGCTTCAAACCCTGCCCACTACTGGGACTGGTGCTCCCATTTCCATCTGAGCAGCAGACAACGCTTCAGAGAGAGTGCACACACAGGATACAAAACAAATCTATTTATTTACAGGGAGCAGAGGGTGGAAACTCGGCCAGGGAGTTGGATCACCTATTTCAAAGGCAGCTCAAAGCCTCCTGCTGACCATGTCTCACTTGAGATCAGTGTGGAATTATGGTGTTACTAAACAGGACATTTGGGCTCCTGCAGGCTGTTAGACAAAGCAAAGGGAAGACCACTCATTTCATTTCCAATATCAGGTGAAAGACATTTAAAACCAGGCACTTGGTGAGCTCTCCTTGAATGGAAAAAATTCCTCAAGATGCATATTTCATAGCTGGATGTGCAGTGCCAAGGCACCACAGCACTGACAGCACTACAAATGAATTAAAGCAGGTGGAATAAATACAATTACATTGACACACAAGCTGTGCCTCCCCCCAGAAAGCATTCGAGGTTTGAAAATTCATCTCAGTGAATCACAGGGAAGGACATGACAGAGTCAGATGTTATTTTGTGTCAGGCATTGCCATGAGATTTTCAGGCTGTTACAGCCTCATCACAGAGCAGGGAAATCCAGAGCTTGTCTGAAAAAACCTCCTTTCAGAGCTCACTGAAAAACCTCCTAGCTGCAAAGCAGCCAAAGGAAGCTGATGAGTAATGTGACTCTGACATGTGAAAGGGAAAGCTGAAAGAAACAAGAAATGGGAAATGGTTAATTCACATCCCCCACATCTTGAAAATGAAGAAAAAGAGCTTTCAGAATCCTACAGGCTAAGCAGATTTCCTCGATGAAGCAGGCAATCAAGTGGCAGACAAACTTAGTTTTCCAAGGCTAAGCAAATTGTACACAGCACTACTCATGGGATACGGATTTATTTTCAGACCAGCTCCAGATGCAGTTTTTCTCTTAGCATCCATCTGACCTCCCCAGCCTGAGGCATGCTGGAAAGGAAAAATAAATGGAAAATTACTCTTATTATTCTCCAGCTCCAGCTTTTCTTTAATACTGACCCATCAGAGGGGAGAAGAAAGGTGTGTTTCCCAGAAAAAGCAATCTTGCTGATTCCTCTCCACAGTGTTCTTATCATGCTGACTGGACCATGTGCTCCTGTAAATAAACAGCTGCTGCCTCTTAATGAAGACTTTTTCTGCAATTGGGGAATGTGTCAAGCTTCATCATTATTATTTCTTATTAGTTGGGTTCCACATGAGGATCCAAGTCCGTGCATTTTGACTTTGATGTGCCAGCAAAGTTAAAGAGCCAGCTCTTGGTGGTTTTATTGGTTCTGCTCCTAATAGGATCAGCAGTCCCACATCAAAGTGCTTTGTCTCAAATTAATTTCAAGTGATGAGTCAGTAATGACAGATTTATAATAACAAATATTACAACTATTGATTACTGATAAGGATCTGCCTGTTTTATGAAGCTCAGAGGCTGCAGACAGGATCTGCAATAAATGACTAATGGCAGTGACAAATGACTTGTTCTGGAGGTACTTTATAGAAATAGCTTGAATAAAAGAGTGAAGCTCCCACAGCTACATTCAAGAACTGAGCAAAATATTTTCAAAGACAGCAGAGCCAAAGTTTCAGGGAGAATGAAATTCCACCCTATAATCTAAATGCTTGGGGTTAATTCCTGGGAAGCAAGGAGAGCACAGTTCCTATTGAACTAGTGAGGCACCATACTGAAATTTCACCTCCAGCACTCATTTCTCCCCCATCACAAAACCCTGAGAGCTGCAGTCACTCGATTTGGGTATTTTTTTTCTTTTTGCAGCATAGCACTGAAATACTCCACTCAATTTCCCTGCTACAAATAAAGTTTCACGCTACCAAAAGCACCATTATTGAGCTGGATGTTGACCAGAACTGGGAAATGGAGATTGAGCCCCCACCCAACTGCAATAACTCACTAAGCACTGTGATCCCCAGCATCATCACCCTGCTAATCCCCACCACCCTTCAGCAGGAATTTGTACTGCTGACTGTGTCCAGCTGCTGCACAAAATTCTGCTCTCCCAAGCCCTTCTGTGCTACAGATCATGAATTTAAGCATCTGAATATAATTAAACAGAAAAGTCCATATATGTGAAAGAGTTTGATTACAAAGTCCTCAGAGAAGATTTTCCCTTTCTGAAAAAAATGCAGATTTGTAGAACTACAACAGCTGCAGAAAGAACAGAAACACAGGTCTCAAAAAATCAGAGTTAAGTCACAAAGGTAACAGGTCAGGTTCTCCACCACAGGAAATGAACCACGTTGCACAAAGTACCTGATGCTGAAAGCTTACAACTAAATCACCAAAGCTGCCATCACCAAAAACACTATTAAAACACAGTGATGAGCATTTAAAGTGGTGTTTGAATTCCTATTGAATGCCACATATTAACTATCTCAAAAAAAGCACCATAAGCCCCCCCAAATCATGCAGTGACCATTTGATACAAGACATGGGCAAGTTAATGACACAGTCACAGCTTCTGAGGGGTTTGGACTTCATCCAGTCAGCCATGCCTTTCTTTTAGAGAAATCTGTGCTCAGATTAATTATTAAAACAAAAAATAGACCAATCCTGACATGGAGTGTCATTACTTTTTTTCCCCCCATCACCTAAAACCAGCAGAATCCTCAAATTGCACACCTTGAGGCTGCTGCACAGATGTGTTGTCCCTCAAAGCAGAGGAGTAAAAGATGAGATTGGTTAATTCAGTGTCTTATCTGCTCTCAGGATGAAAGCAAACAGGAAAGAGGAAACTGGTCACACTGTTGAGATCATGTGTGAGACCAGCTCAAGCACATGGGAAAAAAATGTTATAAAATATTGAATTGTCAAAATCAGAAGCACAAAGGACACACAAAAAAAAGAGCAATCAGTGAATGAGATCATCTGTTAATGAGGAAGAAAGTGGAAAACATTGATCCATTAACCAATGGAAAAAGGAGAGCATTTGATACATGATTCCAAGAAGGATTAAGTATTACATGACATTTTTGCATCAATTTTTACTGAAAAAAAAAGAAAGAAAAATCCATCAAGAGCTGATGGCTAGCACAAATAAACCCCAAACCAAAACAGGCATCCTTTCCAACTGTATAAGGGAAACAAGTAATTGGGTAATGTCCATGCTTTCAGTTACTGCACCCTAGAATATTTCAAGCACTTTCTGAAGTGACCTCAAAGCTGCTGGCTGATGGTTTCAACTCATGGAAGACAGGAGAGATCTCAGAGGACTCAGAAATGGTAAGAACAATCCCCAGTTAAAAAAAAAAGGAGGGAAAACTTACATCCATCTTAACTTCAGTTTCAAAAAAAAAAAGAAAAAAATCTGTAATAAGTAAAATAAATAAGTATCAGCAAGTACTTGCAGGACAAGCAGAAAAAGGGCAAGAGACACGGACCTGTCATGAACACACTGTACCAAAGAAAACCAGTTTTTTCCCAAACTGAGCAGCAGAATTCACAGGCAAGGTGGAAGCAGTAGGGTCCACGTCTCCTGATTTTATTAGTAGTTTTATGAGGTCTTGTACAATAGGTTCATAAGGATTTTAGGGCCATACAAGCAAGAATTAAATTGGTATATCATGGACATGAAACCAGGGGATGCCTGAGGGCAGTTATCACTGCTCTACATCTAAATTGGAGGATGTGGCACAGGGAGGTACCCAAGGGCTTGCCCTGGATCTGATTCTCTTCCATGTTTTGATTCTGCTCAATTAATGATCTGGGTGATTAAATGGTGAACAGTGTTATTAAACAAGCAGGTAACTGTGAAGCTGGGAGGTAAAGCAAACACACAGAAGGACAGGATCTGAATTCAAAATTAACTCCATGAATTGAAGGAAAAGTCTTTAAAAACAGGAGGGAGTTCAGCAGGGACAAATGCAAAGTATTTAAGCAAAATGAATCGTCTGCCCAAATGATTTTCAGCAAAGCCTTGGGGGTTTATATTGGATCCCCAAGAGAACAGAAGTTGGCACTGTCACACTGCCTTCCTCCTGTTAAACTGCAGCCAGGGAGGGCACAAACAGGGATAAAACCCCTGCAGCACCACCAGCAACCCTTCCCCTCAGCTGAACTGCAGCGGGCTCAGGCTGGCTGATAACATAGAACATTTTTAGACATTATATTATATATTTTTATGGATATAATAAGTCTTATGCCCCCCATTTGCCACATATTATGCCCCCCATTTGCCACATATTATATATAATAAATACCTATTATATATAACAAATGTATATCATTAGATATAAATATGTATTATATATTTACTACATATAATTTTATATTATTTTATATTTAATGTATGTTAACTATATATAGCTATTTTTTTAGACATAGATGTATATACCTCAAAGGACAGAAAGCTCATCTCTATCACCAAACTCACAATTATTCAGGCAACAAGCAATGGGGTTTGCAGTAAGACAAACTCAGGCTGTACATTCCACACTCAAATCTATTAGACCAGAAAAAAAAAAAACAACACATTTGCAATCACACAGCTCAGTGAGATTTGTTCATTTAGAGCAAGTTTGACACGAAGAAAAGGCCAAGCACAGAGGGATAATGTGTTTATTCCATCCAAAGAGACCCTGGGAGCAAACCCTGCTCCTCCCCAGCCCCACCAACACCTGGAAATTCCCATTTCCATGAGTGTGTTCATCACCCCAGTGGGATGGGGGAAGGTGGGGATGCTCAGGGCCACAGACCTGCAACTCTTTCCTTGCTTTTAAAACCTCACTTTGCACATCTTAAAAGCCTAAGGGGCTTTCAGCATCTCAGGACAACCACCAGCAGCAGGCGAAATTTAAAACCTTGACATGAAATAAACACATTTATTTGCAGGATTTTTTTCCAGAAATGTTTAGCAACTTTTCAGTTGCCACGCCTGGAAATTTCCTGCAGTGAATGCAAGGCTGCACACACCTAAAACTCTTTAGTTGAAACATGATTTGGATATTTTTTCCTTATTAGCCATTTTTAAAAATGATATTAATTCTGGTATCTAACAGCCAAAGTGATGCTGGGGGGGGTTTCACCCCAAACAGAAGGTTTTTTCTGAAGGCATTCTGTAAGTAGAGGTAGGAATTGTAATGAAAGCTGGAATGCAACTTTTATTTTTCTATAATAAAATCTATAACAGACACATACACTTTTGAATATCACATCAGGCTAAGCCTCAGTGTGGTTTCTAGCCCAGGTAAGAGTTAAGAATTTCTGCTGTAAATTGGGGTTTCAGAACATACACACACATAGAAAATACATGATTTAAGACAGTTTGCTTGCCATAGTTGAGACTAAACATTTTTTTTTTTTTAATCTAAACAAAAATATCATTTTCAAGAACTCTGCTTCGCTTGAAACCAGATCTTGGTTTTCCCTTTATTTCCCTCCTCAAAAGCAAGGATTTTTTTTTTCTGCATGCCATTCACAGAAGATGCAATGAGCTCCTGGCAATGTGGAAAAAAAAAAAAGTCCATTTCAATGAAGAAGAGTGCAAGTGCACAAGCTGCTCTCACTTCCAGTATCAAATGCCTCCAAGTTAAATATTTACACTTGAAAATTAACTACTGACACTGCGTGGCAAATTATTGTAACTTTGCCAATGCTGTTTGGATTTGGAATTTTCTGAGCAAGGCCCCACGTTGGCGGAACAGGCAGCACAATGGATTTCTGCCTCATGGATAAGGCACAAGACCACGAGCAATAATAATTCCCTAGACAATATACAATATATTCCCTACTGAAATAAACCATGGGACAGTTCCTCCTTAAAACCACCACATAAACAGTTCTCCCCATGCAGAAATCCCATATTTCAGAGTAGGTTGGAAATAAGATCATTCTCCTACATGCACAAACCTTGGGTGTACAAGAGATTCAGACAGTGAGATCCAATTTTTTAGGATTTCCCTCACTTGTCTGTTTCAAAATGCTGTGGGGTTTTCAAAGGACACAGTTCAGGTCTTTAGGGTGGTTTGGTTTTCTTAATTTTTTTTTGCTTTGTGGCTTTTTTTTGGAAGGTGGAGAGAATGAAAGGGGCACTGTTTGTTTTGCATTGTGGGCTTTTTTTTTTTAATAAAGACACCACTTTTTGCTTGTAGTAAAAACAAATTCTATTCCTATTTACCAATGAATTTGGGGTTTAAAGCAATTCTCTGTTCTGCCTCCTTCACCAAAGAGGCATCTCAAATCTTGCCCAGGAGAACCCAGAAAGGCCAAAGTTTGAAAACCCTCAGCAGACACAAAAATCCATCTGGCTTGGGATGTTTCTCTCCTGTGACTATGGATTCAAAAGAAACAGACTGGGAGGGAAGGTTTGGGGGATTTTTAGAGAGGAGGGAAAAGAGGGCAAAGCATGAACTCTACTAAATAATAGGACCTGAGGCAAGTGTCTGACATGAAAAATTTGGTAATTGATGAGAGGCCAACTCAGCTGAATCACAAATTCCATCAGGAGATAAATTTATTAGGGTGAGGAGGTGTTAAGAGGGCAATTTCCTTCAAAACACTTGCTTTTTTTTTTTCTTTTGTGACTTTCAAGCTACAAGAAAACTCAAAAAAGTCAAAGAATCCTTTTTGGTTTCCTGAGATGAGTTTCTGGTGGCACCAGAAATGAAGCCAGGTGGATTCCTGGTTTCCTTCAGCCACAGCTCAGTGAAAAGATTCAGAAAACTCAAAAACAGCAGAGGAGTAGTGGCAAACATCTTTTTGCTGCTAAGACTATTTGTGTTTGTCTGAGAGAACCCAACCAGCCCCTGCTGGAAGGAGCAGCTTGGGAGGGTATTTTTAACAAAAAACCCCAGTTCTCCTGGGATAACACCATCTCCAGCAGAACACAGAGCACAAGGTAAATGCTAACACCAAAGGGCAAGCAAATAAAACCCCCCAAATCCTTTGCCTTGAGGCAGCTGCAAATGAATCTCTTTTGTATATGGCTTTGATACATCAGTTTAAAGTAGGGTACCTATTTTTAGGGTACCTGTCAGCACAAAACCTTTGCAATAACGTGCACACACATCATGGGGAGCTGCTCGGAGGAGCACCAGGATTCCTGGGCAAACTCCAGATCCTCAAACACAGACACCAACAGGGAGATTTCCTGTTTAAATGCAACTTTTTTTCCCCACCTCTGCTCTAAATTATCATTACTGCCATTACAGATCGTGGGAGCAAGCAATTGCAACTTGAACTAGAGCTTTTTCTATAAGAAAATCTGTAATAGACACACACACTGTTAAAAATCACACCAGGCTAAGACTCAGTGCAGTGTGCACAGATCCTCAAACACAGACACCAAGAGGGAGATTTCTTGTTTAAATGCAATTTTCCACCTTTTGCCTAAAACTTCCACTACACATCCTAGGTGCAAGTACATCTTTGGTAAGATTTCCTAGACTTCAGTAAAATTTCTCTGGGGATGAACTCAATAAATTGGATTCTTCTGATGAATCTGTCATCTTAACTACTCATCGTTTCCTTATTGGTGAATGATCACTCTTCACTTAGCCAGTAATCTAAATAGAACTTCTCCACAGAAGCTTTAAGCTCTTACACTTCAAAAATAATCCTCACTGTATTAGATGGTCTCCAGATCCCTTGTCTGAAAATGCAGAGTGGGATGGAAACCAAGACACAAACCTGGTGGTTTGATTTGCCTCACCCTCCCCAAGCCATTTGAAAAAGAGGGATCTTGTCTAAACCCCCTCCACAGTCAGTGCAGAGGATCATTTCTCCCACCCTTGGGACAGAATTCTGAAACACAAGTGAAAGCAGCTGCTCAAAGTGCCAACCTCTCACTGCACAGAAGTAATCGAAAACGTAATTTTAATTGCACAACAAATTTCAGTGGATTAAATGAGATTAAATGACTCCCATTTATTTGTGGGGAGCACATGCAGGCACATGTGCTTGTGCACAAGGTAGAGAGCAGCTCTGCAGCTGCTCTTAGCCCAGTTCTGGAGCTGCTTTTGGCCCTAAGCACATGACACAATTTGGAAAATATGAACAAGCCTATGGTATCTAAATAATTCAATAACTCCAATAGTCTTCACCCTAGAAAAATCAATCACAGTTCTTCCACCACTCATAGTATTCTCAGCCCAGAAATAGCAGGCTGTTCCCTTTTACAGCAGATGATGGCTAAAAAGCACAAAGGGATCTCTGTGTAGGTCTGGGCCTGAGTTACAGACAACAGACATTCAATAAAGATACACAAATAAGAAATCAAACTTCTGCATCCAGATCTGAGTGGAGATCAGCCCTGACAGTGGCAATCCTGACAGGCTGAGGGCTTTGGCTTCCTCTTGCTGCTCACGGGGTCAGAGTTCAGCTGCACCACCCAGAGAGCAGCAGAGCTGGTGGGGCAGGGCTCAGCAAGTGTAAATCTGAATTTCCTATAGGAGCCACGAGCACAGGCTGCCAGCCCTCCCTGGCAGGGCCCATCCCCACCCAGGGAAGTCATTAATCTGCTTTATGACACAATAACTCAGATTAGGAGGGACCTCTGAAGGCCATCTGCTCCTCATCCTCCTCCTCAGCCCCCTCCTTCCAAGTGGTCCCATTTCATTGACCTCTTTGGCTCTGCAGCATCACTGTCATCTCTGAGCCTGTGCAGGGTTGTGAGAACTCACCCAAATCAAACATTCCTTCAGGCAGTGGCCACACAATTCAAGAAAATCTCTCTATATAAAATACCTCTCAATATATCATCTAATTTCCAGAGGTACCCACCACATGGCTCCTCAGTGAAAACCAGACATCAGCACACACGTGCAAAACAGGCATTCAAAAACGATTTGCTGCTTTCCAGAACAGCAAAAATTTATTTTAAGCTGCATTTACCTAATTTTAGATTCTGCATGCAATGGCCTAATAAATTAAAGATGCACTCCCTTCTTGAAATGCAGGCAGTTTCAAAGGAAAAGGTATTATAAGATGCTTCAGTGTCAAAACTGACTTTTATTTCAGCTATTAATCTTAGAGTTCCAAAAACCACATTTTTCTATTTTTAAAATTTGATATTTTCTGTCCCCTGCTGCTTGGAATCATACCAACAAAACATCACCAAAACCAACTGAAGAGGAAAGTTTGGAAACAAACTATACAAAAAGATCAATCAAATCCTAAGAATTAAGTAAATAAAAATAGAAATTTGGTGTTTCTCCTAAGTTCAGACATCTAATTAGTGGGGGTTTTTTTAATAATTTTATAGACAAAAGTAATCAAACAGGAGGGCTCTGTAACTTGGCATCATTAAGGTGTTTGAAAGACATCATGGAAAAAAAAAAGGGAAAGTTTGAATTGAGGGAAGAATAAAAGCTTCTTCCATTCTCTCGATTTCCTTTCATCCACAAAATCCCCAAGAGGATGCTGCACATCCAACATGCTCTGCAAACCAGGGAAAAGGGAAACCTCCCCTCAAACAAACCCACAGAAAATTGCTAACCACATGCATGTAAACCATACCATACAACAAAGGAAAACAGTGGCTCAGTTAATATCCAGGGTGATATTAAAAGATAACTAAAAAACCACCCAAATAAACCCCAAACTATTCATTTATTCAAACTAGACCTTTATGATCTAGAGGTATTATAGCACTAACAGATTTAGAGTCATATTTTTATAGCACTTTACAAAGAGGAAAAGAATTTGGTACCTAAAGTAATGTGTTCTATCTCCAGCATGCAGACTTTCCTCTAATTTTTTTTTTATTATTATTTATTTACTGGTATCTTCTTGCTGAAAGCTCCAAGTCTAAATACTAAGCATGTGTAATATAGAGATGCAAAAATAAGCACTCTGGGATTGCTCTGCTGGTTATGAGCATTTCCAAGCTAAATAAGGCTTGAAACTGAAGCAAAGAGGGGAGCCAGGGGGGAGAGATAATAAGGGGTGGGGAAAATGACAGGTGCCTGCAAAGATTGTCTCCTGCTAGGAGGAAAACCAGCATCTGCTTTACATCTCAGGCTGAACACTGCCACACACAGCCCCAAAATAGTCCTTGTGTCACTGGGTGACTACACAAAGATTGTTGAGCTGCTTCTCTGTGACCTTTTCTACAGTGGGTGCACACCAATGTCTGAGGCAGTCTTTGTAGGTTCTTCCTAAAAATAAAGGCTCCTGTTTATACAGAACGAGATCCATTGATCATTAGAGAATCTGCACAGAGCAGAGGTGGCACCAGCAGATCCACAGCAGGTTTGCAGAGCACTTGATTAGAGCTGTGTCAGCACTGCCATTGGGGGAAGGCTCTGGCTGCTGCTGCAGCTCTGGAATTTGCAGATCTCACCAAAGACAGTCAAAGCTGAGGCTTTTGTGTTCCTTTCTCTGGATGCTTCACACTTTGCAGGATCAGCATCACAAAAGAAACCAGAAATTTCCTCTAAACCATTCATCTGAATGCTGGTCGAGAGATTCTGTGTTTCTACTGCTCATTAGAGAACAAAAAAAAAAAAAGGAAAACACAAAAACCCAAACCAACAAACTAACAAAAAGAGAACAGAAGGCCTCAAAACATCCAGTCTATTATTTAAAAAGTGCCATAAGTATTGTGCCCTCCCTCTCTGGAGGAAGGAGATGTCTGCAGGTTAACTCCTCTTCCATGACTGAGCTGCTTTGTCCTTGTTGGCTCTAACCACTGAACAGAATGTGTTGCAGCAGCAGCCCTCTTGTTAGAGGGTAGGAATGAGCTGAGACACAAATTTCTTCTTTATCACAGCATGAAAAGGGTCCTGGTTTATTCCCCTTCACAGCTCAGCCATCCTGACTCCAACCATTCCCTGGCTCTGGCTGCAGCAGCTCCTGCTGGAGGTTTCCCTTGCAGCCTCTGA
>VXBB01019819.1:33926-47469 GCA_013399915.1 Illadopsis cleaveri
TTCCCTCTTCCTCAAGGTTCCTCCTCCTTCACGATCCCCCTCAGCAGCTCACCCACTCCCTTTATCACATTTATCTTTATTGGGTGCAGCTGTGACTCATCAGGGGCTGTACTGGATAATTAACACAGCCGTTACTAATCAGGGACCTGGTCACCTGTATTCCCTTCTCCTGCTAGAATGAACCAACACACAGAAACACAGCCCTCAACGATTTCCAACCCACATGCAAGCCTGAAAGTCCAGGGAACTGAAAAAAAAAAAGTGGCATAAGAAATGTAGAGCAGGATATCTTCAATGAAAGACTAAAAATAGCTGAAACATTTAATCTTACATAAGAGAGTTTTTAAAAACTGATCAGAATTAATGAGCACGAGCACATGAAAGGCTTTTGACACACCTCATGACCCTTTCAGCTTAATGGGACAACCCTTATCATATATTCAATATTTGGTAGCTGTAACTAAGTAAAATTCAGATGTCTAATAAAGTGTACACTGGTAACAAGGAGGAGCAGCAACCAGTGGAAACTTAACTGTGAAATGTCAGGGGTCACTTCCACCTTATCTCCCTAGGTCAGGTCTGCTTCATTTTCTAACAGCCCTTTTGGTGACCAAACAGCAGGCTTCACAAACTGCTGGGAGAGATTCTTCAGCCTGGCAGATGTCCTCAAAAATCTGTGACCCACAGACAGCCCAAGGACAGCAGGAAACTCAGAGCTATCATGATCTTTAAAGCACACCAGTTGGAAATGTCTCTAAAAATGTGTCTTTTGCAAGGTGTTGAGGCCTGCAGTGGGATAAATGCAACATTTTCATCTGTAGACTGGGGATTCCCATTGTCCTTATTTCAAGTTATTTGCAGTACAATGGCTTAATCAGAAAAGTAGTGTTACAAAACCAGTTACGTTATTTTAAGTAAATTACTCCCACTTAAATCCATACATTTCCCCAAACATTCTCTTGTTTTGAGTCATTGTATCATTACCAGGCACAGACAGTAAACGAGCATTCAAAAGCAAATGGTGAAACGATGACAGAAAACATCAGAGACAACCCCATGCGAAATTACAGACTAGCTTTTCAAAGAGGCAAAACATATGCTTGTGATTTCTTCAGAAACTGGAAGCCACCAATGGTAAACACCACATTTAAAGGTTGTTATTTAACTTTAAAAATCCCCTTACTTCCTATTTTCAAAGTTCATGTTTCACAACTGAGTCCACAAAGTCCAATTATTTCACCAGCACCTCATGAGGAGGGCAAGGATTGCTTTGAGCTGGTCCATCCCATTGCAGATGCCAATTTCTGTGAGGAGTATCTCTGCCTGGTGCTCTCCAGGAAGCTGAAATAACTGTTTCACCAACCACAGGTGCTGTGGCACAGCAGGATTTGGGCACCACAGAGCTTGTGCAAAGGGCAGCAGGACAGAGCCAGAGCTGGAAATCCTGGGCAAAGAGGCCCTGAGGAGATAATAGGATGGTACAGGAAGACTTCATGTCCCTGTTTGTGGCAGTGAGAGGGAGAAATTTGAAAGGATGCACATTCTTTGAGCTGACATAGCAGCAGATATAAAGAAAGAGCGTGCCACCCTTTATTTATGATGATAAAAACTTTCTCTACCAAGACAGGTTCACCTTTTCTTCTGATGTCACCCGAAGCATTACTCCCCTGGCTGCACCCTGGGGACAAGGGCTCTCCCTCTGCCTGAAATCACAGATCCAGCCCACTCCTCCTGGAAATCCAGGCTCT
Organism: Illadopsis cleaveri; assembly: GCA_013399915.1. NCBI lineage: Eukaryota > Metazoa > Chordata > Aves > Passeriformes > Timaliidae > Illadopsis > Illadopsis cleaveri. The sequence goes on from VXBB01019819.1 coordinate 35,675, forward strand.
GCCAGGCACAATCCCATTTGCCAGCATGTCCAAGGCTCAGCAAAGTCACCAAGTTCATCAAATGAACTTCACACCTCGGTTTATCTTCTCGTTGAGACCCTGCTTGAGAAGAAGCTCTTCACAACTCAAAAATGGCACTTTCCAAACCAGGCCGGCTGCATTTGCTCACCCCGAAGCACAGCCCACACAAACCAGAGGGTTACTGCAGAGAACCCTCTCTCCATTGCTGCCATCCAGCTAGGAATGTTTCCTGGCGAGTTTTGAACACTCCAGCCAGCCCAGGCACCCACACTCACCAGCCAGGATGTAAAGCCTGAACTGATGACAGCAAAACTCCTCTGTGTCTTCTGCCACACTTGCCATCCTCTCTGGCACTCCCAAAACATTCCTCTCTGATTCTCTGACACTGGAAAGTCCATCTCCCTCCTGAAGTTACCTGTTCTGCATTCACAACGTTTCCCACTCCCAAACACAATCGTAGGAAAAATGAATTGTTCTCACAACACAGGGATTTAACAGGGATATTCCTCAAAAATCAGCTTCCATGGATTTCCAGCTGGGATTTTTCCCAAGCTGTCATTTTCCTTATCATGCTTCTCTTTGCCAATTTCTTTTGTTTACCAGCATACCTCCAGGCAGGAAGTACACATTGAGTGCATTTACATTCACACAGGCCACCTGAAAGACAGGTGACTTAAAACTAAAACAGGCACAGAACTCCTTTCTTCACACAGTGGTGCTGCTGTTGACAACCAAAATTAGAAACCAACACACATGCAGAAGGTAGAACTCAGTTCAGTAGTTCTGGCAATCTGAAATCTGGCATTTGGTCTAGCTTAGTCACCAAAGCTTCAGCTCCACAGTCAAGGCAGAGTTAAGGGGCTCCCAAAAAAGCAGCCCAGCCCACCTGTTTCATGCCTCTACAATGTTCTTTGGCCATGGCTGCCTTCCTCTCCCCTGACTACACAACAGCTCTGAAGAAGTAGCTCTAACCAGACAATTTAAACACCTACAGTGAGGTAAAATGAAATCTATGCCAAGTGATCAGTTTTACCATATGAAAAAATGACAATTCTTAGAATGGAAACTTAGAGCATTTCCCCCTTATTTCAGACTATTCTATTTCTTTCAAAAATCTTTCATAACACTGCTAGATCCTTCCAGTCACAGTCACTTATTCATCCTGGTCCACTAAGCAAATTAGACTTCTGCCTATATATACACACAACTGTGTAGGCACAGAGCAACTGCAGACGTCTCAAAGACACTCTAATGGCTCCCAAGAGTAAATAATTTTTTCCAGCTATTTAGAAACAAAAAATAAAAATGCCTCATGATACACACACTGGAAAGATGGCAGATAAAAAACCAGAAATATCTGTGTATCTAGGCTGTTACTCAAGCCCTGAGGTGCCTAGTGATAAGTCTGTGTAGGTTTGGGAGGAAGAGAGGTTTAATTCCTCCTACCCAAGAATGCTGTGCAGTCCCCAGAGAGAAACCAGACAACAACCCCCTTTCCTATCAGATTCCCATTTGATCATGGCATTCAAGAGAATATTCAATATCTGCATTTAAGAGAAACACACTTTGTCTGTGCAGTTTACATCCAAGAGGGAAGCCACACACATCCTGATCTAGTTCAAAATTCACAAGTCTGTGCACTCATAAACCTGCCCAGTCATTTGTTTCCAGTTACCCAAGACATCAGCTGGTACATCCTAACCATGAAACTGATCATCACCAGGGAAAGACTGCACTGACAGAGAGGAGAATTGTCTTTGCTCATTAATACACAGCACTCGTTACTGAGGTTCAGACTGCTCAGAATAGTTGGTGTTGGGGCTGCAAGCAGATGACTCAGCCTGGCCTGGGCAACCCAAGAGGACATGGAAAACTACTGGCCATGACAAGAGAAATGAACAGGAGTGATTACAAAGTGAGGAGATGACAGGAGTTACAGGTGGGACTGTGAGAAAGGGCCAGGTTCCACACACAGTTCAGAGGGAGTTGTCAGAGAGGAATAAACTTCACACTGAGGTAAGTACTGCAGTCCTAAAGGGAAGTGTCCCAGGGACAACAGTGCCCAGGTAACTGTGTTGGGAATGTGGAATAAGGCCAGCACTGCTGAAAACCAGGACCAGAAACACCAAATTTGGGGGTGGAGGTAGGAAAGCTGGTGCAGTTGGGAAAAAAAACCACAAACTAGGCTTGGGTTGTTTTTTCTGGAGAAGACTGGAATGACAAGGGAGACACAAAGGCAAAGACAAAGCAAGAAGTGAAGAGAGATAAGTCATGGCACAGCAGTTGTGTGGGGGCTCCCATCAGGAGCTCTGCTCCTTGGTCACCACAGCTGGACCAGGACAAAATAATTAACCNAACTGATCATCACCAGGGAAAGACTGCACTGACAGAGAGGAGAATTGTCTTTGCTCATTAATACACAGCACTCGTTACTGAGGTTCAGACTGCTCAGAATAGTTGGTGTTGGGGCTGCAAGCAGATGACTCAGCCTGGCCTGGGCAACCCAACAGGACATGGAAAACTACTGGCCATGACATGAGAAATGAACAGGAGTGATAACAAAGTGAGGAGATGACAGGAGTTACAGGTGGGGCTGTGAGAAAGGGCCAGGTTCCACACACAGTTCAGAGGGAGTTGTCAGAGAGGAATAAACTTCACACTGAGGTAAGTACTGCAGTCCTAAAGGGAAGTGTCCCAGGGACAACAGTGCCCAGGTAACTGTGTTGGGAATGTGGAATAAGGCCAGCACTGCTGAAAAGCAGGACCAGAAACACCAAATTTGGGGATGGAGGTAGAAAAGCTGGTGTACTTGGGAAAAAAACAAACTAGGCTCAGGTTGTTTTTTCTGGAGAAGACTGGAATGACAAGGGAGACACAAAGGCAGAGGAAAAGCAAGAAGTGAACAGAGATAAATCATGGCACAACAGTTGTGTGGGGGCTCCCATCAGGAGCTCTGCTCCTTGGTCACCACAGCTGGACCAGGACAAAATAATTAACTCATGGCTCTAATTGCACAAGAGTCAAACCTGCTTGTGCACTCAGGAGGATCTGGGCAGGGTTTGTTCTCTCTGATTTACACCCAGACACAGGGATCAAACATCCCAGTATTGCTTCTCTGCTCCAGGCTTGGTGACATCAGTAACTGAACACCATTTCAGAACATGGATCTCACTAAAATTAAATGCCTTATTAATTTCTTTGCAAGCACCTCCCGGGGTGATATCTTCACATAAGCACACGCAACACAGCTGATGAAGAAAGAGCAAATTCATTTTCCAAGCCTATTGACCTGGCACATTGGCAAGATGAAGAGAGTTTTTAATACTGGAAGATGTTCATATTACAGGGATCATGACCACACAAATATATAAGAGGAGAAGTAAATAACTCCAGAGAACATATTTCTTGTTCAGCCTCCCAAAAGGAAAGGAACACAGCTTTTGTGGAGATAAGAAAGTCTACATCCTAATGCAAAAATAAATTAGAATGCAGTCAGATCCTCTAAATGTCCATACTCCAGTCTTTACATTCATCTCCCAAGCAGCACCTGCCAGTCTGTCAGATCTTTGCTCAGGGTGTTGTAGCTGCAGAATCAGGTTTAGATACTTTCTACTGCTGTTAGCAGAACAAGCTACATGAACCAGAGGTTTAAATCCTAAGATGACAAGTGGGGCTTTCCATCTCCTGCAGTAATTCTGTCTTGAAGTAGGGTTCTAAAATAGCATTCCAACACAAGCAGTAAAACCCACCAATGCATTAAACCATCTGGCTGAGCTCACATCACATTCCTTCTGAAGTATCAAACATCACTGATATGTGCTAAAAGAATAAATTCCCTTCCCTCTGATATTTGTAGAGCTGACTCCACACAGGGCTTTCCCCACCTGTATTTCTCATAAATAATGAGGAATTATTCCTGGCATACCAAAATCCATCAGATCCTGCTCATGTTCTCCACCAGAACCCACCCTGAAGCACAACAGACAAAATCTCAAGAATGCATACCCCAAAACAAAAGTAAAAAAGAAATAAGCAAATCCAAGGCAAAGCAAGGTAACAGCAAAGCTCTCAATAAGAATGCTGAGTACTGGAAAAATAGATCAAGAACTCCTGACCCATATGTACTTATTTAGGTACAAGCTTTGCCTTGTAGCAGCAGGATGTATGTTCCAGTCAAACGCATATCTCTCCACAGAAACACTCCAAAGCTGTGTAAACCACAGTGCAAATTAAAAGCACTCAAGGAGATGTCTAAGCATCAGGTTTCATAGAAAGAAGCAGAAGTTGCATTCTCAGCATTAAAAACTTCCTGCAGTGTTTGGTTGAATTATTCATGCTGGGAGATGTGATCCTTTTTTAAGCACTTCACATTTGACCGTGTGCCATGACACATTCCCAGGGACTCTGCCAGGCACCTGTAAAGCTCCAGGCTCTGTTTTTCTGAAGTTTGAATTCTGAACTTTTCAAAATTATATTTTAAAAAGCTTTGGTTGTCTTTAAGAAGTGCCAGTAGCAAACCCCTCTTGTCATTTTTTGGCTGATTTCCTGGCATGCAGAACAGCTTTTATCACTGAGTGCAAGGTGGGACACAATTTTTCATCTCTTACGATCTTTCTTGAAACCCTTTGCCTTAAAGCAGAGGAAAAGCCTTCAAGTCATGTTCATCTTAGTCTTCTACTCTCTGCTTTTATTTCTGACTTTTGCCATAATGGCTGAAAAATTACTCAGAGTTTCTGTTCTAGTCATCACTGTGCCATTGCAAACCCAATTCACTGCAATCCATTTCAAACCCAACATTTCAATGAAACTATACTACCTCTCTTGGTCATAATGTAAACCCAAAAAAACTAAATGAAGGGTTTGTTTTTTTCAGCATAGTCCCTCATGAATGTGCTCATTTCTGATTTAAGCAATAAGCTTTGTTACATTGAACTAATAGCAAACAATTCTCAAGGAAAACTGTGGAGAATTTTTTTTTGAGAACTCAGCAGCGTGTGCTGCTCCATGCAGGACCAGCAGACCCCAAACACCTGCTCACAAACATTTTACACTCACAGAACTCGTGCAGCTGAGCCAAAGCCAGTGAGAACCTGCCAGGCAAGATATTGGAGATCTATGGCTAAAGCCATTCCCTGATTTAGGAGTTCAACTTTCGGTGCTGCTGGCTCTAAACACAACTGGTGGCTGCAAATCTCAGGCTTTTCACTTCAAATTTTCACCTAGGTGAAAGTGATGTAAAAATTTCATGTAATCCACTCCTAGCTATTGCTCCTGAATACAATCACACCGAAGTTCCATTAAACCCACAATTAAACCTGATCACTTTCAATTTTCACCCCATAAATGCCTTTTACTTCTCTCTAAAGACACCAATTTGAATTTAAATTGCACCCGAAAACACTCCGTGCATCTATACAATTTATAATAGGCAATAATAACAGGCAGTATACAATTTATAAAAGCAATAATGGGCAATTTAATTATCATGTGTGAATTTCAGCGCACAGGTGAAGCTTTCCTCCCCTGCATGAGCCCTGTCACGTTCACAGCTCCAGAGAGTAAGGAATACCATGGATTTCCTCTGTTTTCTTAATGACCCTGGGGTTTATGTGACTTCATTCGCTGGCTTGGCTGCCAGTATGTTAAATCCATCCCAAGGAAATCAGAACCCTTCATACTTAGTTCAAATATCTGATACTTACATATGGGGTCTGCATGGAAAACGTTCTTTTGTGAACTAAATGGAGGCCACAGGTTGGCAAAGCCAGCAAAGTTTGGCCTTACAGATCAGTCTTAACTTTTCCTGATATTTGCCAAACTGCATCAGAAATAAGGCTCAACATAAATTTCCCATGCAGTGTGTGCAGGTGCAAAAATCCATTTTCCCCTCTGTCTTCAACACACATCAGTTTTAATTCCTCTATTCACACAGATGACATTTGCTCCTCACACAGCTCATCGTTGCACTCCTGGAGCTAAAATTCAGGAACTCTGCTGCCAACAGCTGTATCACACAAGTTGCAGTTTCCAAAATAATTATTTTTGTCAATAACACATAAAGCTGAATACAGCTGCTGGCTAAAAGAGTTGAGCTGACTTACAAGCAGAGAGACACAAGTATTTTTTTTGTCTAGGAAAAAGATTATTTCATCTGACCAAAAGCATTAGAAGAACATCTGATGTATCAATAATGTATATTAAATTTTAAAAGTAACGTATTAGATTTAAAAATTGAGGCATCTTAAGAAGTCTCACATCTAGCCAGCCACATTGAAGAATGGAAGCCTTTTTTCCTCCTTCAGAATAAAGAATCTGAAATCTGATCAGTAACATGACTTTGTTCCTACAATGCCTTTAGGAAGAAATGTTGAGTTAATTACTCAATTAGAGCATATTTACTTTGTAATTACAATGTCATGTTCAGTCATATTTAATTGTTTTTTCCAAAATACCCGAAGGCAAGGATACACAGAGTGGGTTAAAAACCTGAATATTTTAGATAAATAACAATACCATTTAGAGAAGGAGATTTTAAATATATCATAGAGTGTTCTTTAAGGTTAAGTGGTTCTCAGACAAGGTTTTCCTTGCAACAATTAACTCTTTAAGGTTTATATACAAAATTCAAAAAGACTTCCTGTGCAAACAGGTTTTTTTTTTCTATTACTGTGTCTGGTTTGAAAACCACTAAGTTTCCAGTCACCCTTAATTATTATTTTACTTTAATCTTCTGTCTTTTATTAACGAAGCAAAATTTCCCTTCCCTCCTAAATTTGTTGAGTTTCTTGGTGCCCAGGTGAGACTTGTGGATTTATTTCTTGACAGAGGCCAGGTTAAATAACCTTTTTCTTTGCCCCCCACCACAAACAAGGCTTTAACTGGTACTCTGCTAATTTCTCCCAGCTGTTGAAGGACATTCAACTTGCTGGTGTTTTTTCATGGATCCTGAACGTTTTGCCTGCTGAGAAAGCCACTGAAATTCATAATCTTCCACGTGGGACTGAATAAAAACACAGACACGTACAGAAAACAAAAAGAAAATCGCAGAAGTCCTCTACAAACACAGTTTTAGCATTCCTGTATAACCTTTTAACACCCAAAAAGAGCAAAGTACTCCAAAACTGAGGCAAAAGCCCCTCAAACAGCCTCTGTGTGTGATTAACCACAGAAAAGTGGCAGCAGCTCAGCTCTAGGGTGCAGATGGAAATAAAGAGCAGGTACCAGGAACAACGTGGTGAGTTTGTTTGTTTGTTTGTTACAAGGGTAATTAAATCCTGCAGCAGGCTGCCCAGTGAGTTTGGGGAAGCTCAATCCTCAAAGATATTCAAGGATTTACCTAGGCATGGCCCTGAGCAGCCCCTTTTAACCAGCCCTGTTTGGGGTAAGGTGTTGAGCTCCANGGAACAACGTGGTGAGTTTGTTTGTTACAGGGATAACTAAATCCTGCAGCAGGCTGCCCCAGTGAGCTTGGGGAAGCTCAATCCTCAAAGATATCCAAGGATTTGCCTAGGCATGGCCCTGAGCAGCCCCTTTTAACCAGCTCTGTTTGGGGTAAGGTGTTGAGCTCCAGCAGCTCCCTCCCATTCCACAGAACCATTTTATTTAATCCTCTCTTCCCAGAAATGCAATTTCAGCAGTGAAACCTGAGCCAGGGAGAGCAGCATCTCCCAGAAGTGTCTTTTTGGGGAAGATGCCTGGGAAGGTGACAGAGAGCAGCCCACCTTCAAAGCCATCAGCAGTGGGTTCCCCCCAGTCTAATCTCCTGTGTTAATGATCTCTCAGCTCTAGATTGCAATAACTTCAGCCTTGCTGTCTGGAAAACTGCCAATTTGACCAAATAAAGACAAAATGTGATGCCATCAAACCTTCTGTCACCTTCTGCAACACATAGATCAATCTTTTCTCTTTTTTTTTTTTTTTTGCCCTCTCACAGACCAGCAAAGGCACCTATCCAAACCATACAACCTTTCACGTTGTGTTTGGGTTTCTGGGGGAAATCCAGCCAGGGCTTTTGTTCTGGAAATCTCTACACACAGTACTGAGACACCTGTGACTCTTCCAGCTAGAACAGACCTATCCTGAAACCATCTCAAGTTCTTAAAGAGGTTTATTCCACTCTCATGATTACACCCCATCCACAGAAACTCTTTCAGGGACTCTTTCAGAAAAGGGTTTATATTTACCATCAACTGCACCTTGGTGTATTTCACACCAACCTTGCAAGAGCAACAGCCACCTCTGTGATCAAAAACCCTCACCAATGGATACCTGAGATCCCAACAGTGTTGCAGCAGCAGCCCTCTTGTTAGAGGGTAGAAACAAGCCAAGACACAGAATTGTTGTTTATCACAGCATGACAAGAGCCCTGGTTTATTCCTCCTCACAGCTCAGCCATCCTGACTCCAACCATTCCCTGGCTCTGGCTGCAGCAGCTCCTGCTGGAGGTTTCCCTTGCAGCCTCTGACTGCAGGGATTAGTCTGCAGATTTTGAATGCAGGCTTTTACCAGGCTAGACTGGGACTGCAGGTTCTAAAAACAGATTTAACTGTACACCCAGACTGACCTCTCAGCAGTGATTCTCTCCCCTCAGGGTCTTCTTCATGATCCTCTCCTTCCTCAATGTTCTTCCTCCCTCAGGATCTCCCCCCACCAGTTCACCCACTCCCTTTTATCCCACCTTTTTATTCCTTGTATCTTTATTGGCTACANCACCTTTTTATCCCTTGTATCTTTATTGGATACAGCTGTGACTCGTCAGGGACAAGGCTGTATTGGGTAATTAGCACTAATCAGGGACCAGGTCACCTGTATTCCCTTCTCCCACACGACAGGACCACTGTTGTCGTATGGATCCACACCTGCTCCCTGGCAGGAGCACCATGAGCCCATCACTGCCCTCTCTGCACTGAAGGCTGACTGGCACTTCCTCTCTCTTTAGAAAAAAGAAAACTGAGAAAAAAAAAAATAAAGCTTGACATAGCTTAAGTGCACAGTGATGCTTTTACTCCAATAAAGGAGAAAATTTCTAAAAATGGTAATTTTTTTTTTTCATTTTTAACTTTTGTTGGTGATATTACAAAGAATAAATGCCAATTTTATGTTAGGTAAGAGAGGAACTACCAGAAAAAGGAAAAGTGTTCAGTGGCCACCAATGTGTCTGAACCCTTAATGGCATTTTCTCTTTTTAAAATTAATGATGCTGAAATCCAGTAATAAACATTTCAATGAACACACTTGCTCTCACATTCATATCATCCCCACTATCTAAATAAAAACAGTGTTTCAGAGAAATGATTGACAAAAAATACACTGGGTTTGTATGCAGTCTTTAAAAAAGATAGGCAATTGAACCATTTAATAACATTATGTTTTGTAAAGCATATATCTGCCACTGGTAAAAGCTTTCTTTGGTGTTGATCTGATTTGTTGTGTTCAATAATTTAAGAGAGACTTTTACTGCACGCAGTCACATCTGTTATGCTGGTTGATAGTCAATAAATTTAGAGAACCCTTGCTCAGAAGAGCTCTTTTATTTGCTGTTCCTGAACTTGAATGACTCTGTTCCTTCCATGATTTCCCAGAAGGGGTTAAACAAGACACTTCCCAGCAAGTCAATGGCCACAATGACAATTCACACACACACAAGAAGTAAATTTAAGAGTGACTGCCATTCAGGTAAACCCTATTTTAAGCATGGATGCAGAACCATTTTCCACAGAACTGAAGGAAAGCAAGCCAAAACTAAGCACACATGGCAACACTGCAGCTCCAGAACACGTTCTCTGGAGTGATTTGAGGAAACAAAACAAAAAGATGAGCACAAAGGATTCAAAGTGAATGTCTCAGTAGGATGAAATAATTCCACGTGGCAAGGCTGTGTCACGTCTGCTGCAGTGAATTACTCAGGTGTAACCCCAAGAATATGTTATATATTATTTAATATATTAGAGGTGCAGGCCAGAGGGGGTTCAGGAAGGTGCCTTGGCTGCAGGGAGCACACCAGGGGAGTGCTCGTGGCAGCAGTGCAAACGTCAGCCAGAACCAGCCAGCAGCAGCACTGATGACCACCTAACCAAAACTGGTCTCTGTGACTGAAGGGAATGTCAAAGAAAACCTTTCAAAAGTATATGCTTTCAATTCCATGCCCTTTGCAGGACACTTAAATACCCCTTTTAAGGATAGGAAATGCTTGAAAGCACTTTCTGAAGGCTCTACTGGCAACTTTCACAAATGAATGCAGTGCACTCCATCATGCAGAATGTTTAAGTGCTGTTACTTAACATTATATTAAATATTTGTATATTACACTGCTATTTCAACTTATATTGAATTAAATGCTTCACAGCAACCAAAAGTTCCAAGTACTTTGAGGCAGAAGATAATACTTCATAAATACAAGTGTTTGTTGTTAAATCAGGGGAGGTTGGAATTCTAGTGCTGTGTCTTTAAACTGTGATTCAGATTCTTTTTCTCCAAAAATCCTGAAGATAAGCTGTTTCAGACCACACAGAGGTATCCTTTATGCCCCATGACTAATGCCAACCTTTACAGCAGAGCAAGAGCACAAGAACAAATACTCAAAAATGACAACTAAGTTTGCCAATCTGGTCGCTTTGTCACCACGGAAAGAGCGTGGTTTGTCCCACACATCAAAGCATTGCCCCAAAACAAACAGGAAATAAAATTGGTATTCTGAAAATAGAGCAGAAAATTAAAGCAAACACCCAATAAATTCTTGTGCCCATAGCCAATGGCTTTGTTTCATAGCACAGCATGAGACAGATTTCAACTCCTCAGCTGAAATCAGCTGTGAAGTATACACAGTCATCTCTATTTATACCTGCAAAGTTAAGGGGAATATTTGTGGGTTTGACCCTCATTTCAGGTCAGAAAATGCATTAGGGACTCTGCCTGTGACTTGACCCTCTCGCTATCAATAGGCTTCTGAGAAATAAAGGCTATACTAATTAGTTCTTAATTTAACAGATACAGGAGATACAAGGACTATGAAAAGAGTGTCTTACAGGGAAACATTTCAAGAACAGGGTATGTGCAGGTTAGGAAAGGAGGTTGCAAGAAGACCTAATTATGGTTGACAAATACCTGAGGGGGTTCTTTTCCTACAAGCAGCAGGTAGAAATCTGTTCAAAATACGCAATAAGGACAAAGCCCAAAGGCATTATCTGAAATTGAAGGCAGGGTAGTTCACATACGGTATCAGAAATGGCTTTTCACTCAGAGAGGATCATTACTGTACGGAACAAATGACCTACCAGGGGCTCTTCAACCTAATGAATTTTATTCGGGATTAGACAGCGGTGTCTCGGCGCTCCATGCGGAGAGCCGGGCTGGCCGCACATCCCGAGCTGGCCACAGCATCCCGGGCAGTGCCCGCACATCCCGGGCTGGCCACAGCATCCCGGGCAGTGCCCGCACATCCTGGGCTGGCCACAGCATCCCGGACTGGCTATAGTATCCCGGGCACATCCCGGGATGGCCACAGCATCCCGGACTGGCTATAGTATCCCGGGCACATCCCGGGATGGCCACAGCATCCTGGGCTGGTCACAGCATCCTGGGATGGTCAGAGCATGCCGGGCACATCCCGAGCACTCCCTGCAAATGCCGGGATGGCCACAACATCCCGGGCTGGCCACAGCATCCCGGGCTGGTCACAGCATCCCAAGCACATCCCGGACGCATCCCGGGTTGGTCACAGCATCCCGGGCTGGTCACAGCATCCCGGGCACATCCTGGGCAGTGCCTGCAAATGC
>VXBB01019819.1:81501-99174 GCA_013399915.1 Illadopsis cleaveri
CCGCGTCCCTCTGTCCCCGCTGTCCCAGGCCCGCCCCATCCTGAGCGGCCGGCGCTCGGCGCTCGATTGCGGCGGCTGCTCGCGGGGCGGCGCGGCTCGGCGGTGGATTGGCGGGGGCTGCGCGGCGGGCGCAAGATGGCGGCGGCGCTGGGCCGGGGGCTGGACATCAGCCNACTGTCCCCAAGACATGCCCCCCAAATGTGTCCCCCAAACTGTCCCTCAGACATACCCCCCAAACATGTCCCTAGACGTGTCTCCGGTGTGCCCCAAACAGCCGCCCTGGGCACGCTGAGGAGCCCTGGGGTGCCCGGGAGTGGAGCTTTGGTAGGCTGCAGGGTGGAGGAATTCCCCACCTGCGGTGGAGGCTGGGGTTTAACTGGAGCAGTGGGAGAAACGGGTTTAACCTCACGCCGTGGGAGGCTGGGGTTTAGTTTAGGGCTGTGGAGGCTGGAGTTGAGCCCGAGGCCATGGAAGACTGGGGTTTAACCCAGGTCTGGTTTTTATCCCAAGGCCATGGAAGACTGGGGTTTAACCCAGGTCTGGTTTTTATCCCAAGGCCATGGAAGACTGGGGTTTAGCCTAGGTCTGGTTTTTATCCCAAGGCCATGGAAGGCTGGGGTTTAACCCAGGTCTGTTTTCTAACCCAAGGCCATGGAAGGCTGGGATTTTACCCAGGGCTGGGGTTTAATCCAGGGCTCTGAGCCTCAGGTGCTCCTCTACCCTTCCAACATGTATAACAGAACCTAAACATATGCAAAAAAGTGATGGAGTTACCTGTGCTAAAAGCATTGTTGTAAGATGTACAAACATAATTACCTTGGGGAAACTGTGAGTAATAGAACATTCAGGCTCTTGGCAGGTGGTTCTTGGCTTGCTGTAACTGTGAGGCTCAGGGCCTGTGTTTGATGAACCTGCCCAATCTGCCTTTTTTGTTGTTTTCCCCCATTTCTGTGCCAAACATCACCCCTGAGGGCAGGTGCCCTTTGAAAACTCCTCTCTCTTGCCTGTGTGTTGTGCTCAAGTGTAGCCTAGAATTAACCCAGTGCAATATTCAGTGTCGTGGTGGTGTGCCTGCAGCATTTTCATATCTTATCTCAAACCCTGGCTCAGCTGCACGGTGACCTGTGCTAGCTCCAGCCTCTCACCACCATGGAATTGGGTTTAATTATTTTTTCCTGGCTTGTGTGAGAGAGATGTAACTGATGGTGCTGGTAAAACAGAGAAAAGGGGGCTCACTGATGGTGAGCAAAATGCTGCCCTGTTTTCAACTTTCTTAATGTTCCTTTTCTTCAGGAGAAGACAGACGTGGAGGGAACACTGTTTGTTTACACCAGGTGAGGACACTACATTTTGACATATACAGGTGAAGTCTGTGGATATGGAAAAGCTGGCTGAATGAAATGCATGGGATGGAGCATGGCTGAACGAAATAAAATGCTTCCCTTTGTTCAAGGGTGAAAAGAAACTGAAACTGCCAGAAGCAAATGTAGGAAAGAAAACACTCTGAAGGAGACATGACCTTGTATTTTGATAAGACTTCCAAATGTGATTTAAATGTCAGTATGGATAAACTGTAGAAATCTTTTGTGTTGGTTTAAATAGGATTTGCAATTCAAAAGTGTCTGAACAAGAAAGAGTGAAATAAATAATGATATTGCTTAAGGGAAGGGAGTGGCAGAGCTTTTGGAATATTGTGTCCCCTACTTAAGGAACTTTCATACTACTTGTGTCTGTTCATTTTTCATGCATATTTCATCCAGCATTTTGGATGGTTTTAATGCTTTCTTTTAGCAGCCACTCTGGTTGTGGCTTTCAGAGCATCATTTTTTGCACCATTTGTTCTAGCACATGTGTTTGTGTCGTGAAGCCTGCCCTGTGCTGGGGTTTCCATGTTGGTGCCCCAGAATTTCTCTGTGACTGCTGTTAAAAACAGAAAGTTACACTGTCAGCAGGTCTTGCTGAAGCTGTAACACCAAAGCAGAAAGTTACTTTTTCAGCTTTTATATCAAAGAGGATCTGGTAGGAGAGCTGAGAAAGCAAGAGACGATGTGAGGTGACAGAGAGGCCCAAGATGCTGCTTTCAGTCTTTGCAGCTCTCTTGTACCAGCAGTGGCAATGATCAGTAATTTTTCTAAGCTGTAAAATTGCCACCAGGAGAGGCAAGAGCAGCCCTTTGTTGTGCTGGCACTGGGTGGATGTGGTGACTGTGTGCTGCAAAACAGGAGCAGCATTTCCTGGTGCGTTGGTTTCAAAGCTCAAGAACTGACAAGGTGAAACCTGGTCCTTGTGGTGTTTGTTATCTTTCACTGTTGTTTTTGTTGCCTGAGGAAGTTTCCATTTAGGGCACAGGTTGCTGCCTGGCTGCACTTTAGGCAGCAGTGTGGAACAGGTTGTGCACTGTGAGTAGCATCAGTTACATGCATCAGTTTTAACTTTATTTTTCTGTGACTTCAAACAAATTTATGAAGTCCTGTGAGAGAGAGATTGCCAACAGATGGTTTGGAGACCACTGGTGCTGCCTTTGCTTCTTCTCATTACCTTAGTCACAATGTAAAATGATGTTCCTGTTTTACTTGCCCTGACTTAGTCACTGCCCAGCTCATCTTTGTGAATTAGAGGAGCAATCAAAACATCAGATTTCCAACTGGGTGAAAACCAGTGGAAGTGGATTGTTTGTTTGTTTTAAGTGAAATATTGATCCTTGCAAACAAGGATTCTTGTCAAGGATTTCGCTTTTGTTTGTTTTTTATTTTGTTTACTCCAATCCTGTAATGCAGGTTCCTGTGTTTTGGTTTCCTAGAGAAATCCACACACCAGCAATTTTGCAGAGGTGGCACTTTCCCCAAATGTTTAGCCATCATCTTTTCCTTTGTTGCCAAACTTGGTTTGAAAGGAGCGTCTCCTGTCAGGATCATGACAAGTTTAACAGTTTTATCTGGATGACTTGAAGTGTAATCTCCATGAATGAGCATAATGATTTAGTCATAGCATGGTTTAGGTTCATCATTTATCAGGGACCATTCAGGGATGGGGGAGGAGTCACAGCTGCCCTGGGACAACCTGTTTCAGTTTTTCACATGGTGACTTCCATCCTTACGTTTTAGGTGCTATAGAAAATTCTCTCTCTGATGACTGTTGGTGTCTGCATTTGCTAACCTCAGTGCTGAGAACCTGGCCTGCTCTGGCTTGTTTTAATTGCTGCTTTCTAGTCCAGTGAGGAGCTGTGGGGTAGATGGTGGCACTGGATCATGTGATGCTGATGGTCTGTTTGTTTCTCATACATAACGTAGGGCTTTGCCATAATTAAAAGGATTACCAAAACTGCCAGAGTCAATTGTTATTTCCTTGGCAACAAAATTAGATTTTCGTAGTGTCTCTTAGAAATCAATAAATAATGGATTTGGAGCACTACACAACAAAGAAATTCTCATGATTTCCTTTTTCCTTGACTTGACGGGATTTCTGCTCGTTCCTTTTCAGATCAGCTTCTCCAAGGCATGGTTTCACAATTATGAACAGACTGAGCATGGAAAATCGAACAGAACCTATTACTAAAGACCTCGATTTCCAGCTCCAGGACCCTTTTCTGCTCTACAGAAATGCCAGATGTGAGTATGTGACATGTTGGGTTAAATCCTGGAGCCAGGCTCTCTGCAGTCTGTTCTTGGTTAAGGTAGCCCAGGTGCTTAGACTGCAGCATTCAGGGGGTGAAATTGAAGGAATGCATTTTGCTTTTTTTTATGTGCTGAAAGAGCAGAATTGCTCAGTGCTCCCTAAAATGCCTCCCTACCAAAGAAAGTATTAGGATGTGCATAGGAGCAGCCTCCTCATTTAACTGACAAACTGGGGATGTTTGTGGCTGCCTGTACGTGACAGGCTGAGAGAAACAAAGTGTGTGTGTGTGTGTTTTCTGAATACACCCCAGCCACTGCTGGGAAGTCTCAGTGTGGTATTTGTTGTCTTTTTCTGCATAAAAATAGGCAAATGCAGCCAATTCAGAGCCTGTGCTGTGCTGCAGGTTGCTGTTCTCAGAGCATGTTGGGAGGCAGGTCGCTTCTCAACTGTGAGGCGTAACTCTTGACAACATGATGCTGAGTCTAATTTAAACCCTGCTGAAAGACAAAGCTATTACTTTGGGCTTTCTGTTGATGCTGCTTGATTATCTTTGCACAGGAATTAGCAAGTGTCAGGCAAGCTCAGGAATGAGTGGAAGACACGAGGAAGCTCATTTGTGCATGCAGATCTGCACACAGACTGTTGCCATGTGCAGGGAGCAGTTGTAAATCCAGTTTGGAGCTGTGCTGGGAAGCAGAGCTGTACTACCTGATCTGGGCTTTGTCCTTTATGCATGAAAAGCAGATTGCAGAAATGGTTTCTGTGAACTGCTGTGCTCAAGTGTTCCCTCTGGATGAAGGGAAGGCAAGAGCAGTCCGTGGCTTCCAGAGCAGATTTGATAACCTGCTAGACCTTCTTTATTCACAAACTAATTTGGAGTGGGGAAATATGTCAAGAGGGAATCCTATTTTTCACACACACTATGTGGTAGAAGCAATAAGAGAAAGAACATTCCAAATAGCCTAAATCAAACTGCTATTTTTGAGGCTATTTGCTAGGTTGACAAGGATTTGGGATTCAGAAGGAAAGTGGAAAGGGTTGCAGACATCTCCAGGCTAACCTAGACTGGGCCACACATCAGGATTTTGGGACACCTCTTTATTCCATCTGATTTGGAAGGCTTTTTCTTCTGTAGCTGTGATCTTGTTTCATCTCATTTTGAAACTTCATTAGGAGTCATGTATGTAGTTCATTAGTTATTAGTTCTTATGTATGTACTATTAGTTATTATTAGTTATTATTATGTATTATTAGTGTATTAGTTATTATTATGTATGTATATACCAATATCTACCTTTTGAAACCTGATCCATTAATCTTTCATTTTTGTTGACACAAGTGGTATAACGAGTAATTAGAAGTTGTCATAATTCTGTGATGACAGAAAATAGGTTTTTAGGCTGATTACTGCACATAAATTGTAATTTGGTTATTTTTTTCCTAAGAGAAAAATCAGGAGTTGGGGGTGTAAGCTCTTTTTTCACTTAGAGATATGAAAATTTTAGATTTGCAGGATCTCAAATATAAGTAGCAGCAGCCTGTGCTTCTGAGCTTCTGATCCACTGGGTCTGTGGATCTGATCTTCACCAGAGTTTGACCTCACCATGGGTAAATCTATTCCTCCTAACTGAATTGAGAATTTGGTTGTCTGAGAGCAGATTCATGCTTGTTTTACTGAAAAATCCCTATAAATTCTGGCAGTATCAGGTGAGTTCTGGTATAAGGATATATTACCCCTAGCTGTTTATCTTCCTAACATATTCTTACAAAGCCTTAGTTATTATTTCTTCAGGAAAACTGAAGGTTTTGATACTTCAAAGGAAAAGCTGTTGTTTTCTCAGATTTTCATTGAGACATCTGTTTCCAGAGCAAATTGGGAAGACAGTTTTTACCAACTCATTTGACTTTTCCAGGTTTTCTTTAGGTCCCTACAAATAGTTCCTGTGGTGATTTCTTCACTGAATTGCAGACACCTCTTGCCCTTTCTTCCTTATTTTGTATTTCAAAGCCTTTGCAACATAAAATAAAGGGATCTCCTTGACAATAAGTGTGGGTTTGCACAAGGGTCTCATCCAAACACAGCTCTGAATATTCTCTTGAATTTTCTCTGGGAATATTTTCTTGCTCTTGTGCTCTGTTGTACAACTTGTCTTTACAGGTTTTTTTTGCCAAACTAAGGCTTGAGGCTTGTTCCTTGTTAAATGAAGTTTTCATAGCAAACTGGGGCGTTTGGGCCCTTCTGTTGTAATATTATTTTTATCTCCAGCTTGCACATACTAACAAGGAGTACTCAGTAATAGCTGTTTACTTGGCAGAGCAGGGGACAGCTTGGCAGTAATACTTAACAGGATCTGGAAACAAATTCTCTTTTTCTAACTAGTTGTTTGACTTGGTGACTCCTCAGGCTGCTTTTCATACACGTTTTCTTATTAGATCTAACAAAACTAACAATTTCCTCTGTGTTTCTAATTGCTGGCCCTGCCCATTGTTTTGTTTCTTCCAATATTCAAAATGAATTTTGCACAGCTGAATATTTGTGGCTGGTTGTATCACACAGTCTAAAATAAATCGTTTTGGCAGCAGAAGGTGGTACTTGTGTACTGGACAAGCCCAACAACATTTGGTCATGTAATAGCCATCCTTTTGTAAAGCTTGCTTTGTAACCAATATGTGATCACAATAGAAAATATTTTCCAAAATTAAACACAATAAATTTAAATTTTAGAAATGCTTAAAATAAAAAGAAAAAGTGTATTTCATCTTTTTAGTTTCTTTTTTCATATTTCTTTTATTGTTTCATATTGCCCTGGTCATCCTAAATTGAATTATTGTCTAAACACCATGTTGGAGTCTAATCCCAGGATTTTCCAGGCTGGATTTGGGATCTATGCCAGTTAATGTTTGCTCTGATCCACTCTTTCACAGCAAAGTTTTGTTTGGGAAATCTGTGAGGGTGGAGCTGGGATTACTCATTTCAAAGCCAGGAGGGAAGCTCAAATCACACTTTTTAATGCCAGCAGAATTCTTTGTCCACCAAGGAACAGAAGGTTTATGGATCAAACAGGCAATTTTCAATGTGATCACTGCAATTTTAGATGCTTGCTTTCTGAGAGCAGGGCAGGTGTTCTGTTTTTGTTTAGATGATTTAACAGTTTTAAAGATTTTTTTAAAATTTCAGGAGTTGTGTATTTGACTAATCTTAACTACATAATTATTACTTTTTTCATTAGTTTTTGGTGAGAGTTATTGGCAAACCAATGTTCAGAGCCTGCTGCTTAAGCCTTGATGCTGATTGGTGTGACATAGTTCAGAAGAAGTACATAGCACTAAATTATTGATTAAATTAGCTTCATTTTCTCCCTTTAGCAGCTGTATAATAATTGCAGCTATTCCCCACTCTCTACTGTACCAGGTGTTTATGTCTGTGTGCTGGGTCAGGGAATTATTTCTTGATTTCCCTCATTTACCTTTTCAGCACTGATGACTGCTTTCAATGCTTGTAGGAAATAGAGAACTGCAGGAATATTAAGTTGCTTATCTCAGAGCTGGCTTCACCTTGAGCATTTCAGCTGCCAAGAACACAAGATCCTACCTTAAAATAGTCTGCTAATTGTGACAATGATCTGATACAGGTTAATTGGGTGCTTTTCTGCTATATTGAGTGGAGAAGGAAATTGCCTGACACGTCAGGCAGTGTTCTCTCTCTCTGACAGTTTCTGTACCTATTTGGACACAGAAGTTCCTTCTCACTTCTGTGCCACACTGCAGCAAGGGCTGTGCTCCTGTCATCCCCTGAGGCTGAAATAAAGGAATAAAACCTTCTAGGGAAAAGTGTCTGCTCAATGTGGGCTTCTGCAGAGGTTCAGCAAGTGGGAAAAGCAGAGCAGACGTGCCTGGGTTTGGTCTGTACATAACTTCACACTTGTTTCAGGTTTTCACTTTGACCTGCCCCCATATGTCTGTCAGAACCCTGAAGGTTTTGTGTTGTTTTCCCTTCAGAGACATGTGGTAAATGGGATAGGAGGGAGAGGGAATTTTTCCAGCTGTCTAAAGAAATTTTGTGGGTTTTGTCTGTGGTTTGTGGGGTTTGTTTTTTTCCTTCCTCTGCAGTTCATAATTGTGTATGAAAGTTTTTCCCAACATATGCTCGGGGGCAAGTGATTGTAAAACCTTTAGGAAAAGATAACAGTGTGTATTTTCCTCAAACCATTATTTTTCATTCTTAGTTTGTGTTACAGCCTCCAGGAGCCCTCTCAAATAGAACAACTCATCTTCTTTTGAGACTGATTGTGCCTCATTTTAGTTCACCCTCCTCAGGAAATACATCCTGATAAAAATACAAATGGATTATAAGTGTCCCACCTCTGCAGTGACCCTGCAAGTAGCATTTCCCTTGTGAAAAACATCTTAGCTTGAAGACCTAAAAAGTTTACTTCTGAAGGGAGAAGGTAGAAGGCAGGAAGAAGAGAATGGGAGTGATACGTAAAAAAGAATATATGATGGAAAACAATCTTCTTTGGGCTACCATAGGGTCTTTTCCCCCTTGAAATGTAGTCTATACTACATTATTGTGTAATACAGTATTTTAAACCTCTTCTTTCTTCTGTTTTTTTTTTTTAATTTGAGAATGAAACCAGCATTTGGTGTTTAAATTTCCTTGTGTATATATTTAGACTTGGCCTCCTGCATATTGACCAATAAACCACTACTTGCTCAATTGAGGCAGGAAAAATAGATATTCCAGCCTTTATCTTTATGATGTACTAGAGTTTCTGTTTGATGCTTTTGGTTTGGGTAAAAATGCCAGTTTAGAAAGGAGAACCTTATTTATCAGCCTCCTTCCTGCCAACACACAGGATCAGCTCCAGTATCAAAACCCCAACAGGATGAATGCAGAAAACTGAAATGGGTATTCCATTGATTATTCCCCAAATGCTTCTTCATCTTTCAGAATTTTGAAACAAATACCTGCAAATGTGTTTAACTTAGTCCAGTTGTATTTTTTTTTCCTAAATGTCTCCAAATCAGTGGTCTGCTGATTCAGAAATATTACATGGCTTTGTGTTGCTGCATCATTATGCAAAATGCAGTGGTTTTGTCACAACTGAATAACTTAAAAACCAGTTTTTTGAGCTTAAGTTTGTTTGCAGAACTGTTATTCTGACCCGCTACAACCTGCATATTTTGTTTAAGAAAAGATTTCTGTAGTTTCAAACTCTTTGAAAAGTGTTTGTCAATTTGTAACAAAAATATAAACTCAAACTGTAGAAATGCGAAGTAATTTCAGCAGAAGGGCCTTGCCCTTTTTGGGAATGTATTCTTCTCAGCCTGGTTTTTTGCTAAACAGTTTTGGGTAAAGCTGATTTTCAGGAGTCTGCCTGGACTGACTACTGCTGTTTGTTCAGAATACAAGTGATGGTGGTTTACCTGAGGTTCTGTCCTTGGAGAGGTTTTTGTCTCAGAGCTACAAACAAATCTCTCCCCTTCTCCATCCCAGTTTCTCTCCTTTGATCGGCATTTTAAAAATTCATCGTGTATCCAGCAAGGCAGAACCCCAGCAGAGGTCATGATTATCTTCCCTGGATGCTGCTGACCTTAAAGTGAAACCTCAGTTTTGCAGAGAGTGTGGGAATGCTAATGCTCTTGAGCACAGACTTTATTTTCCTTTTGTAAATTTCCAAAGGAAACATACACGCAGAAAATAATGACTGTATTCCTGAGAGTTAATTCTAAACCCAGAAAATGAAGGATGCAGCATGAGCTTTGTCAAGTTGCATGCATTTTTTTTTTTTTTGACAACCTCTTTAAGTTTCTGTCCAACTTAACTCTTTTATAGTTTGTCATCTGCAAATTTTCTTGAGAGAAGCAAGCAAGTTTCTCACTGCCTCTATTTGTTGGATTCACAGTGATATTTTTTTTTCATGGGAGGTGGCCTCTAGCACTCAGTTTATTGACTTCTTGTAGCTACACTCAGAAATTACCTGCTCAGAAACCAGTTTATACAAGCATAGATAAAGGCATTACTAATTTTCTACTACATTTCCCATACGGTTCCTTGCCTTTGTGGTCTACACTTCAACTAACCAATGATTTTAATGTGCTTAGAAAATGGTAAAAATTACTTCAGAATATCAAGGAAAATAATAAACTGCCCCTTGGAAATAGTGTAGATACCAATTTACATTTTTATCACTAGAGCTATAAAATATGTGCATTTATATATTAGATTTTCATGCTTGCTGTATTATTTTAATTTTCAAGGCTACCTGAAAACCTTTAATGCCTGCCTGCTGAGATATAAAAACATTATTATAACTTGATGGCCTCAGTTAATAGTGCAGGCAGGGATAGATGGGCATGCAGCAGTGCTGGCTCAAGGAAAGTGGGGTTTAACATCAGGAATTCTGGTTTTGCAGTCAGGTTATTTGATTTGCCTCTTCTAGAGTGCACAAACTACAGGGTTCCAAACCTGTAACTAAACTCTGCTTGAATCCCTGGAAGGAGAGTGGGTTTTTAACCTAGGGGAGGGAGCAGGAAATTTAATTAAAAATAAATTAACTGAAAAAGTGCCGTAGAATATAATTGCCTTGTGGAAACTT
Organism: Illadopsis cleaveri; assembly: GCA_013399915.1. Classification (NCBI taxonomy): domain Eukaryota; kingdom Metazoa; phylum Chordata; class Aves; order Passeriformes; family Timaliidae; genus Illadopsis; species Illadopsis cleaveri. The sequence continues at coordinate 91,716 of VXBB01019819.1, forward strand.
GTGGTTGGTCATGATTTCTTCTTTCCCCAAGTGTCTCTCCTGCTGGAGCTGCCACTATTCTGAGCAGAAGGCTGGACTAGGTGAGCTGCAGAGACCCCAACCAAACTAAATTATTGCTGTGACTTCAGGAGTGGCAGCTGTTAATTAATTCAGCTTTAGAGTGTTTGGGGTTTTTTTCTGTGTATTGTGGAGAGTAAATGTTTTATGATTTAGGTTTTTACGGTTCATTTTTAAAAAAAGGAAAAGGAGGAGGAACTGCAAAATTCCTTCTTGTTTGTTGTTTTTAATGCAAAATTGTTTGTACTAATAAGTATTTCTAAATTTAGTTTTTCCGGGGCTGCCTTATTATTCAGATTTTCCTTTAAACTCTATACAATTTATGTTTCTCAGTGGCATTTGTAGACACTATTTTGAAGGCCTTAAGTTTTCATTTTTGATGGGTAACACCACGTCCCTTGCCACGCCACCCAGCTCAGCATAGATATTTCCCTTCAGACTTGCTAAAAAGGACATTTTAGTTGTTTCTTCCTCACCCTTCCTTACCCTGAGGATTTGATGCCAACTGTGGAAGCCTTTGGCTGAGCAAAGCAAACAGTTCAGAATGGTTCTTGTGTGTCAAGTGGCTTTTTGCAGCTGTAGCTGTGATGACTGCAGCCATGCTTTTGCTCTGATGATGTTTTTCTGTTGTGTGTGATGTTTTTCTGTTGAAGGTGCTTAAAAAGAGGTAAGGAAAAGAAGTGCAGTGATCCTAATGCAGGTTTTCAATTTCAGCCCAATCTGGAAGTCAGAGTACGTGAGAAGAAACAGGCTGAGGAGCAAAGACAAAAAAGCTGTGCAGTTTTTGGATGGCTGGTAATTATCTGTGGTGCAGCTCTAGCTCAGCTTGGGCAAACAAATCAATAGGAAAAGGGTATGGAATAGAGTTAGAGCCATGCATCAAACATCCCACCTTTGGGGATGAGTTTCTGTAGGGGATGGCAGGGGAGTAAAGCTGCATATATCTGCTAGACACAGTCTTTGTTTCCCATTTATGGATGTCAGCATGTAAGCAACAAATTAGCTTGTCTGGAGCTTTGCTGTGGGGAGTGCAGTGCCAGTGCTGGGCATTCCTGACGTCTTTGCAAGATAAGATAGGCATATGATGCAGCAATGCTCAAGAGCTGGGCTCGCAGCTGATAATGATTTTTTTCAGAGGGGTTATTTTCACGTGACTACCTGCACACCCTCTGCTTCACACATCCCTCCTCGTACAGCATGAAATGGTAGGTGTTTCAGGAGCAGGGGAATATGTACATGAGTGCCTACATCCTCCTCCTGCAAAGGAGGATATTCCAGAGCTGGTTGCTTTTGCACAAATCCCTTGTGTAACCGCCTTTGCGGCTTAATCCCGTCACACGCGCACACATGTATTTGGTATTTTCAGCTTTCAGATGTTTGAAACTTCTTAGCCTCTTTGTCTACAATAAAAAAAACCCATTTCTTTCTTTCTCCTTATACTTGCATTCCTTCTTTTTGAATCATGTCACAGTGGAAGCAGGAAAGCAATGTTCATTAGGTGCTCAAAACACAATATACAACCAAGAGACGCTGTCCATCTACTTAACTCCCCAGATGTGAGAATTACCAGAATTATCTAAATCCTGTGGTGGTGTGATCACACATTCAAGGGCTTCCCAGTGCATTATCACCAAATACTGCTGTGAGGTGTTAGGGTAGTCCCCTACATTACACAGATTGCTCTATTTCACCAGGAGGGCAGAGCTCCCAGCAGAGTTTGTGTGCACACGAGCGGGTGATGCTGTCTTACCTCCAGGTTTGATGTAGAAGCAGTTGAGCTGAGTTTCGTGCACCAGCTTCCCCTTGTACTTGGCATCGGGTTCCCCTGGCTGGTGGCTGGGCAGGGGGTGATAGGCTTGTCGAACCAAGGCTTGAAACATTTTTAAATTCCAAGGAGCAGTTGAAGCAACTGGAGCTGAGAGTATTTCCTATAGGTAGGAAAGGCACATTCCTGTTGGTAAATTTCCTTGCTTCAGGGTTATGTAACAGCCTCGTAGGGAAGTTAAAACCTGAATATTGTTTTAACTTGCTGACAGCTGGATCTTCTAATCTAGGAACTAGTTTCTAGCTCTTTGAAATGTTTTCAGTATCTTTTGCATTCTCCTTCCTTTGCTTGCTGTTCACTGCTAATCCTTTGCTTGTCCTCTGTGCCTCAGGCTCAGTTGGAGCCTCCTCCTCCCCCTGTCCGTTTTTCAGGAAAACTTGGATTGAGGAGTGCAGATAATGGGCGCCATCCAGCCGTCAGCTCATCACCTCAGCCAGCCATGACCATCCCTGGTTTCTGTATATCCACACGGGCTCCTCTGATAATATCCTCTTGTGCTTGGAAAAAAATAGGTTTGCTGAGCAGAGGGTGGATGGACTACACTCCTGACATAGCCAGAAAACTTCTCTTGGAATGTGAGCTTGCTTACTCACACTCTCTTATATGTGTGTGTATATATATAAAAAAATATTTGTAACCTTCTCTCAAAACATGGAAGATAAATATGTGAGCAAGTGTATCCCACAGCACATACACAAGCTGCTCACTTCTGTCTAACTTTGATTTAATACAAGCTCTTGAGTGCCTCATCAGTGCTCTCTTTGTCAAAACAAGCCTTAAATCGGCAGTAAAGAATCCTTTTCAATTCCAGGAGGGAAGAGGAAAGGAACCCTTCCCAAGTGTAAGATAGCATACCCTTTAAAGGACAAGGAATGTGTTACATACAGAAACACGGTGCGAGTGCTGCAGTGGAATTCCACCCGGGCTGCAAAGGCGCTGTTGCTTTTTTGTCTTAACTGGCACCCAAAGCAGTGAGAGCACTGGGCTTGATGCCTGCTGCCCGCTCTGCTTTAATGGTTGTGGCTGCAGCCTTTGCACCAGAGCCTCCTTTCATAAAATCCAAATGTTCCCATCACAATGCATTGCTTAAAATCAACCTCAGAACACAGCCCGCTGGGTTTTTCCTGCGTTCGTGTGCCCAGGAGTTTTGGAGGTTGTTTTAATAATCCCTTTGCATAACAGAGGCATTATTTACATGCATAAAACCAAGCAGAGAGATTCTGCAGCCAGGGGGAAGGGAAAAAAAAGTCAGTAATGTAAGACACAAGCTTCAGGTCAGAAGTCAGCAATAAAGGGAGTAAGAAGATTGTTTCTGTGAATTATCTGCTGCTGGCCATTGCCTTAGACAGGATATGGGCTTTCTGTTTGGGCTGTACCAATTCTTTTGTCTCTGTCAAACAAAGTGCCTTGCTGTAAAATTCCAGTATCTTTTGATTTTCCTAAACAACATACAGTGTTAAATCCTCTGTGCAGGCGTGTGTAGCATCTCTCAATTAACAAGTTCATAAAATTTCATAATAATTAGAAAAAGGAGAGAAATAACATTGGAATTTTTAAAAAAAATTCTTTTAATGATATGTCTTCCTGCAGGGCTTTGCTGCCTTCTGTTTATTGTTACCTATTGTTTTTATTCTGGATTCTTTCATGTGAATATTTCTCTCTCTAACACTCCTTAACAGAAAGCAAAGTAGATGTTCAAATTTGCACTGAGAGTTAAAAAAAGCTGAAGGAGGGGAGAGACTGAGACAGCAGATGATGATTACTGTTAAGTTTTATTCTTAAAGGATTATGCATAAGCTAGTAAAACACTGCTGGCTTCTGAAGCAAAATGAAATATGTGTTTTTACTTTGTGTGGAAACAATACAGTTGCTGCAGTGAAAACAGTCCAGTGCAAAACTCCTGAATTTTTATTTAAATATGACTGTATCTCTAGTCTACAATCAGGCATTCAGAGTTGCAGGGTACCTCCCAGTGCTGCCCTTGTGAAATATCTGGCTGCTAATATAAAATGAATTTGATGAATGTGAGGGGTTGTTTTTCTGCTGAATTACAGGTTAATTAAGAAACTGTTTACTGCTTAAATTACATTTTCTTGGTGACAGACCTGATCTCAGGCAAGCATTGTTCTCTCTTTGTACATACACACAGAATGTTCTGTATTCTGGCACTCAGAATGTCTTGTGTGCATGACTACAGAAAAGTCAGTAAGCTTCTGAATAATCTGAATGATAACTTCAATTGTCAAAATAAAAATCTTAAATATCTACAAATATGTTAAAATAGAATTACAGTAATCAAAGGAAAAAAGCAACAAGGTACTTCAAAGGGATGGTGTTTGTATCTTCATGAAAGAAATTGCTACGTTGCAATTTCACAAGAAGAATGCAGGTGAAATATTTATATTAATACTTTACTGATCCTTCATCTCTCAAGCATGTAAGAATGCAGTGACCATATGTGAAGGATTCAGGGTTCAGGGTGAAATTTAGCTTGTGAGCACAGTGTGAACCTACCCACAGCTGGAGTAAACCTATTACTGTCATTCTGGGAGAGCAGTGAAAGTCCTTTCTGTGCCTGTGAAATTGTATTATATTGCTAAAAATTGGGCTGCAAAGTTTCTGTCTGCAGCTCTAGAGACAAGCAGATGTTCCTAAGGCAGTGTCACAGCTGACTGCAAGAGAAGGAAGGACTACAGAGGAGCAGAGAGCTCTTTAATGTGTGGAGCATAACCTGTTAGCAGGCTGTGGCACAGCAAAAAAAAAGGGAATGAATAAGGTAACACTGTAAATATCAACTAACAGATCTCAGGAGGAAGAGTTGACTTTGGCCTAGTTCTGTGTGGAGTTTGTAAATTCTTTTTCTAATCATTTTAGAGCTAGAGGTGGTGTAGGAAAAGTGCAACAGTTGCCTATCCAAAATGATGTTGTGTATAGAGTATGCAAATGGAAAAATACAAAAATGGGGGGGTTAAGTCTCTGGATCTTAGGGTGTTTCTTACATGTTTCTTATAACAAGAACAAGGATATACAAGTAACTCAGACTTTTATTGTTGCAGGCTAAGAACTTAGTCCAGATCTGCAAATGTATTTCCATTACTTGGGATCTGAAGGTGTGCAGTGGAGAAATAAGAGATGAGATCACAACAGTCAGAATTAGAAGCATCATCTATAGTTCAGGTTGCTTATTTTCCTCATGAAGCCCTTTCTGAAGTTGTTCATTATTTTGTGGGAGTTAAACCATTTGGAGTGACAGCTCATCATACTGATTATAGTAAAAATTCAGGTTTCAGGAAAAAATGACATGCTATTGAACACCTATTTGAGGTTAAAATAGTCTCTTTTTTCGCCTCTCTTCTAATATACTGGAAAATGGCATTGTCAGAGTTTGGAAAACAATTTGACCTTGAACTTAACTCTAGCTGTGGAATTAGAGGCGTACCTTGGGCAGGTGCCTCAGAGATGCACTTGCAAAATAATTGGGAACATATTCTTGGGTTGGACTGAATTATAAATGAGAAGCTGGGTGTGAGGATGCTGCTGAGCCCTCCAGCAGCTGTGTGTGTCACAGGCAGCAGAGCAGCTTCTCCCCGTGGGGCTGCACGCCCAGACACTCCACAGGAAACACACAGAAGCTGCTGCTTGCCTTAACACAGTAGGAAGGAAAAAAAAGGCTGGAAATTGAGGCACTGAAGGCACCTCTCCTCTCTGTTCTTCCCAATAAAAGCCTTTTTTTGTTGTTGTCTCCAGGTTGGAAAAGCTGTGTTGTCCCCTCCTTGACTGAGCAGAGTTCTCTTTGCTTTCAGTTACTAGGTAGTGAAGAATCAAGAACAAGATCCGAGCACAGAATCAAGAAAAGGTTTCCAGTTTAACCTGTTCCACTAGTGACAATCTTCTGTTGGTACAAGAAAAGGTTTCCAGTTGAACCTCCTCCACTAGTGACAGTCTTCTGTTAGTACAAGAAAAGGTTTCCAGTTGAACCTCCTCCACTAGTGACAGTCCTCTGTTAGTACAAGAAAAGGTTTCCAGTTGAACCTCCTCCACTAGTGACAATCCTCTGTTGGTACAAGCCTTCCTGCTTATGGAAGTTATGGATTTCTATTTAGCCTGGATTTGTGTAAGGCATTGCTGTGTTCTGCCCAGCTGATTTCTGGAGATCAGGGCCTGGCTTCATTTCCTTGTGTTGAAGACATGTTTTATTGTTTGCTTTAGAAAGTTAGCAGAGAATATAGAGCACAGGTAAGCTAAAAAAATCATCATTTCAGGTGTTTCAGTTGCATTTGCTTTCCAGTAAGTCTTTCTCTGGTGGTTTTTTTATTTCACAGGATCCCTGCTTGTGTTGACTGAGGATATTTGGAGTAGTTTTGAGCTTATGGAGCTCCTGTCTGACGGGGACATTTTGGAATTCTGTTGTGAAATAGTAACGGGAACCATTTGTTATTGAAGAGAGTCTATTTATAAGAAAAAAAATATTCATTAAGAACAACTTCTTATTTAAGAAATTGATAGCCTGGCATCTACACCCCTCCTGCCTTAATTTCAGTGTCATGTGCCATCATGATTTCAAAATTATTTGGAACTGATGATGCAATGGCAAGAGGTGTGACAGGAAAACCAGTGGTGTGGGGGAAAAAAATAAATTCCCCAAGCCAGATGGATCATAACATAGATCCTATTCCTGTGTCATGACTAAAAATTTCTTGTAGCATCAACAGAAGGCATATTTAAGGGAAATCTTGCAAATACAGTTTGCATTTGGGCTCTTTTCCAAAAAAAGTAAAGAACCTGCTGATGGACTCCTACATCTGCTGAGCTTTATGGAAAGCAGTGGATCAATGGGCTTTACATTTTCCTGCAGAACTAACAGAAGTTCAGCTTTGAGGCCATTTAGGGGGCTTTCCAGTGACCCTGTTTTCTTTGACTGCTACACAGTTGATTTTTCTTCATAAAAATTTCTGACAAATTTGGATTTAAAATCTGCCTGAAGTCAGTCTCTCACAGCAGAGCCACAGACATGATTTATTAAACCATCCACCCTGCCTGTGCTGTCCCTTTTTTTTTTGGCCTCATGAAGCCAGAAATATTTACTGGCTCTGTCTTGAAGTCTGCAAATTGGTCCCCCAACTTTCACGACTGATAGATGGTGGCAGGAATATTTCAGGGTCCATTCTATTAACAAAAATTTTGTCTTGAATTTTAAGGCAGAGTTCCAAGCACAATTAAACAGATGGTGGTGAGGAACTCATCCTTGAACTTCAATGATGTTGCCAATCATTGCCCACTCTCAAACCCCTCAAGTCTGGAGGGGCTTTTTCATATTGTTGGGGGTTTTGTGGTTGCATATTTTCTGTTTGTTTCTTCTTAAATAAAATTGCTTAAACAGTTCCCACCTCAGCTGAATTTTCACTGGTTGAGCTGAAAAGGGCCATGTGTAATCATTGCTTTGCATTGACATGTCTCTGAGCAGGATTCTTTTTCCTTTTACAGCTGCTTTGGTTGGTTTTTTGGGGGGTTTTTTGTCGCTTGCTTGTTCCTATACAATATTTTAAACGTTTGAGATAATGGAAATACCAAGTCTTC
>VXBB01019819.1:99745-111731 GCA_013399915.1 Illadopsis cleaveri
GCATATTTTCTGTTTGTTTCTTCTTAAATAAAATTGCTTAAACAGTTCCCACCTCAGCTGAATTTTCACTGGTTGAGCTGAAAAGGGCCATGTGTAATCATTGCTTTGCATTGACATGTCTCTGAGCAGGATTCTTTTTCCTTTAACAACTGCTTTGGTTGGTTTTTTGGGCATTTTTTTGTCGCTTGCTTGTTCATACATAATATTTTAAACATTTGAGATAATGGAAATACCAAGTCTTCCTTTTTCCTGTCAAATAAGTGGATCAGGAGCTTTATCAACCTTTAAATGAAAGAGCAAGTATCTGATAATTTAACAGGCAGGGCCTTTTCAGAGCTTTTTAGGAATTTAGATTAAGCTCATATCAAAATACACATTTTTGTTGTTTGGAAAACGCTTACCTTGCTTCAATTTATTGACCTTTTTATACCTGAGAAATCATTAAAATTTTGACTGCTCTTTAAAAACTTCCAGAAATACCACGATATAGCCAGAGATGAATTTCCATTAGTTAGAAACAAATATATGTGCCCAATACATATTTTGCACAATGTTGAGAAGCAAGAGGCCTGAAAATTCCAGTCCTGTTGATGAGCCACATTTCTATCCATATGGGTACAACTGAAATTTTTTTTAGTGTTTTGGGTTTAAGTTTCTAATCAGCAAAATTTTGTATTAGAAAGAACTTAAAGCCTGCTTAGAGCTAAAAGAACTTTAAGACTCCTGAACTAGGAAATACCAAAGCTAAGGCTGGTTGTGCAATGGAATTTTATATTGTGTGGCTGTCTCCTGTTGCAATAAGGACTTTGTTTCAGTTATCAAACACTTGGATTGGTGTTCACATCGAGAGGCTACTCAGGATTCTGGTTTTTTCCTCATTACTCATGCATGGGTCACTTGCTTTGTTATACACCACTGGAATTCTGCACTGGAGTCAGGATTATTGGGTTTTCTTGTTGTTTTCTCCAATAATCATCACTATAAAAGCTGGTAACTCATGAACAAACAGAACTATTTTATGCTCAGATTGGAAATACTATTCTTCCCATTTCACAAATTGTAATCCTAGGGCAGAACAGTTACAATTAGAGACCAATTAAATATGGAATATCTGACCTTACTTACTCAAGCCAAATTTTTCCAGTGTATTTATGATTCATATGTTGAAAACCACTTCTTACAGCCTGGGATTGGGCTGGTTGGTGTTTTTGCAGGCCACGTGCTCAGATCTTGCAGCCAGGTCTGGGATCTGGACTCAGGCACTGGGAAATGGAGCCCACACAGCCAGTGCAGCCTCTTCAGATGACATTTCACAGCCTGTGTGTCATTGCAGAACCTCTCTGGGATGGAACTCAGCTTTCCAGGACAGTGTGCAGCTGTCTGTGCTGCAGGTTTTTTTGTATTTTTTCCCTTGTTGCAGTCCTAAACTTAACAACATAAAGGTGTCTGCTTGCCTTGCAAGACATGGATGCAAAAACTTCTTTTTAATATAGCCAAGTGTGGATTTAGAGCAAGAGTCTAGGCTACACATTGAGCAAAATACCTTAAGAAGCATGAAATCAAGAATAAAACACAAAAATTTAAGAATTGGAGGGGTTTTATTTATTTATTTTCGATACCAACAAGGATGAAACAGTTCCTAGGGAATCTCTAGTCAGTGGTTATTTCTGTGTCCAGTTTTACCAAGCTTAAAGACTTCATGCAGTCTGTGGAGGAATAGCTTAAAAATCACGTGTTACAGGTACACTGGAACCAAAGCTTTGATAATAGAAATGTTTATCCAGAAGACAAAAATATAATGAAGAGGGGGAAAAGAAAATAATCCTAGAAAATGCCTTTCTTTTTAATAGAATACTCACCACGAATGATTGAAGTTGATAAGAAATTCAGTATTGTCATAATAACGAAATGAATGTTTCAAATATTGAGAGGTTAGGAATTGTTATCTGTAATTCTGGGAGATAGCAGCTGTCAGCTTCTGCTTATAAATAGTATCAAGTGTTCTGGTGTTTGTGAGGACAGGAGAAATCCGTAGCCAAAAAATGAAGATTGTAAGGCGGAAGCTTTCGAATTGGCTCTGAAGTCGTGATTTCAAACTTAAATAGTGTCCTTCCTGAAATTCAATCACTGAGCTATTCAAGGAGCTTCACAGAGCTGGGGAAAATTGTTTCAGTTTTGATTTCTGAGTAGCCTGCCTTTTAGAAATTCTTAAAATTCTGAACACTAATACCCTTAATAATTAATAATTCCAGTCAGTTTGTGTAAGTAATTTATTTAGTTTCCCATTTAATGTTAATCTTCTTGATTTCATAGCTGCATTGTGTCGTAGTTTTGTGTAATCTTGTTAACAACATCGTCATTTTGGCACTTTATTTCTCTTCTAATGTCATCAATTCATTTCTTGATTTTGATTTGAATTTTTTCTGGTTTTTACAGTAATCTCTTCTTACATAACTTTATGGTTGAAGCTGGGCCTAAAATTGCCTTAATATTTCCTCCTCTATGTGGCAGTAGAAAAATTTGCTTTGTGCCTCTGATGTTTTGTGATTCATTTTTAACTTGAAATTACCACTCCACAAATGATACTTGGATCTGGAATTCTATTTTGTCAAGCAGTCTGACGGAGTGGGAAGGCAGATAAAAGTAATCTGTTTATGTTTAATCCTGATAAAACAGGCAGTGTTTTCATGCTGGTAGAAAGCTTGCAGTGAAATTGTATTGTGTGTCTGTGAGGTTCCCTGACAGTTACAGGTTGTTATCAGCTTAGGTTCTCCTTCTGCTCGTGGGGTTTTCTGTGGTACCACACACATGAGAATAATTTTTGCATTTTGTCTTCATCATTAATCAAGATGGAGGCCATTTACACTTATTCTTACTATTATTATTTACACTTTTCTCTCTTAAATACAGATTATAGCAGAATATATAACTGTGGTGGGAATTTATGCCACAGTTACTCCACATAACTCAGACTTCCACAAGTTGCTGTGTTCTCATGGGTCCCTCATTCTCACATTCAAGAAAGAGCTCAGGGTCTGTTGTGCTGCCACCAGCTCAGGGGTTGTTTCTCACTGTATTTCTGAAGTGTTCATCTGTTCTGGACAGATGGCAGCAATGTGGAAGGAAGAACTGTGGGCCTGTCCACTCCTGGAAGATTTCACCACTGACTGGGGGAGCTCTAAGCTCAGAGGATGTTGGCCTTTGCTCTTAGCTTGCTTTCAGCTCTGCTTCCTAATTTGGGTTGAAAATGCCATTTAACCAAGGAGGGAAAGTAAATGTGGGTGGCTTTGAAGCTCAGCTGACATTTAGGGTAAAAGGTCACTGGATCTGCAGTGTCCTGGCTTCAAACTGGAGTTCAGATGGGATATGTTGTTGGGTGGTGGTTTGGTTTGGTTTGGTTTGGTTTGGTTTGGTTTGGTTTGGTTTGGTTTGGTGACACAGACCCAGTGGCCTCGTTCTGTGACCCAAATAGGTTTGTATTTGTTGCAATTGTATTTCAAAATGTTAGTTGCAGTTCTGTAAAATCTGAAGTGGTCATTTATTCTAGTTATCACTCGTGTTTGTCACCGAGTTGAGGTAAATCAACAGCAGGAGCAAGCCACTTGGAGTCCTTCAGCTTCTAATGGCCAGAAGCAGTTTGGCATTTCCAAGGGACTGTCGGCTTTCAGATTTATTAGATATTCATAAATAGTCTGTGACATGTCTGTTCTGGTGGCCAAAGGTGAAGCTGTCCACCCCGTGTTGCATAATTGATGGTGCCACAAGCTGTGGTAGACATAAAAAATATTTGAGAAGATGGAGCAGATGGCCAAAATTTCATCAATACTCTTCTCCATTGGAGATTGTTTTATAAAAGAATAGGAAGCTTGATTAAAACAAATTTGGTTTGTCTGGGATTCTCAGTCTGCTTGCTGTGCTGTTGCATTGAAGAATGTGGAGTTACTTGTGATTTGAACAAGTTTTCAAATGTGTTTCATCAGAAGGATGTGGAATTTTGCATAACAGGTCGGTGTCCTGGAACCTTATGAGTTGTTCACACACTTTTCTCCAGGTCCACAGTTTATTATTGAATGCCCATTGGAATGTGCCAGAATATTAATGTGGCTTTGAAATGCATACTTTTATATTTCTGTTAAAAAACCCCTGAGATTACTTGTGCAGTTCAGCTCTTACGTTGCACATTTGTAGAACCACAGGTTCTTGCTATGTTACTTGCCTTTTTTAGGTGAATAATGGAAATCATCACATTATCTTCAATAATCATAAAAACGACAGTACATATTTTAAAAGTTAATTTTTGTAAGTCTACAGGATGTCTGATTTGTGGGATATTGTAGACTTTTTGCCAATGTTCTGTGTATTAAACAGTTGGGACCATTTTTAATTCTATAGAAAACAATAGCTTTAAATTTTTAGTTCTATGGAAGATAACAGCTTGAAATTTGGGGGGAATGGAGAAAATATTATACTTGTGTCTTGCAAGCAGCTGTACATTCATTTTCTTTCCAAACATTGACAAAGCCAAGGTACACTTCACATGCCAGGGGTTTGGCTCTGTGGAATTGAAGGAGTTATTGCTTTTGGACTCTCCTAATATTAGGAAATATGACATCATCAGAGTCAGTGTTGCAATTGTTTTTGAACAGGTGCTCAAGCCATTTCAAATGAAATCCATTTTCAGTTGAATGTAGCCATCACTGTGTTGGAAGACATGGTAGGAACTGCCAGTTCTTGGTGAGGTTAAGACACAACTGCCTGCAGCAGGGTAGGGAGGGAAGGAGGAGGAAACAAACCCAGGATCTCCTGTTGAAAATAAAAGGCAGAATTACAGGGAGGCAGAGGTGTGTTCACTCTACTCCACCAACTGATGCTCTGTAAGACAGACCTGAACACTGTTTGAAAACTGAACAGATTTTCCTACTTCCATTGGCATGCAATGCTCCCTGCACTGTGCTGGTAGTGGAGTCAAATAGATATGACAGATGAAAATAAAGAACAGAGAAAAAGATTTTAAAGGGAGAAAAAAAACAAACAACAAACAAACAAACAAACAAAAAAACTGATTTAGTGTTCTGAAGAAAAGGATCAAACACCTTTGCCTTAATTGAATATTTAAGAGTTTGTAATTTACATGCTTAGAGATGTGCCTTTTGATCTTCTTTGGTTTTATAGGATCTGAGGTGTCATTTTGTGTTTCTAGATGGGGAAAACATAAGGTGGAAATCAATTCTGAAATTGGTTTACAGGTCACATTGAAATATCTGCCAGGCAGAATTGCTGTTTGAGAAGATGCTCACAGTCTGTGTTTGATGTGCATTTACAGTGTCCATCTATGGGATTTGGTTCTATGATAAGGAAGAATGCCAAAGAATTGCAGAGCTCATGAAAAAGTAAGTGACGAGCAAACAAGACTTCTGTGCTTTTTTGTTTATGTATTTCTTACATAAATGCACATTTTATGTTTTTAGGATTATCATACCTTTTGAGTTTAAACTTACAAACTTGGTTGCAAGTGTCAAGGCTGCATTTCATAAAATGATAAATAAGTCACTGTATTGCAGTCATTTTTCCTAATTTGTGGTGCAGCTCTCCAGCTACATCAGAGTGTACCAGTTGATGTGATTTATTTCCTGATGACTCAGAGATCTATTTTGAAGAATTGTATTCTTTGGGGGTTTAATATATTTTTCAATTTAGGGAGATTTTATTTTTTAATATTGTTACCTTTTATTTTTTTTCCTTCTATCAAGGTAAGTGCAGGATATCATGAGGGCATATTGTACTAAAACAATTTCTGTGGGTCTTGTCCTGTTTGTACATCATGGCTCAATTCCTGTTCCCTCATTTCTTAGCAATATATACAAAACTCACTTCGTTTTCTGCATTTAAAGCAAGACTTCAATTAGCTTTAAAGTCATTGCTTTCATGCACATAAAAATGTGGTTTTATACATGTTAAACTTTGATTTTGCAGTCCAGCCAGAGGTGAGGATTTCCCACACAACTGTGTTCTCAGCTGTATTTTAACCTAAGAATGTCATGTGGATAGTTTTTTTCAGCATCTCTCCTTTCCTCTCGTGTCCAGGATGGACAGGGCTCATTCTTCTGCACTGTTTGCAGGGACCCTTTTTTAAGGGCTATATCCTGCAGGTTTTCTTGTTTGCTTGGAGAAGGAAGGAGCTGAAGTCATACAGATTTTATCTACACATGCAATCTACATTTTTTAGAGCCATACTGTGGAGGATGTAGTAAAGGAAGGGGCAGTGATTGGCTCTCCCTGTGGTGTGTAGGGTTAGACACAGCAGATAGGATTGCTGATAAAATACTGCATGGGAAGGTAATCATCTTTCCTCCAGATATCCTTTTTTGTTTGTTTGTTTTTTTGAAGGAATACCTGCTGCTTTTCATTTTGCAGTGACCAAACAGTGTGAAACACAGGCTGTGACAGTGGTGGGCTTTTGTTCAGTGGGGTTTGTTGATTTTGCTGTATATCCTCCAGCTCCAAAATGAGTCAGCTGTGACCCAAGCAATAATTGATGGGCATGAATTTACAGAAATAAACAAAGAACCCTAGGAAACCCAGGTTTTTGACAGCTCATTTTAGTTAACTAGCTCGAGTTTCCGTTGGTGGTGATTAGGTGCTCTCAAACTGGTAATTTACTACAATAAAACCTAGTTTTCAGAGGATTCATGCAAATGTAAACCATGTGTAGTGGTTTATAATAGCAGTATTTCATATAGATAAAAAATACCCTGTTGCTCAGCCAATTGGCTGTGTGTTTTAATTCTCATCATTCTACAACAATAATAAAACAGCTGGGGCAGGAAATTGGTCATTTGCTGGTATTTAATGCCTGATTTGTGTGTGTTTGCCATCCTCCACCACCAGCAGAACTGAATAACACTATCAATTCCCTGCTCCTTCTGGGTATAGAAATTGTGACTCAGTTATGGAAGTTTTATTCTATGGTCTAGTGTATTCAAGATTGGAGAAGATTCATCTCATGCCAAATTAGGATTTTATAGAGATCTTTTAATAGCCATTTTTTTACTGCACGTTTTAACGTAGATGGGAAAAGACAAATGTTTGAGTTTCCATCAAGTATTGTACAGTAATTTTATTTGCACTCTTTTTCCTCATCTATCCTCCACCTTCCAGCCTGACTCAGCAGGAGCAATTCAAAGCACAGCAGGGCACAGGAGCAGGGGTGTCCCCCATGATGGTGAATTCTGCCAATAACAAAGAAGTGGATATCTTACGGATGCTGACCAAGGCCAAAGATGAGTACACCAAGGTGAGACTTGCTCCCACGTCACATTATGAAACATAAAAGGTTTGATTTGGGGTTTTGAATAGTTCTACTCGAAGGGATTTTGGACAGGGCGCTGGCTCATTTTGTGTAAAGCAGCTGGTAAAAAAAAGTTTTGACAGGATTTGCTAAAAAACTCCAAAGAAATGAATTCTGTCAATAAAAAGTTCTGGAAGGAGAATGTAGATATGAATGGTTATTTATTGAATAGCGGAGGCTCAGAGAAAGTACAAATTACCTTTCATTCTGACCCTTAGAGCTCCTGTGCCTGTTGAGGAGCACCTGCAAGCTGTGCCCTCTTCCTGGGTGAAGTGTTTACCTGGTGATACTTTCTGTGGTTTGTACAAAGGACTTGGTCCAGGAGACTTTTGCCAGTGAAGTTACTGCTTTTAATTGTGGTTGTTAGCTCCTTTCAGGCACTAATGGAAGGAAATGAAAAGGTTGAAATGTAGTATGATTCCAGCCCGTGTGCTGCTTTGGTCTTCTGAGGCTTCTAAATAAAGAAGTAACTAATGGACTAATAATGTTCTCTATTATTGAGCAATCAAAAACGTTTTACTTTGGGGAATAAAAATCTAATAATTTTAACTATCCATATATAAGCTGCAAATTGTTACAGAGCCTGCAGGTTCCTGCTGCTGTTTCCTGTATTGCTTATGTGCTGTCATGCAGTAATAGAGCTCCTAAGTGTTCCATAAGAGTCTGGAAATGTACATAGATCTTAACTTCCTCTCTCCTTAAATTTCTTGTGTTTATTTCTTTTTTTTTCTGAAATGTAGCTACTAATAAAATCCTCAGAAAGATGATAGCAAACTATTTGAGCTGAGGTGAAATGGAGCCCTTTTTATTGTGCAGAGTTTCTGTTGAAGCTTTTGTATTTTCTGTAGTAGAGATTTAATCTATTACAGTGGACAAACACTTCCAAAACTTGGTATTTTCCCCATATTTTAATACTGAATCAGTATCTAATCTTGGCATCAGAGAATATGATTTGAGATGTTCTGAAATGTTTAAGAGGTTTTCATTAGATAACCTTAAAAACACTGCAGATGGAAAATGGGAAAAATATTTGGCTATCTTCAGATTCTGTAAAAAGAGAGTGATAAATCTAAAAGATGTTACCTTCCATTTCACACAGCAATCAAGAGAAAGGAGAGGAAATCCTGTTGTTTAAGTAATAGCTTTTAGGACTCTTTTCCCTTTAGAATCTTCTGCAGGTTTGCTTCTTGCTTTATCTTTAATCTTTCTGCACTTAAGGGATTGCCAAGGACATAAAAAATAACGTGAAAGCTTCCTCCTCATCTGGGGCGTGAGTGCCAGGAATTCCTGACCTCTTCTGAACAGGATGTGTGTGATTTCTTGTATTGCTAGTAATATAAATTTCAAGAGTGTGATAAATAAAGGCAATGACAACCATTTTTCTATTTAATGTCAATATGTTTCAGAGCAGTCATGCTTTTTGACTGGTTTATGACATCTACTTTCTTGTCAGTGTATGTTTTACTGCTTCCAATCTGATGTGCTGAAATTAGTTATGAAATATGTTGTTCTCTTCTTTGAATCCTGTGTTTATTCAGGGAAGAGTGTTTTAAAAGGGTGGAAGCTGTAGAATAAGAGCATCAATTTTCAAAACTTTCAAGGAATTTTGCTCAATTTTTAAGAGTGTAACTAATTTTGAAGGGTATATCTTGTTCCCAAATTATCTTATATATTTGGAGGTTACAGGACATGCAAAATAAATACACAGCTTCCCCTTCCTTTTTGAATTAGTGGAGCTTTAAGTTGCTAAACCACAGAGCTATTTTTTTTTTTTTTAATGTACTTTTAATACACTTGCCTTCTCTTGATCTGTGGTAAGAAAAAGCTGGCCTCACCTCACCTGGGAGAAAACCAGTTGAAGAGCTGCAAGGGTACAGAACAAAACATGAAAAAAATGGGTTTCTTCTCAACCATCAAGCCTTGTCTTGTACTGCAGGACAAGCTCAGGGTTTAACTCTGTGCTGCACAGTTCTTCTGCCAGCATTGAGCATTTTCAGCTTCATAGGTGGAGTGTGAATCTCACAACACAGAGCAGTTGTTTGCTTCAAACATCTCTGACTCTCCCAAACTTGCCCAAACCCCCTCAGTGATTTTCTTGCTCTTTTGGATCCACATTGACCACATGTATCTAGTTTTGTTCCAGTGTTGCTGAGCCTTTCTTTGACTTGATCTTAGAACCTTTTGATTACTCAGGCATCTTTTGTAGCAGCAGAGCTTTGGACAGGACGCCTGACTGAGGGGCAGACCTGTGAAGCAAGGCCCAGGAATTGCCAAATGTTGTAGCTGGTGAGGACTGTCATGTTCCATCACTGAAGAGCCTGGTGGCATTTTTTTCATGCTGCTTTTTGCTGTTTGTTGATAACAGCATCTGATATCTCCTTTAGCTGTCTGACAGTTGTTTCAAATGCCATGTTAGTACTCCCAACGTGCTCATCAGCAAGGCCCTGCTCCCCATCTGCCAGAATGGCTTTTACACCCTGAGCTCCCCTGCAATCATCACAGCCTTCTTTTCTCTTCACGTGCTTCTGTGTTTGACAGCAACCTACTAGCCTTGTTACCAAGTCACAGCAATGATACCGAGTCAGGTCAATGTCACTCCTGTGTGTGCTGATGCTCCTTTGCCTGAGGAATTTGGTCTAAAATATGCTCACATAGTGATAACTCTGCTAAGCACTACTGCTTCTCACCTCATTTTCATCTGCTAACTTCTGTGATCGTGCAGGGGATGACAGTGGAATCTAAGGTGCTTAGGGTTTCTGAAGGATTCAGCCTATTAAAATCTCCTGAGGGAATAAGGGTATTATTTAAATTCTGCAGAACTCACTGGGAAATATTCAAGAGGATGTTACCCGTGGTGTTAAAGAAAAAGCTCATGTGCTTTTTGCCCAAAAGGTTATGCTGAAAAATAGCAACGAGAAGGAACGTTGAAGAAAAGGCAGCATCATTAGAAAGAGAACTGTTTGGAAGAAAAAAAAAAAAAGCTATTTAGCCGGACTGAAATGCAGTTTTGGTCCAGGTAGGATCTGTCTCCAATGTGACAAACAACTGGAAGTATTGAGGACCTATTGAAGGCCCTTAAGGCCCCAGTCCTGGGGTGCTGGGCAGCCTTGGAACCAGCATGTCTCTGTTCATTGTTGCAGTAGGTGTGAGAAATGGCTTAAGTGATCAGCTTTGTGTATTTGAGAGTGGGGTTAGAATTAACAGAAGAGTCAATAATTAATAGAATTAACTTCCTGTTAAATAATTCTTTCAAAAATCCTTCCAGTTTCTTGCTTTCAACTGTATCAATTGACAATGACTTCAAAGATTCTGTCTCCTTTTCTATTGACAGTAGCATTCCATGTATACCCAAGGCTTTTTTAGTTTCATTTACTGTATTTATTCTTATGTATAGAATCTTACTCATGTTTTCCTTTTCCACTTACAATTTCTCTTCTGTGGAGCATTTTATATGGTTTGTCTCTGAATTAAATCATGCCCTTCTCTTTCCACATGACATTTTTTGTCCCTCATTACTTTTAGTTATCTGTCTCTGACCACTTTTTATGAATATTTTTAATAATAGCCATATTTAATAAGAAATCCTACTGATTCTACAGATTGATTGAATATTTAATTACTTTTCTGTGCATGTAGATGCATCCTGCAAGTTCCCACCATATGAAAATTTATGTAAAAGAGTTCTGATTCTACTTTTTGACAAAAGCATTTTGAATGATCTTTATGGGCACATTAATTCTTCCTGGATCTGAACTACTTCTAGCTGCCTGTTGGGTGCAGGAAAACCATGTCTGTTGCTTGGTTTTTAAGGTGCTTTAGAAAAATATTTTATGTTTTTGAAGTGCAGAAGGCCAAAAAGAGAACTGAGATTTAAATTAGAGGATAGCCTCATACTAGGGAAATCTTGGAATCGAGTGTTCAGTTTTACATATGTCTTGTGGTTTTAAAAAATCCGGTTGCAGTTGCCACAGTTCTTCTAGTAGCACAATACTTCATCATCAGTGCTGCAATCAGTATTTTTGGTTCTTGAATACCTGCTTATGTCTGTATTTACTGTGGCTGGGGAAAAGGGGAAAAGATCTTGTCACACACGCTAAGAAATGCCCTTTTTCTGTTGCAGTGTAAGACCTGCTCAGAGCCAAAACAAATAACCAGCTCCTCTGCAATCTATAACAACCCCAACCTGATCAAACCCATCCCAGTGAAGCCGAGTGAGAATCAGCACCAGAGAATCTCCCAGCAGAGCAAGGTAAAATCTCTGGTGTTTTCTGGCTGCTGCTGCACTGGGTAACAGGAACATTGACTTGAGTTGGAAGGGCACTGCAAGAATCTGAGATGGAGCCACTGGGAGGGATGATTGTACAGCACAACTAATCTGGTTTGTAAAAGCTCCCCAGCCTCCAGTGTATGATGTGCAAACACAGACAAACTATCCCGATGCAACAAAGAAATACTGGTCTTTCAAATTTCAGGTGCTGTTGTGGTCACAAGCTGATCTAGTCAATTGCTGCACCACACTTTTTGTGGGGTTTTGTTTGTTTGTTTTGGGGATTTTTTTTAAGGGAAAATCATTTAAATAAAGAAAAGTCTCTTGGTATATCTTTAAGCCAAATCCTAAAAATTGAATTCAGCTGTGAC
>VXBB01019819.1:111807-127335 GCA_013399915.1 Illadopsis cleaveri
GGTGTCTTAGCAAGGTGCAAGAGATTTCTCAGACACCTGTGCGGGGCTTTATTGTTGTTTTCTGTAACGTTTGTTATTTTGGTATTTTTACTTATTAAACCTTTTGATTTACAAACACCTCCGAGGAGCAGTCTGGCTCAAATTAATTACAATAATAATTATTATTATCATAATAATAAATGATAATTCTGCAATTCTCTGCAGAAGGCTGGACCCTCAGAGATTGATACATTAGCACATTGCTTATTAGACTCTGGCCAGGTGTTACTCAGTATCACTTTTCCATTGTCCCCTCACAGAGCGTGGATCCTGAACCCCAGCACCTGTCTCTGACAGCCCTGTTTGGCAAACAGGACAAGGCAGATGTCCCAGAAGCACCCAACAAGCAGCACCAGGAGAAGGTCCCTGCCCGGCAGGGCGTGGTTCGCTCGCTGTCCTACGAGGAGCCCAGCAGGCACTCCCCGTGTGCAGAGAAGCAGCTGTGCCCTGCCATCCAGAAGCTCATGGTGCGTGGCACGGAGCTCCATCCCCTGGCTGAGTTCCCTGAGAGGAGCCCTCTGTGTGAAAATGGCACCGGGCCCTCCGTGGGGGAGACTTTCCCCGGGCTCTTCCAGCCCGTGCCTTCCCCCGGCCTGGCCGCGCCTCACGGAGCTCAGGACGCTGCCGGCGCCCAGAGCTTGCTGCAGAAACTGCAGAGTCACTCAGGATCAGTGGCTAAAATGGAGCCCAGTGCCACAGGAGCTGGGAACTCCACAGCTGCCGTGTTCAGCAGGACTCCTCCTGCTCCTGTGGGAGCACCAGCAGCGCCGGGCAATAACATGAGCCAGCCCCCTCTGGTGTATTTCAATGGGTCCCTACCAGGCCAGACTTTAGAGCCTCAGATGCTTGGTAAAGAGCAATCCAAACTTCCCAGACAAGCACTTCCTCTCTCTGGCAATCAAGCAGCCAATTCTGGGGTGATTTCACCTCAAGAACTGTTGAAAAAACTCCAGATAGTGCAACAAGAGCAGCAGCTCCATGTCTCCAGCAGACCGACGTTGGCAGCTAAGTTCCCAGTCGTTACCCAGAGCACCAACACCCTGAAACCACTGGATTCCTGGATAGAAAAGGCTCCAGGCACAGAAAAACAGAGTGCTCTCTTCCAGGTAAATGGGGAACTTCATCATAAATAAATACCAATCTAGCAGGCTTTTAAACTTGTTGTTTTCTGAGGTTAGTCTTGGCCTCATTGTCCTGCTGCGTGTTGCACGTGATTCGTTTTGCAGGTGACACCTTCCCAACATGGAGCAAGTTCTGATTTACCAAGATATGATACTGTAAAATCCTGAAGGCCACATCTCCTACACAGCAATGATGACCAGAAATACTGCAGTGTTGGTTTATCCCAGAGCCCCTCTGAAAAGTCACCTGGTTTGCACTGGCCATACTTGGCCTGTTATGTCTAATTCCTTGCTACTGAGTGTAATATTTTGGGTTTAATAATTATTTTCTGCAAAATTAGTCATAGATATCTCTGTGTAGATGTGCATTCTTTTGTATGCCAGTTGCTAAAGAAACTTAGAAGGTCCCTTGTTTTCTAACAGCAGCTTTTTGAAGTATTTGTACATTGGCCAGTTAGTTATCTTGTACCACAACTGCTACTTCTAGATATTCATTAGCTCTGCTACTTCTAGATATTCATCAGCTATTTTTCTTTAGTTTGCTGAGTATTATTTTGAAAAAATGTCTTGTGCCTGAATGACATCAAAAAATTCTGTTTATTTTGATCCTAGAAGTCAGATTGGTGTCTTAAAAAATTCAGATGTTGAGACTGTATCTCTGTCATGGGTACATTTTTATGTTCTTCAGAAAAGCAACACGTGCAGTTACAAAATGTCCCATCCAAAACAACTACACTCTTTAACAACTTCATTTTCTTTAGGATTTTCTACACTGGAATGTCTTTACATGTCTGGGAATGCATCAAAGCCCTTTTCAGCTTCTTTTCTTATGGACAGGCTGTGTTGTATGGGAGTCTAGAAATTACTGATCCCATTCCTGATCCCATACTGAAAGCATTCCCCTTTCCAGTGTAAAGATGCAAAGCTGCTTCTCTATTGTGACAGTTCCATTCTTGTATTTCTGTTTTGTTCTGGTTTTCTCTTTTATTCTATTTTTCTAATTCTATCTAAACCTGATTGAAAGGCTACAGGATATTTCAACATGCTAGAAAGTTCTTCCATACATGAAGAGGCTGAAAGAGTCATTTAATAATAAAAGAGCCACATCTGTCACTAAGTTAGTGACAGGTCAAGTTTTCTAATTCCATGAGAGAGGTAGGAGGAATATGAATTTGATACAGGAAATAGCCATCATTATTTTTGTTCTTTTAATTAATGCAGTAGGATTTGAATCTGTATGAAACTTTTTTTTGGGGATTAGTCATTGAAATTATTCAGGATCACTTGCTTACAGATGGTAACTTTGACTTTACAGTGGAGAGCTAAAGAATAAAAGGAAGATCCAAAGTAAAAAAAAAATTGATTTGTTTTCACTGGGAATGGAACTTGCCTGCTTTAAGTGTAAGAAATTGTGTGCTTCACTGGTACATGTGCTGATAGCATGAGGGAGGACATCATGAAGGTAGAAGTGAAATGAGGCAAGTCCAGGCTATGCATTCTAAGTCAGTGTGCATGAATAAAAAATCAGGAAATAAGCTGATATATTTTTCAGATGAAAAATCCCTACAGATGCTGCTGTGGCCAATGCCTTTAATGTTGTAAATGTGAAAGAAACTGGTGCCAGCATGAGTTGCAACAGGGAAAGGCAATTCCTGAGGTCTGGTCTAATGCAATTGCAACAGTTTGGCTGCTTGAGTGCAGTTGGAGTTTCCATAGAACAGCAGCTTGTGAGAAAAGAAAAGTCTTCTCTGGAACAAGGCTCATTCACTCTGATTATTGCTACAATTTTGCCTTTTAAAAAAAGCAGTAACTGAGATTCTCAGTCTCCCTTTGCAGGGCTGTGAGCACAACATGGAGACTGAGGCTGGCTAGGAGTGGCTTCACAGGCTGCCACAGCTGCTATCAACACGATATTAGATGCATTAAATTTGGAGATTTAATGCACAGACTTAAAATGATAATGAGTGTCACTAATTATTGCTCAGGACAGATGAAGCTCCTGCAGTCTGGGAGGAATGGCCTCTTCCACAAGCAGCAGAAAAGCAAAAGCAGGGAGGCTAAAAATGAAGGAAGGACTCTGTTCCTTTGGAAGCCATGAATTAGCCACCCAAAACATGCCTGCCTTTGAAAAAGAAGCTGGAAGATATAAAACAACGTTTAAAACCAACATTAATCTTTTTATAATATTATCCTTGCAGTAGACCAGAGGCTTCAAGTGCTGCCATGCCTGCAGAGTAGATATTTGAGTGAAATTGAATTGGCACAAATCTATCTGCACATGCTCATGCAAAATTGATCAAAGCAGATTCTGACAACAAGTGCAGCAAGAGGTTTGTTCTCTGTAATTATTTGTCTTTTGGTATTGCCTCTCCTACTAAGCTTCAGCATACAGAAAAAGCAAAAGTCTGACAGGAATAGAGAGATATCTGAGCAGTGTCTGTTGTTGGGAAAATCAGATTAAAGGAACACCCTAAATCCATCAGCAGCACTAAGGAAATGTAAGCAATAGTCCTTTCCACAACTGACACATTACAAGTCCAAGTTTAAATTGGCTTCTGCTGCATCTCCATATGGTATAAGAACTGTGATCTCCCACATGGAAAGGATGAGACCAGTTACCAAAAAAATGGGGGGAAAAAAATATAAAAGAGAAGAAGCAAAAAAGCAAAAGCTGAAGAATAATACTTGGAAGCATTCAGTCTGGTCTGGAGCCAGCCCTGTTGTGTGAAATATTCCTTATGCAGACAGTGAGTAACGTGTGCTTAAGATACAATCCAAAAGCATTCATCTGCAGTGGGCTTTTAGGGATGTGTGTAGTGTTAGGCATGTGTTATCCTGCTTAGAGATACATGCATGCTTAAGTGTTTGTGTTAATCAGAATGACTGTTTTAAAAGTGCTTGCAATAACCCAGACACAAATTTATCATTTCTTTGGAAGGCTGCATATCTTGCAGCTCATTTTTCCCATTTCTTGGAGCGTTTTTCCATCAAGAATGTATTTTGTACATAATGTTACATTTTCTGAGTATGTGCATGAAACCCAATGTCTGTGGTGTGAGCATCACAGCCCTGCTTCTCTTGTCCTGACTGCAGTTTCAGCATGCAACTGTATAATGCAAATTGGTGCATTGAACTTGTTTCAGAAAGTCATTTCAGCTTCTGTAGCTAAACATCAATTAAAATATTCTAAATTAAACTTGAAAGACAAAGCAATGTTAGCATTGCAGCCAGCTTTGTTTTAATTAACTGCCTTTAAAGTTCCTGAACCATTCTTAGAATTATGCTCTCAGTTTTTAGCAATGCCTCTGAAAACTGTTGGGGCCCACAGCACTCACTGGGTGCTGATGTTCCAGAGGAGCACTTGATCCACTTGGGATTCTGTTCACACAGGACACTGCAGGAGGTGCCAGTTTGCATTGCAGTGCACCCCTTGCTTTGTTGGTGAATTTACCAGCTGTGCTGTCACCCAGCTGCCAACAGCCCCACAGAACAGCAGGCTGAAATCTCAGGGAGCATTTGGGCTTCAGGGAAAGGCTGGTAGATACTGCAGCAGTTATCTGCACGTTTTTCTTGTTCTTCCTTCATTGCTGCACAGCTGATGGCAGACTCCTACTCTGTTATTAGTGACTCAGACATTGAAGTGTTGACCTGACAGAGCTTAGCAAGAGGGATGAACGAGCAGCTCAGATTCTGTGGGGAAGAAGTTGATCAACAGAATTTTGGAAGGGGTGTTATGGCTGGTGAGAAGTTACTCAAAGCTAAAAGATTGGTCCAAAGGCTGTTAGTGTCCCCACAGAGTATTTACAGTGCCTTCTGCAAAGGCATGGTGTTACAGGAATTGCACTGGGAGTGCCAAGATCAGCGTCCTCTCTTCTGGTGGCTGTCAGTTGTCCCAGTGACTCAAGGTGGTCTGAGCTGAATCTCAAATGAAAACGTTGCTTCTTGTTTAAAACAAAGCCCAAACAATCCATGTTTTTAATGTAAAGGTTTGTTCAATGGCAGAAGCTTTGAGCTTTGAGCTGTTAGCAAAAAATACATTCTAACCTTGAGTACAGCCATAAATGCTGTGCACTAAAAAAGACACATATTCTCCCTGTTCCTCTTCTGACACGTATTTGGAGTTGTGCAGTCCCCTGTCGGTGGTGGCTGTGTCACCAGCAGATGGCAACATTGCTCATCCCAAAGTTTCCATGTGCTTGGCATGGCCCACCAACCAGACCTTTCTGTCCGGAGGAGACAAAGAGCATTCTTCATGTGCCTTCCAAACCACAACATGTGTTTGTCAGGAGGGGCTGTGTATTTAAGGGCACAGTTTGTCTCAGGTTTTGTTTGTTTGCCTTGGGCAAATGAGAAAAATGTCTTTTGATTTCAAAGGCTGGGGCTGACAGGGTCTGCTGTAGACTCAGCTGTGTTAGTGGGACACTTTATCTCCTCCTGCTGCTCCCAACCTTCGCTTTGCTGGAGGTTTTCTGCTGCCCTCGTGGAGCAGTTTTGTATATGCATTCTTGAAATCACATTAGGAAGAATCATCTTGTTTAAGCAAACCCTGCCAATTTTGCTGGAGGTAAATTGAAGAGAAGTTGCAGCAGCAGCAGCAGCATGGACGAGTAGAGCAGAAGCATTTTGGGATGAGTATCTGGAGGTAGTTGGTGTTCCACAGGCAGGAGAAGATCTGTGCAGAGTCTGGAGGTCTCACTCCACAGAAGGATGTCACTTTGCACTCACACTGCTTTTCTTCTAAAATCAATGTTGTTTTTTGAGCATAGGTGTGCAAAGCTCCAGTCAGTTTGTAATACCTCTGCTCAGTCAGAGCCTTGGAACACAGACATGGTGATTGCTGTTTTGGTTACATGCTGTGGGCTTGGAAGAGAGCTGCAGTCAAGAGTTTTGTAGTACTCTGTGTTTGAGAAACAGACACAACATTTACCTAACTGGGTAAATATTGAGAGGAAAAAAGAGAGAGAGTTTTGCATTAGATGTATATTGCATGCTTTCTTTCCTGACCCCTAGTCTTTCTGCTTCCTTAAATTTTCCATAAAACAGCAGGAGATCTCAGTCCTCTTTGTTTCTGTTTCTCTTTGTATTGTGGTCTCACAAACGTTGTACAGAAAAGTCTTGAGTAGAACAATCATAACTAGGGGAAGGACAAGCTACAAAAATGTGACTGTTCTTTAATGCTACTCTGTGTGGTTTTGCATACCTAGGAGATCAACCTCAGTTCTATTTTCTTAACCTTAATATTTTGTCAAAATTGCAATATAATCCAGGACACAGAGTGAAGTGATTGAGCAGCCTTTCACCTTAATGTGGTAGCAATAAATCATGCTGCAGTCCAAAAGGGAGGAGCTTTGGTGAGCTTGTATCAGTTATTTTGTATGCTCTTTAAAAAGATTGGATACTTGAATAGCATAGCAAGAAGATGGCCAATTTTGATTAAAATTTGTTGCTGGAATTACCTGGAGAGAGATCTGATGTCTGCCAGCTGAGTGAATTAACTTGTTATGTTGTATATTACATCTGATAGTATTTGCTAATATTATATCTGAGAGTATTTGCTAATCCTGCACGTTTTACAGTTCCAAGATTCACTGCAAAATTTGAAGGTGAAAATTATTTGGCAATGTGCAGGTTGGTTGAAGGAACTGCTGCAGCATCAAGGTTCTCTTTGATGAAGGCCTTTGATTTTGTCAACAGTGTGTTGGTTGTGAGTCTGTTCTGTTTCTGACAGTGCCACGAGCTCACTATGGATCTTTAGCTAAATCACTGAATCTGTGGGTTTGATTTCTCTCTCCTTAAGTAAAATGAGAAGGTAAAATACATGCATATGTGTATTTATAAAGTAATTTGACAGTTCTATTGGAAAATACTTTTAGTCTTTAACAGTGATATTTGCATGTCTCATGTTCTCAAAGATTAAACTTCCTGACTTGCTGTCCCTTACAGCTGCATTCTCTGAGTGCTGAGATTTAATAGCAGTCTGATTCCTGTAATAAAATCCTCTTGTCCTAGGATCATTTGCCTATCAGATAGATTTATCACTCTTGGATCCATGTCTGCAGTCTGAGGTTGGATGGAAGACCTTTTAATCTGGAAATGGATCCTAGAGGTGGTGTTGAGCTGTGTGGACGATTGAGAGAGGCACAGGAAGGCTGATTTGCTGATCAGAATTCGTTTTTACTGAGATTTCCAAATGCTTATATACTATTCTAGGAAGGCTAGTAATTTTTTACTACAATGATTAGGTTAAACATCACACTGGCAAACTTACACATTTTACGTTTCTTGCTTGCAGAAGTTTGATTCAACCTTCTTAATCCAATCTTCTTGTAATCTTCAAAGCTCTGCTTGTTCTTTCCAAGGCAGCTTGGTTATCAAACTGACTATGCTAATTAGTTTGTTCTTGCCAAGGTATCTTGGTTATCAAGCTGACCATGCTAATTAAACCCACAGTGCCCATTGATGCTGTTGTACACCACAAAGACTTTGACTTCAGAAGGCTGAAAATGACTCTTTTATTCTTGGGAACGTCTCCCTTTTATACTATTTTACACAGACCAATCTGATTGGTGAAGCAAAGACAAACCTCTTCAATCACATTGGTCAGACCAGAGGGACATCAAGAAGAAGTCCCTCCTAGGGAAAATACGTAAACAATTTTGCTCTTGCCAAAACATGTCTCTTGTTTACAGAAAATTCTCTGGGAAAGGAATTTCAGAAACCAAAACACGTCAGGCACGAACCAGGGCNCATAAACAATTTTGCTGTTGCCAAAACATGTCTCTTGTTTACAGAAAATTCTCTGGGAAAGGAATTTCAGAAACCAAAACACGTCAGGCACGAACCAGGGCTGCATCCCATGTCCACAGAGCTGGAGTTTCACCTCCCAGCACTGACCCCCAGCACTCTGCCAATCTCTCTGCAGTTCTCACCACCTCCATTCCCACAGGACCAAGCAGACAGCCTGAACTGATGCCTGTGTTTTTGTCTGGCCAGGTGATGTCCCCTCAGCACATTCCTGCCACGGTGAGCCCCACGCTGCTGATGTCCCCCATGGTGTTCACCCAGCCCACGCCTGCCGCACCCAAGGGCGCTGAGAGCGGGCGCCTGCCAGCACCAAACCCTGAGCCTGCAGCCAGCTCTGCCAGCCTGCTGCTGCCCCTGCCAGCCCCAGAGCCTGCCCTGCCCAACAGCTCCAACATCACCAAGCTGCAGCTGCAGGAGACTCTGCTGCACCTCATCCAGGTACGGAGGCCAAGGTCCCCCCACCTCGCTCAGACCTGTCGCTAGAGGACACGAAATGAAGGACACGCACACAGTCAGCAGTCAGGGCAAGAAAGGAGGGCAGTTCATTTGAGACCTTGATTTAAACAGATTCTGGACAATGACCAGGGATTGGAGGATGAGGTTGCCATCTCTCCAGCCACACTGGTCAAACTAGAAGTCCATCAATTGTCTCTCCTCAAGAGAGGAATGATAGACACAAAGGACAGTTTACATTCCGTCACTTTTGTTTACCTGAAATCTGTGAGAAACTCCACTACAAAAACATCAGAAGGCTGAAAAAGATCAGAGCAACACAAACCCCAATCCTGACCGAGCACCCCGTGGTTGTTGGGTCTGTCTAAAGGGGAAATGAATAATTCAGTGTATGGTGGAAGCTGCTGGTGCCAGGGGAAGGCAATAGGCTCTCCTTGCACGACTACAGTTTGATTAATGCTTCTGATTTGGGGTTCAGGAAAGGTGATAAATTTGGTGGTAAAGAACAAAGATGACTGAAAGTTTTGTAAGGTCAGCCTATGAGCCACAGAGACATCTATTATATTTTTAGCTAAGGATAAATAATGGGTGATTATCCTGGCTGCCAAATATTTCAGAGATGTGTGTAAGCAGTAAGAGGAATTCAGATGGGAGATTAAAATTGCAGGATGAGTGTGAGCAACTTCAGAATATGGGCTAGATAACATGAATGTATGTTAATTCAGTTTAGCATTTGAACTAGAGAATTACACTGAATAAAATTCCTTTTGCTTCAGTTTTTCAGGTTTAATTGTGACAAAGCATTGACAGTGTTATGTATGAGATGATTGTTTACTGCTCTGGCATGATGCATAATTATGAATTTTTTTCCTTAATTTGCTGTGTGAGTAATATCTGAAGAGTAGAAGTTGAGGAGAGATTAGATAACTAAAGACCTGGCTGCACAACACAAGGAGCAGAGAAACACATCCAGTTTGTGGGCCAAAACTATGTGTCTGTATGGCTTTAGAATAAAAGTAAAAGTCATTATTGTAAGCTACTTAAAATGTTGTTTTAAGTTATAAATGCAGAAAAGTAATAGTATAACAAGTAATAGCTTAACAAGCTGGAGGGCTTTCTCTATTTCCCCTGCATTTTTATTTTGGGATTAAAAAAAATCACATTATCTTGTCTTTACATACTTTGAGTGCCTGGATACTATTAAAAAAATACATGAAGTTAAAGAGGAAACTAATCAAGGAAGATTGGGGTTTACCCTCTGTAACTTGGTGCTTGTAAAATATATATTTAACCCTGCTATTCTTGGTGGTAGTTAGGATTAACTGAGTTACCTGGAAATTATTCACAGCCAATTTGTTGGCTGTCAATTTTCCATTATATAAAACTACAATCTTGGATGCACCTAATTTCCCTTAAATATTATCTTGATTGTAATTATCCTCCTATGTTTATGTGAGCTACTTATAACATTCTTTCTTAATGTGGGCTGACTCATTCTTGCAAAATGTTCTTCAGAAGGAAGAAGTTCAAAGCATCAAAGCAAAAGGAGCAGCATCCCTTAGGAGCATTAAGCCTAAAAGAGCTAAACAAGATGCAAGGATTGGCCCAGGTGGGATTTCAGTGTAGGATCACAATCCAGAGTGTTTCATTATTCCTTCAGACACTTTTGGAATTGTCACTGACCTGACAAAGGATACTGCTTAAGATATCCAGAAGTCCAGAGAGAAATGAGGGCAAAGAAGAGAAACTGCAGGGCTGTAACTTCAGTATTGTCACTGAGTTATTATGCAACAATGCTGGATTCAATTTAAATGCACTGTGAGTTTAGAAAATCTTCTTTCTGTGTGCTCATTGCTCCTTACTGAGGCACAGTCATGGGAAATAAAACAGAGCTTTGCTGAAGGAAAGGGCTTTGCTATTGTTCTCTTTTTTAAAAAAAGATATTTGAAAAGTATCTGGTCCATAAAATGGAATAAGATTCTAATCTGTTTACTGCAGTTTGCTCACAGTGACCTGTTCTGTTTTTCAGAACGATGACAACTTCTTGAACATTATTTATGAAGCATATCTCTTCAGTGTGAGGAAGGCAGCCATGAAGAAGTCCATGTGAAAGATCATCTTTTAAATCAATTCCCATGGCTTCCTGAACTCCAGGAGAAGGGGTTGAAATTCTCCAGTGTGGTTGTGTTTGAAGAAATGAATGCTCTTAGGCATTTTGCATACACTTAGGTTGTCCTTGTTGGCAAATGCTGTACTGAGAAAAACAAAGTGAGCAGAAATGGATTGTGCCTTTAGCGAGGGGAGCGCCATGACGCTGAAGAATTCATCACAAAACACCTTCAATTATTTTCCTTACCCTGCTCCATGCTCAGAGTCGGTTTCCCGGCAGAAGGACTCGGTTCTCAGGATGCAGTTTCCTTTTTCACTGGCAGCGTGGTTCCTCCTTGCCGAAGTATTTCTATTTTCCCGGCGCCGTCCTGCCCTGCCGGCCCGGGGACCGCGCCCGGCCCCGACCACATGGTGGCAATGTTGGATTATTTTTAGGAACACGAAACCCAAATCTCGGAACGGGAGCTCTCGGGGAGCCTGAGCATCGGGCTTAGTTGTCTGCAAAGCGATTTAGAAGAAGTGTCATGACTTCCCTCAAATTTTTTGTAGGAAATTTTTTTTTTCTATTTTGGCAAGAATATTTTTAGCTAGATGTAGAAACGGGATTCTGCAGCTGTTCGAGGGATTGGGGGGGTGGGTTTGTGAATGTACTTGCTGTCACAGAGCTCTGGGGTGACACTGGATTCATGTTTCTGTTATTCCAGGTCCAATCTGCATAATTATAACCAATGTGAAAATTTGTTAAGGAGAATGCTACCTGGTGTATTTTTTTTTTTAAATTGTGTTCCTGGAGCACAGTGATTTCATTGATCCATTTCTAAAGAAAATTAAAAAATGGATAATCCCTACTATGTGCTGATTTCATTTTATTGCACCATGGGCTATATATTTAGTTTGTATGACTCTAAAATGTTTTTACACTTGGCAGAAGACACATGAGGTTTTAAATCAACTAGAATAAATGATTGAAGGAGATTTTATGTATATTTTTATCAGCATCTGCTGCTGAAGTGCCAGTTTAGTACAGTTTAGGGATACACAGTTGTTGCTGAGGAGGCATTTCTTCTGTGGGGGCAGAGAACCCAGTGTAATCCAGGAATGATTATCCAATCCTCCTGACTGTGGGCATTGATGTAGGCACAACTGAAAGTATCCAAACTGAATCCAGGAATGATTATCCAATCCTCCTGACTGTGGGCAGTGATGTAGGCACAACTGAAAGTATCCAAACTGAATCCAGGAATGATTATCCAATCCTCTGTACTGTGGGCATTGATGTAGGCACAACTGAATGTATCCAAACTGAATCCAGGAGTGATTATCCTATCCTCCTTGCTGTGGGCATTGATGTAGGCACAACTCAGGAGCCTCATCTGTGAAAGTGTCCATTTGGCTGCAGCTTTCAATTAGTAGAGTTGTAATGAGTCAAAGGTAGGGGGAATTTGCTCCCATTTCTTGAGAAAGGCTCTAAATACATAGGAAAAAAAAAGAGTGAAGAGCTACTTTATTCACATAAGCAAATAACCCCAAGAAACTGCTGGAGTTTCCCTGCACTAAGTAACTGGCAGGCAGCAAGTCACACTCTGGTTGTATTTTTTTACTTTATGGTCCTTGCAGATTTAGAGAAATGAATGTGTTAAGCAGATAACCAGGAAAAGCAGACTATAAAGACAGCAAATTCTAATCCTGCAGCCTTCATAATTTATGTAGCCTTTATAATTTATGGGATTCCACTGAGTTAATTGGTATTATTTCAGAATGAACTGGTGTGGAAGAACTTGCAATCTACACAAAAGAGTTTGAAACTGAATACATGCATGATGGGTGTCTGTGATGTTGGATTATCTGAGAGTGCAGTTTAAAAATGATGGGGACACATAGTTAAGACCTTGTTTGACATGCAGAACTTCTGTAATTGGTGGGTAAAAATAATCCTTAAGCATCTCAAGCTGTCTTGGTCGTAGATTTTCTAGTTATGGGGCAAATATTTTATTTACAAAAAGGCAAGTAGAAGTTTTAAAAAACATTCTTATCTATGACTTGTCAGAGCAATTTACAGAAATTAAAGGCTCATTTTTTTACAACATCTGTTAACACTTGGTGCTTATGAAAACTGTAATATTGGCATTATGCTCGACAGGCTGAGGCTTATCTTAAAGCAGCCAAGGACTGAGCTAATTGAGGGTTTCTTTTCACTGCCCTCTCTTCTGGTTACATCTACCACAAGTGATGCTGGCAGAATTGGATTTCTCTCACTGTATTGCCCTGTAAGGGATTTCTGGGATTATTCAGAAGGGATAAACTTGCCTTTCATGGAGTGAAGAAAAGTTGTTGCTAGAGAACAGAGGTGCTGTTTTAAAGGCCATCCTGTTTACAAGAACAGCAATGGTGAGAAGATAGAACAAGCTCAGAAAGAAACTCTGAGCTTTATGACAATGGGCAGAGGAGGAAAAATGGTGAGAGACATCTGCTGAGAAGTGGAGCCAAATTTCTTGTCCAGGTTTCCATCTCAGAGCACAGGATCTGCTTGATCAGGCAGATTTGAGAATTTGGAGACTGAGCTTGGAGTGTAGAACTGAGCCATGGCCCTTTCTGCTGCAAACTGAAGTACCTGGCTCAGAAAAAACCTTTATCCAGAAATAAAGTTGGAGGCCTCCAGTGTCATGGAGACCGGGAGGATTCTCATGGAACACTGAAAACCTCACCTCTGCCTTTTGGCATTGTGGGGTTTTAGCAGCTTTGTACCAGCTGGGAGTGTCTCAGTGCAGCCAGGTCTGTGCATGACACCAAAAAGGTGGTTTGGGGTTGGCAGGTCACCTCTGGATGTGCTGCTTGTGAACATTCAGGTTCCTCTATTTTTTATTTTTTTGCATTTTAAGGCACTGGTAGAACTATGAGCTCTTAAGCTAACAAGGCCTTTTGAGAAGAAAAGACTGCAGCAGTTGGAATTGCCTTTCTTTGGGCATGTTTTGTTTTTGTCTTTATCTGAGTATGGTAAAAAGAGAGCAAGTGGAAAATCAGAAAGTATTTAAGCATCACATTAACTCCAGATGATTTCACAGTATGCATGTGTAATTTTTTATTATTATTATTGTTTATGTACTCTTGTGATACTGCTCATTTTGAGTTGTGGTTTTTGGGGTTTTTTTTGCTCTTCCAGTAGAATAAAATAACTTGTACATTTGGGACCAGCAAGAATTCCAGAAGCAGTTGCAGCAGTGCTTTATGCATTAATCCCATTGATATTAGTTTTCAGTGTAGTTCTGCTTCACCACTGTCCAGTTGCTGAAAAAAATCCCACACTTATTGAACTAGAGTGAGAAAACAAGGAGTAAAATGTCAGTGAAGCACTGAAGCACCATTTATGTCTGTGTCTATCATGGAAATCCACAATACTCAGTGAAGGCATCGAAATATTTTCTCACAGAAAATTCCACTCCTTAATTCGATTTTTTTTTTTTTTTTTAAATTCATTAGCTCTCTGTTGCTCCTGCTTGTTGTAGCTGCACTGGGGATAATTAAAATGGTGCAGCAAGATAAAATTTTCCAGGAGCAGGATGCAGCTGAAAAGGGAGGATGCTCCACCTCCTCTGACAGCCTGTTTAGAATGTGTTGAGCTCTGAACTTCACTCATAAAAGTCGTGGGTAACAGAGATACCAGTGTCCCTTCAGGACATTAAAATCATAGCTCAATATTTTAGCAAACTTGGAAGTCTTTGCTGAGGAAAAGGCAAAATTAAAAGATATTTTTCGGTAAGCATTGGAGGCTGTAATGAAAAATATGTTCTGAGAAAGCAGCTTTACCCAGAGGGGTCCATGAAACCCAGGGAAGGCAAAATTCCACTCCTGGAGATGAGTAATGCACTAAAAATTCAATCCTCAGCCAACCTACAGTAAACTTTACTGCTAATTCTGAGGACTTTTAAGGGACTCTTACAAGCCCTTGCCTTTCCCAAACTCCTGTGAATATCTCTAACCAGCTCCTTCTGGCCTTTCGATGTGAACCTGTGCACAGGTCAGCTGGGAATGCTGGAACAGGGAGCGTGGCATATCCAAACTGCAAGTGGAAAATAGGGGGAAACTGAGGCAACAATGGTTGGGCTTTATGAACACTGTGAGCTGGCTCTGCTGCTGGAGAGGGAGCCCATCCCAGCCACCCTCTCCCAGCTGCTCCTCCCTGCTCCCACACCANGCACTGGGGATAATTAAAATGGTGCAGCAAGATAAAATTTTCCAGGAGCAGGATGCAGCTGAAAAGGGAGGATGCTCCACCTCCTCTGACAGCCTGTTTAGAATGTGTTGAGCTCTGAACTTCACTCATAAAAGTCGTGGGTAACAGAGATACCAGTGTCCCTTCAGGACATTAAAATCATAGCTCAATATTTTAGCAAACTTGGAAGTCTTTGCTGAGGAAAAGGCAAAATTAAAAGATATTTTTCGGTAAGCATTGGAGGCTGTAATGAAAAATATGTTCTGAGAAGGCAGCTTTACCCAGAGGGGTCCATGAAACCCAGGGAAAGGCAAAATTCCACTCCTGGAGATGAGTAATGCACTAAAAATTCAATCCTCAGCCAACCTACAGTAAACTTTACTGCTAATTCTGAGGACTTTTAAGGGACTCTTACAAGCCCTTGCCTTTCCCAAACTCCTGTGAATATCTCTAACCAGCTCCTTCTGGCCTTTAGATGTGAGTCTGTGCACAGCTCAGTGGGGAATGCTGGAACAGGGAGCTTGGCATATCCCAGCTGCAAGTGGAAAATGGGGGGAAACTGAGGCAACAAAGGTTGGGCTTTATGAACACTGTGAGCTGGCTCTGCTGCTGGAGAGGGAGCCCATCCCAGCCACCCTCTCCCAGCTGCTCCTCCCTGCTCCCACACCAACCTTTTCTGCCTTTTCCCTTCATTTTTCTCCCTTTTTTTATTTTACTTTATTTTACTTTATTTTATTTTATTTTATTTTATTTTATTTTATTTTATTTTATTTTATTTTATTTTATTTTATT
>VXBB01019821.1:3739-17562 GCA_013399915.1 Illadopsis cleaveri
CTGGGGAGGAACAACTCAAAATTCCAGCACAGGCTGGGGCTGACCTGCTGGAGAGCAGCTCTGCCAAAATGGACCTTGGAGTCTTGGTGTATTACAAGCTGACCAGAGCTGACAATGTCCTTGAGGCCAGGAGGGCCAGTGGTATCTTGGAGGATATTGGGAGGATTGTGGCCAGCAAGTCAAGGGAGGAAATCCTGTCCTTTTACTCAGTCAGCACTGGTAAAGCTGGAGTTCTGTTTCCAGTCCTGGACTCCTCAGTGCAAGAAAGAAAAGGAGGTACTGGAAAGGGTTGAGTAGAGGGCAACAAAGGTGATTTGGGGTCTGGAGCATCCCTGTCATGAGGAGAGACTGTGAGAGCTCGGCCTGTTTAGTCTAGAAAAGACTGAGAGGGAATCTAATTAACACATAAAAATATTTTAAATGTTGGTCTCAAGAAGATGATGCCAGACTCTTTTTAGTGGTGCCCAGGGACAGGACAAGGAGAAATGGCCATAAACTAAAACACAGGAAGTTCCACCTCAAGATGCAGAAGAATTTCTTTACCTTGAGGGTGGCAGAGTACTGGAACAGGCTTGGGGAGGTTGTGGAGTTTCCTTCTCTGGAGGCATTCCAAGCTCCCCTGGATGCATTCCTGTGTAGCCTGTTTTAGGTGACCCTGCCTTTGAGGGGTTGGATAAGATGATCTCCAATGGTCGCTTCCAACACTAACAGGTCTGATTCTGTGATTCTGTGATATTAACATGACAGAGAGTCTAAAAATATCAGTTTCCTTTTTAAGTAAGAAATATGAAAAAACATTTATATAGCACATGCCAGAGCTTTCTCTTCCTGAATGCTGAGCAGAGTGTCTATAAATACTGGCAAGAACTAACACATCTTTTTTTGGTGTTTAAGCTGTGCTAATGCTGGTTTTCAGGGGTCTAAGTGTGTGGGTACTACCCATGAGACTTCAGGTAGGAGTGAAGCCAGACTCAGGAAAATACCAGGAAGTCCACTTTCATATCCTCCCAAATCTCAGTCAAGACAGACTGTCACCAACTGCCTCCCTGTCTACCTTGTCTCCCTTCCAGAAAATAGATTTACAGCTAATGTTTCCTTCTTTCTCCTAAAGCCAAGCCCCAGTTTCACAGCATGGCACTTCCTAACCCACCCTGGGACCCAGGTATATCAAGGGCGGAAGAGTATTCCTAGATAAAATGGAGGGAATTGGGGTATGGAGCTAAATGCCTCCAGAAAAGAGAAAGAGCAGGTGGATATAGAATCAGGGGACATATTTTTGCAGAGGCCAGTGGATGCTGACCAGAACTGCTCTGTGTAGTGATGTTTTTAAACATGGAAGTGGAAATGAGTCCTGCAGTCACCAACTGTAGCTCCTTACTTTCTTTCCCGTTCAGTTTTGACTGCCTTAGTTTAATTACCAAAATAAGCCAGGTTTCCTGTAGGTGCACTGAACTTAGCATTAGATGATACTCCTATTTAAGATGGTAAATTAATTCTTGCTGAGTTTTCCATGACTGCCATTAGCATGATTTTTTTTATTCCTCAGTTTTATTTGGAGCAATTGCATTTATAATACTTTTTTAATAGGGGTATTTCTTTATCACATTTTCTTGATAAAGTGGTTTTTCTCAGCTTTAGAATTCCTTTTTTTTTATGTATTAAAACTCATCTGCAATTAATCTTTATAAGGTGAAAGACATTGCAGTCATATTACACAGAAGAGAAAAAAAGAGAGTTGGAATAAGAAAATAATGGGTTGGTAGAAGAGGCTGGGTGACCTTCCTCTGTAACATTTTTCATCTCATAATCTTGGTGTATCCAACTGTGACTGAAAGTTACTATTTCTACTTCTACTCTTGTATAGTAAATGCTTCTGCTCGGGATCCCCTCTCCCTGTAAATTACTATGTCAGCTGTGGCACACGAGGTATTAAATATCTTTTAACAATTGTGCTTGTCATCCAAAACATGGCAGACATGCACTTGAATTTGTTTATGCATTGGTCAGCTTGTTTGAAGACTAAATACTTAGGCACAAGTAGCTACTGGTGAATTTTTCTGTTCACTCCTGCAATAGCTGTGTGGGCAGGGTCTGAGCACTCTATCGACTCTGTGGACTGACAGAACAGGACAGAGCTGTGGACTTGTTACTGGATGTGTACATTACATTTGTATGCACACAGTTCAATATTTTGAGTTCATTTTTCTAATTAATGTGTGATAAGGCACACCTATGTGGCAGGCATGGCAGGGGGTAAGTCAGGTTCAGAGTCAGCCAGGACAAGGGCCAGTGGCAGGATTGGAAGCAGGGACAGGGCCTGCCTCTGCATCCCACTGGGGGGACCAGGACATGGCCTGGGTCCCAGTCCCATGGAAAGGGCTGTGATGCACGCCAGAGGAGATTTGGTAGGGCGTGGTAAGATCCAGGGTTCTCTTACCATGTCAGCTCTGTCTAATTCTTTACAGCATGCCAGAATTAGAAAGCAACCTTGTGAATTTATTAAAGCACCAGCTGACTCAATCACCCCCAGAAAATAAAATCAAATGAAATTTTCATAGAGTTTTTAATTTGCTTTGGAAGAAGAAGACCCAACAAAAGAAAAAATAATATTTAAAAAAAGGAATAGAAAAATATATCTGTTAAAGAGGCAAGAAAAATACTAATTATTAAATTGTTCTCTATACTCAATTAATATTAAAAAGAATGTTCATTGGCTAATCTTACCTTCCTCAATATCAAAGAAAAATGTCTTTTTTTTTTTTTTCCTCAAGGAAATGGTAGCATTAGACACAGCAAGTAACAACCTATATCTGTGCATGAAAGCCATTACTGGGTTATTTGGTTGGGGTTTTTTTTAGGCATGGAATTTCTTTATATCTTTGACAAATTCCACTTTCCAAAATCTTCATAGTGGCACCTCTCTGTTTTGTTCTACTGACTTACATTGCACTTTTTTCAAAACAGTAGTTAGTTCTAAAACAAGACCACTTTCTTGTTAACAGGGAGAGAACCACACATGTCAAAGTTTGACATTTTCTTCCCCCAAAAGTATGCAAAAGCATTCAGCAGCAAGATATTTTGGATCAAACCATCTTTGCCAAAGAGTTTTGCATGTGGACTGACTAACACTTTCTTATTTTCACAGGTCCATGACTTAAGAAACTGGTGTGATGAGTTGAGGAATCTAGGTTGTTTCCTGATGATGACAGGCTTTATTGCCCATTTCATATATTTAAACCAAAATATTCTACAAGATTCTGAAATCCTAGAATACATAAAACCCCCATAATACATAATTCTTTGCAACCGGGCTGTAAGTAGCATTCCTCTTTCAGTCTAAAGCCACAAATTTCAACTTGTGAGCGGAAGACGAAAAATACAGTATACAATTATTAAATATTTCTGAATTCTGGAAGTTAGTATCTTACGATATAGATCAAAAACTCCTAAGCTTTGGGGCTTATGAAGGACACAATCTGCCTCTCTGAAGAAGAAATACAAGAGCAGGCATTCCAGTCCATGTTTGACTTGGAGTTAAAAAGCTCTCACTAGAGAGAGGAAGCCATTCATATTTCCAGAGAGACAACTCTCATGGAAGCTGGTATTTCTTACCACACAGGGCAACAGAAAGAGCTTCAGCAGACACATTAGTGAACTGGGAAGTGTTTACTGTTCATAGGTAGGTAATGGCAACTACAGACAGATTACCAAAGCTAAACAAAGAAGATATTCTTTGCTAAAGGATGGCCCAAATGGTAATTGCTACTGGCAGAGGGAAAAATTTCAAATGTGGTTTCTTCAACTCTTGATGCTCACCAAAGCTTTTTAAAACTCAAGGCTTTTAGGATGTCAAGTCAGAACAAAACTTCATCAATGTTAGGTACATCTGCTGCCTGTCAGGACCTATTTACACCTTTTCTGCGTTTTGAATATTTTCACATAATTTCTTTTTTTCCTTCTACCCTGTTTCCAAATTGGCTTCAGGTAATCCCCTTTACTAAATGTGCAGTGTTGACATGCATCATTCATCCAGCAAAAATATAAAATACAAAAGCAATTTTGCTGCTTTCTCAGTGAACATTCAGCCCAGACTTTACATAATACATAATTTAAGAAATGTAAATTCAGATAATTTGCCAAAAAAGTAGATTCGGTTCTGATTTTTAAAGTGCAAGGATATTAACTCAATTTCATGGGGGGTTTTGGATGGTGTCAAACATAAAATTACCACTGTGTTTTTCCACCAGCATTTTATTTTATGGTTGAATGGACAATCCATAAAACATACTGAGTCAGGATTACAGAGTCACTGCAATTCAGGTTTGAATATTACTGAGTTTTCAGTCAAGATTTTAATTTTAAATCCAAGATGAATTTTTTGATGACGTGCTTCTGTTAAATTGGAGAACATGGAAAGTGGTTTTAGTTTATAGAATATTTATGCACAATTGCTTTTGAACCCAAAACTGAAAGAAAAACTCCACTTTCTAGAGACTTACTTATTTCAAGCAGCTATCGCTCTCTCAAGATTGAGAAAGGAATGATCACCTTTCTCAAGGTGATCATCATAGACCATGTCATGTAAATTATTTGCTGTCTTCTGAAATTGCAGGTACTAGGGTTTTAAGCTCTTTTGATAGCTGATGAGAACAAACTTGGCCAAAACCAGTAAGGTTATGACTGAGACTATGTGAAATCACTTCAGAGTAACCTATATTTCTGATCCTACAATTATTCAGTGCATGAATGATAGAAGTGCACAAGGATCTCAACAAGAGTCAGAATTTGATTGCCCTAAGTGTTTCACAAATGGCACAAAACAATCCTTACACTAGAGATTTCAGCCTAAGATTTAAGCAGCATGCAACAGGTGGATAAGGGAGATGGTGAGCTGGTTGAGGCAACAAAGCTTTCAGAGAATCAGGTGCATTCACTAAAGTTTGTATCCATGAGTGGTCTCCAGTCTGACTGGTGTAAGGAGGTATATTGCAATTCTCATGGCAGTTGCAATTTCTTAGTTTGTCCTTAAAAAAAAAAAGAGGATTTCCTAAGGGCCAAATTAAGTAACCTTTAGTGAAACTTAATTGAGTTTATAAAAAAATCTTTTTTTCCCTATTAGTAGTATATTTTTTCAAAAGAATCTGGTTAAACTGGAGATTATAAAAGATGGATGTTGTTCAGACTTTAATTCTGAAGCTAAAAGCAAAACTACCT
The DNA here is from genome assembly GCA_013399915.1 of Illadopsis cleaveri. Taxonomy (NCBI): domain Eukaryota; kingdom Metazoa; phylum Chordata; class Aves; order Passeriformes; family Timaliidae; genus Illadopsis; species Illadopsis cleaveri. Next base: position 8,954 of record VXBB01019821.1, read on the forward strand.
AGCTTTTTAAAATTTTCTTCATGTAAAAGAATAATTTTTGAAAGTTTAAGAAAGGTTATAGGAAGAGGCATTGGGACAAAGGAAGGGAAATGTTGAAGAATTTAATTTTGTCTTTAGCAGAATAAAATCTCTGGTGTCTAGAAATCACTAACATTAAAAAAGTGCAAATGGTCAATACCACTCTGTGCCATAGTGTGACATACTATGAGAAAGAAAGTAAGCATTGAGAAAGAAACATTGAGAAAGTTGTCTTGTCTTGTCTTGTCTTGTCTTGATCACAGTAAAAATTACTTTCAATTACCTTCTAAAAATGAGAATATGATTTGATACAATAATATAATATATTACCTACAGAGTTTCTTGGAATAATTCCCCAAGGTTTAAGACAATTGTAAAAAGAGTTCTTTGCTTTATCCATAAGAAAAACTAACAAGATAGCCTATAGATTGGAACCTAAATGGAAGCTTTTAAAAAAACATGATCATATCACCAAACTTTCATGGTTAATCTGAGAGAAAAAATAGTATATAACAAAATTATCTCTATTTCTCTATATATACAGTTTTCAGCAGGGTAATTTTAACTGCCTAATCCATGAAGTTTTTATCTTTTTAGGGTTCTATATCAATATGTTGCATATACAATTTCATCTACAAACCAACTTGGCTTAATTTTTCATGCTTTTCAGGATTGTGACCTTTCCTATGCTTGCTGTGACATATGAATTGATAGATAACTTATCTGATTAATTACAGACTTATTGTTTTCTTGGTTTAAAACGCTTCATTTAATCTTATTGAGTTTTTTAGAATCACAAGAAATGAATTTTCCAGTTACTAATTTTTTCTGATAGTACAGCCAAACATATATCCCTGGATTTCTGGACTTTGCCAAGAACCAGTGAACACACTCCTCTTCCTTGAAAATGTTAGTAGCTGGAATGAACTCAAGATGCTGAGACGTTGGCAACACTTATCGGACAGATTACTTTTGTTGTCATGGATAGCAAGGGCATTTTTGGTTAGTCAAGAATGCTGGTGAAGAAAGAATGTCTTTCTTGCTGATTATTTATGGTTTGTAAATCAGAAGAGAAGGATAGACCAGAGAGCTCGTGTTTACTTGCAAATTCAGGTGAATTTAATAATCATTAGTATACAAAAACCTTATGTTGCCCTCAGCTTTCTTGGTTTTCTTTGTTTGGAATCTTGCAAGCAGATTCTCACGCAGCTTCAACATCAACAATGTATATTTTTAGATTGTTTTTCATATTTCTCGTCTGAGAGGCGAATTGATTGATGGTGGTATTCACCATCCAGGTTGAAGAGGTGGTGACCTAAATGACCAATCTTTTGCCTCTGTAAAAACTGTATATATTGGAGTCGGATTGTTGGTAAAAAAGAAAGAATGTAGAAGATTGTAGAAAAAAGCATCATTAGCTTTCCCTTAATATGCTGCTGCCTGCCTTGTTTCTTCTGTGGGTCCGATCCTCCTACATATGGACCCGAGTGTGGCATCCTGCTACAACCTTAAATTGTAAATAATGTTGCTTTTACCAAATTTTCTGTGGGTGGTGTTTTGTGCAAACCACAAAATCCTTTCCCTGCCATCCATCAGATCCTCAGTTGGAAAGGGTTGTAAAGGTCTGCTGATAGCTTTGGTAAATGTGAAAGCAAATGGAACGATTAAATCCTTTCCTCTTTTTGTTAACAGTGTGCCTCTGATTTGGTCCATAATGTTTGTTACATTTTGCAGATATTACCTTTTCGATTGCAAGCATTTAGTTACAGGAAAATCCTTATAATTATTTATAGAGATTAGGAAAAGAATCATTGTGGAGCTGCTATTCAAGTATCATTCAGTGTGCTGAAAGCATAATGTAAGTCCTTAATTAATATTTACATACAATTGTAGATTTCTATTTACATATTTGCAATAATCTTACTTAGTTCACTTGATGCTGCTAGTCAGACATTTGAAAGGAATCAAGGGTATATCCTTTAATAATATTTGTCTACTATTTAATCTATTAAAATTCAAATGTAGGCCCAAAATAAGTAGCAAATTATGGTGTTTTGTTCAGATTTAATAATGAAAACAGACATTTGTATAAGAAGCAAAGTGCCAAGAATAGCCCCTGCTGTAAAACCAAAATGAAGAGCCTGAGACCAACACAGGCATAATGATCAAGCTAATACCTGTCTCAGAGCGCTCTTTCACACTATTTTCTTAGCTCTAATTGCTTTTCCGGCATTAGACTTAAGTAGATTAAAAAAAAAAAGTTTCTGTTTTTGCTAAAGTGAAACATAATTCTAGAAGAACATTTTACATCTGCACGTCTTCCAGCTGTGTTTTGTTGAAAGCAGTGAACTCAACACTATTGGGTATTCTTTATCACACAGGAGGTCAAATCCACACAGTGAACTGCTTTTTTATAGAAGCAATCAATGTTCCATGATCTGAAACACATACAATCTGAAATATGGAAAAAGAAATCTATGTGATCAAAATATGTGCAAGTAGAATCTTTACAGTAAAAGATACAGTTATTAGTTAAGAGAGATTTGGGCAGATGTGCTTTGCAAGTGTTAAATTCATTCAGTGTACTAAAAAAGTACTTGGATATCACCTAAAGAAACTGAGATTTTTTTTTCAGCAGCGTATATTTCACATTCCCCTGAATGAAATAACTTAGCACAAAAATTTTTCTAAATTGTTGCTATAAGATTAATTGATGCCAAAGATTTTTCCAGTCAATCCATCAGTCCTATCTCTTATCTCACAGTTTTTTAGTCAACAAAGATGCATTGCCATTCTACTGTGCTGGCATTTGTGATGAAAGTTATAAATTTCTCAACCTGTAAATTCCTTCCAGGTGAAAACTTTGTTATCACATTTAATAGCTAAAGGACTCCTATGTCAAAAAAATCTCTTGAAGGACCAGCGACCAAGATTCAGGTTTGTTTCACTCGCATGCCTTCCCTATTGAAAATTACACATTGCCATGGTTGTGATAGACATAGCTCAAAATAAAGAGCCCAAAGGGGTTTGGGCATTTTCCTAACAATCTATTGGATAGTACCAGGATGCTCTGCTGGCGTGCTGCTGACAGCCAGGGGCTGCAATGAACGATGACATGCAGGGCTGCTTCTGCACAAGGGGTGTCTCTGCCAGAGAAGGTGAACCATTGCCAGCTTCCCTTTGCAGGAACAGTTTTGCAGGACCAAGGAACAGGCTGGTTGCACAAAAGCACGAAAGGACGTTATTTCATCAGGTTATCAGAAATGATCAAAAGGTTTTCATCAAAACCAGTGAAGGAGAAAATGTGAATAACCCTGAGAGAAAGGACAGTGAGAGCCAAGGCTGCATGTGGCTATGTAAAAACACATCACTAGATCAGAAATGGACACTATGAAAAACGGACACAAGAGATAAGGCCCAAAACACAGTGTGAATCTGATCACACCTATCTCTGATAAGTACCTGAGGGGCTTGTTTCTTTTGAGCTTTGGTTGAATTTATGAATATCATTATGCCAGTTAAGTCTGCCTGCAATAGTTCTAAGCTCATTTTATGATGGACTCTGAACTGATCCTTCATATCCTTAAGCAAACAGAAATAACATATTTTGAAAAAAAAAAAATCCATAATAAATATCTCATTAATTCGGATTGTTTTAACAGAAGAATTTTTAAAATTTGTTTTCTGGTGGGGCTTTTTTGCCTTTATTTTAAAATACTTCTGCTTCCTTCATTACTTAAGAACTATTTGTCAAAGTGTTCTTTTCACTGGTAAATTTACAGGTTTATTTTTCATTTTTATTTGAATTCCCAATTATAGGTGAATTTTGGTGCAGTGCGCTATTTCCTTAAGAGTTTACATAGAAGCAGGGGAAGGTAGGCAGAACCAAATATTACCTTTTAGAAAGGATATTGCTTCTCTCCAATACAGTATAATTCTGATTTGTGTGAGACTGTTTGCTTAGTATTGTAAATCAAATTTAACTCTTTTTGTCTCATTTTTGATGAATAGAGGCAGGGATTGTTTTAATTTTTTTTAAAAGATGGAGGTATTTCTACATTGTCCTTACTCCTTTCTTGTTGTTGAATACAGAGAACAAAGTGTGACTTCAAAAAATATTACAGACCTTTTATCTGACCTAAATTGCATGTTTTGTGTAACTTGTATGTAGATGGATGATGTTTTTATCTTCATTTTACTGCTTTTATAATTTGTCCCCTCACTTTTCATATTTATTGATGATTGGTGCTGGTCTTTTTCTACTTTTAGTAGTTTAAGATGATTAAAATAAAAACTTTGTTAAAATTTTCTATCTCCCCATTTATTCCAAGTCCAAACCTCTCTCAGGAAAGATATCATAAAGCAAAAATATGCTTTTTTTCATTCGAAACATAAGTTATCTTATAGGTCACAGGTCAGTTCTCACTTTGTGCTGACTTCTGATGGGGACCCACAGATTTTGGTGTCAAATTGTACTGTCTTTACAGAATTTGAGCCCTACTTGCATGCTGGGAAACTATATGAAAAGACAAGCATAAATTTGGTTTCATGCTTAAGTTCTTATCTGTAACAGGTATGACCCTTTCTATATATAAAGTAATTAGATCCAGAAGAAAAATATGAGAGTAATGAAAATAGATGGAGCTACTTATGCTGACAGAATATTGCATTTGCTAGAGAAAAAATAGGATAAGGACAGGAGACAGATGCTTTGGGGAAAACATTTACACTTGAATGTTCACTAAAATCATAAGAAAATGGGAATATTTAGACTTCTCCAAAAAATTCACGGCATGATCATTAAAACCAAAGTGCTGTAAAAGCAAATAATAATGCACCTGATATGCCTGATATGCCATTCATGCATATTATTTATACAGATGTATTAGTAATGCTGTGCTTAACCTTGCTGATTCTGACAAGTTCCCAGTTTTCATCCATGAGAAGCTGAGGCACAGGGACTCTGTAGATAAACTTGGAGGAAGGAGAATTTCTGTTGTCTATGCAATGGTCAAAATTCTGCTGTAATTTTCACTGGTTAGATCAGCACAGCACCCAGCTTTTGACCCTCAAGCCTTGTAATTTTACCTAGTTGGGCACAGGCTGAGGGGACCATGATGGCCAGTTATAGGGTATTTCTCTATACAGAAGGTTTAAACCCCACCAGTGGTTGCCCCGTGTCTCAGCCATTTGATTTGTATATTTATAATTTAAGCTATTGTCTGGAGCTTAGGTGGGAGGTTTTTGATTAATCAATGTAGATACAAAGACAGAGGACCATCCCACAGCTTCTTAAGCTTCAACCTGCCACTTTTGATGATTATGCCTTCATTATGTGACTTCCATAAAGAAGCAGCAACAAGGAGGCATCAGCATATTGGTAGCAAGGTAAAAGTAAATTTATCTTCTGTCAGTGAGTGCTGTCTGTTTCTAGGCTTTTATTTTGCTACTTTCTCTACTTTACTATTTATTTGTCTGTATACTCACTTAGGGGAAACACACTGGAGGGAAAAGAAGAGACATGGTATTTTGTTGAGCTTTTTCTTGTCAGATGTCTTTCTGTATTAAGATTCAGTAAGGTATTCTGCACAGTTTAAATATGTGGTGAGTTGACCTTGGCTAGATATCTGTTGTATGCCAAGTTGCTCCAGCACACCCCACCTCCCCTTCCTATCCCATGTCATCCCTACCCAAACTAAATATTTGTCTGGAAAACTGACAATATTCATTCATTTTCTATCTCATAGCACATGTTGAAAAATTATTTCTTTTCCTATGATGCCTTTCCTTTATACTAAAACTCCTGAGTTTTTCTTAAACATTTTTCCTATTATCTCTTAACAGCTGAAACCAACAACAAAACCAATTACTTCAGCAAAATTCTTTTTTTTGTAGGAAATGGAAAGAAATACAGGGTACCAGCAACACTTGAACAGCAGAAAAGCCATTTTGTCACAGGAAGAATACCATCTAGACTTTATATAGATGTAAGAATAACTTCATGCCAATAAGCAGTTAGGAAAAAAAGGGAAATAATATATGAAGAATTTATTTATTTATGGCATTTAAATTTGAAATTAACCTGCAGATATATATGAATTCCAACATTCAGATCTTGGAGCAAATATCCCTGCAGATCAGACAGGTGAATATCTTATCTTTTTACCACTGAAATAAGAGAAAATATTAAGAAAATTTTCTTTGAATAAAATTAATTGTGGCAGGTGCAAACTCATCCCTTTCCATGAGAAGAAACTAATTCGCTCTGAACTTTTCTGAAGGTTAAGTGATGAAGCATTTCACACTGTATATCAATTAAAATCAAGTTACATACCCAAAATCTCCAAAATGTTGTAGTTGGCTTTGGATGAGCCCCCTTGTCTGCACAGCAGGGAGTGGAACCTTAGTGAAGTGAACCCTTTGCAGAAATTTAGATGACATACTCTTGCCAAAAAGCAGCAATAGTGATCATTCCTCCAGATGTCTGCAGAACAGACATTGAGAGAAATTACTCCATGAGTATTATTTGTCTCCCTTCAGTCTCCCTTCAGCTGGGGCAAGCATAGATTAGCACAAAGCATTACTTTCTTTTATTCTGGTTTATTATTGTCTGATTGAATCCCAGAGGAATGTATGGAGTCAAAAGTTTTGCAAAATGAGGTGAATCTTGACAGAAACCATGACTAAGACAAAAACAAAATGAAAAAATCAGCTAAGCCTCTTCATAGGAAAGCGGTCTTTTTGTAAATATTTATTAGAAAAAGAGCCCATGTAAGCCTCGGATGATGTGCCTAAATGATTCCTTTGAATCTACTTTTAACTCTGCAGACAGAGTGTTATCAATATGAAATAGAAAATGTCACGAAATGCCAAGGCTCAAAGATACCACTGAGCACAGAAAAAGAAAAAAAAAAAAGAAAAAGGGGGGGAAAAGAAAAGAGAAAAAATAAAAAGAAAAATGAAGAAGAGAAAAGAATAAGAGGAAAAAAGAAAAAGAAAAAATGTTAACATGTTGAGCCCACACCAAGGGCAAATAAAATAAATATGCTTCACTGGTAGCAAACAGTGGTTTTGCAGGCATAAGGATTTTGTACATTTTGTATCCTATTCATTTTAATGACATTGATGGAGAAATATTAAAAATGTGTGACTGCTGAGGACAAATTAACTTATCAATTACATGTATGGGACAATGGAGACTGAATTTATTTCACCGTTTCCAATTTCAATAAAACTGTAATTACTAACTTGTGGTATCATCATGAAAATCTGCATTTATTACCACTTAATTTGAAGTCAGTGACTGGTGTATACTTAACTTTTCTGCCATCTAATGCAGAGTGTTAAGAGACACTTTAGAGGAAAGCAGTCTTTCTTTTGAATGCTCATAACAATTTTTTTTTTTTTTTACACTTGTCTGAGCTGAATTTTGTGAATTTTGCCTGTGACAATAAAGAAATTGGTTTAGTTCAAAACAGTACATAGAAATTAAAATTTGCTCAAGGACTTTAGTGTCTCTGCCCTTCTTTTATTGTCCTTGTTTGTGTATATGTCGTTCTTTTGAATACATATGAGGCTGCATTACCTCAGGAATAGATTCTGCCACTGTTGCGCTGAATAATATTTTATTGTGAATGCAGTCTCACGGAATGAGAGATAGATAGATGATACTTCATGTGAATCAGTCTAGAATGTCTAGAATGCTGTAGGGAAGTGCTGGCAGCAACCAGTTGCTTGCATCCCTGATTAAAGTAAAAGAAGTACAAAACTTATTGTTACTTGGTTTTGTACAATAAAAGATGAAGGAATGAGAACATATATTGGAAAAAAGCTTTGTGGATTCCTTTCTTTCAGGGCAAAGATGTTTGCACTTGCCAAATCTTTGTTCTTTTGTTCGTTTGGGTTTTTTTGAGGGCAATGGCAATCTGCACCTTCCTCCTTATGACCTGAGATCTGCACACCATATGATATGGACCACCCAAAAGTGACCTTACAGGACGATTAGATCAAGAGTGGCAGCAAACCAGATCAATCAATGTCATACATTCGGAATCTATGTTGATTCTAGTATGGCGGTGTACTAGAAATAGACTAAATCACAGGCCAAAATTTGTCTTTCACAACACTCACTCTAAAATAAATAAAATATGAAGTTAAAAACCCCCTTGTTGTGTACATACAATATATGACCAACATGGAATGGGAATTGGTGGTCTAATAAATAGAAGAATGTTATCGTCTGCAGAGGTACTTCTTGATACTTTTAAGTGCTTGATGAGGGAATTAAAAGTTTATGTAATAAATATACTGCAGAAAAAAAAGTTGGACTAAGAATTGCATTGGAGAAAGGGTTTAAAATTCAAAATCACCTTGAAAAATCAGAGACATTATACGGGATATGGGATAAAATTTAATAAGATATATATGAAGACCTTTATTTGTGTGGTAAAAATAGACAGCAGTCTACACACTGGAGGGAAGGGATACCATCCAGAGGGACCTTGACAGGCTTGAGAGGTAAGTCAGTGAAAACCTAAAAATGTTTAAAAACGCAACGTCCTGTGTCGGAGTCCAGGGCATCCCTTTGGATG
>VXBB01019821.1:38502-74417 GCA_013399915.1 Illadopsis cleaveri
TGAAGTCAGTTTTAATTTTTCAACTTAGTTTTCCTTACAGTAAGAGAATTGATAAGGGGTAGGAAACTGCAAATATGGCATGTACTCCTCAAGCTTTTTATTCACGGAACCAGGCTAACAATTTTTTCAGGCAGGGATGATCTTTGCATTTTAGCTCAATGTTCAACAGCTTAAGGGAACCCATGATTTCGATATTAGTTTTGTTTTGCAACAAAAGGCATTCCCTTACTGTGTCAGAAACAACTGCTGAAATGCATTAATCAGGCCTTAAATAACATGGAAGAAAGTTGATAATTTAAGTTTATTTCAGATCTGCACACTGTTATTTTATTTAGCATATGAGAACTGTCAAGCACTGCCAAAGGACTTTATGCTGAAGGGCAAGTTTCAAAAATGTCTCTCATACCTGCCTGAGCCTTTGTAAAAATGAGTTTTCAGAGTGTTTATACAGGGATCATTAGACATAGCTCATGCAAATATTACATGAATCTTTGAATAAGAAAGACTCAAAGGTCATCATGTGTGAAAAATTTAATAACAGCACATTGCCATTGCCCTCAGTTTTCTAGCTCCTGAATGTTTGGACTTTGCAGTCGAGGTTTCTCATGCAGCTTCACATAAGCAATGTATATTTTTAGAGATGTTTACATATTTCTGCTCTGGGAGGAGAAATGTGATTGATGGTGGTATTCACCATCCAGGTCTAAGATGTGGCAACCTGAGTGACCAATCTCTTGACCTCTGTACAAACTGTATATATTGGAGTCAGATTTTGAATTAAAGTATTAACTTTCCCTTCACCTGCTGCTGCCTGCCTTGTTCCTTCTATGCAGCATCCTGCTACAATAATATGTATGAAATAATGCAAAAACACTGCTTTCAGTGGTGGCAAATGACAACAAAACCAAGAAAAAATTTGCATGTGCTAAGAAGGATTTAAAACAGTAACTGTAGGGTAAAGAATATATCATGTACACCAAACAATGTGCAATTTAAGGACTATTATTTTCCTAATGAACTGGAGGTGGAAGGGTAGTGACGTTCCAGATTAGGCCTGTGCTCTGGGAGGTATGTGAGGTTTGCATGAGTCACACACTTTTTCCTTATACAGAGTGTCCCAAAGGGTGGGACAGAAGGAGCTGGGACAACCAGGGACAGTAGACTGTGAAGTATAGCTTGAAGCAAAAGCCAGGCGTAAGGTCAAAAAATCTCTGTTTGATTACGCAAAAAGACAGTGCAGACACAACAAGTAAAACTGCTCAGATGCAAAGATACACAACAAAGCAAGACTTTACAGAAAATATGTTATGTAAAACAATCCACAACTGTTCTGTTTTGTTGTCTGTGCTTCTGTCTATTAAAAAAATGCTTCAAATGACCTGTGCTTACTAAGAAAGCAAAAAACAAGTAAAATGAGCATCTTTCAATGCAAAAATTGGCTTTTGGTATATACATGAGTAATCTTGGAGTCTCTGGATCCACTGTTATTTCCCCTATTTCCTAATTCTTGATGTGGCTGGTTAGCAAGATTCAGTAGGCTTAGTTTCTTCAAGGAGAAAATATTGCTAAAGGTATGTTTCCAAGTGCGGGTTTTATAGCGCTGTTGGTTTGTATCAGTGGTTGCCCTTTCAGTGCTGTGTCTATGTCGTGGCCCACCCAGAGGATGCCAATTGTCGGGTTCCACCCGTGATTTAGGTGGTGGTTCGAGGTGGTGGTTCGAGTGGTGCTTTTTTGCCCTCTGAAGGCTTTGGGTCTGGCGNTGTGCCAGGCAACCTCCCTGGACAGACCCCCCCGTCCAGGATTCAAACCCTCTTTCTCAGGTCCCAGACCCCTCTACCGAGGTCTGTGACCATCCAGGGCAACCAGAGGAATGCCCTGGACTCCGACATGGCTACGTGGCTGTATAAGTGGTCCTTGCAAAACAAGAGCCTGATACCTAAAAAGGCATAAAAGAGTCATTCTTTCACCTAACAGCATTTTGTGGCTAGTACATGAATGCAGCTAATCAAACACTGACAGGGCTGGTGCCCTTCCTGTGCTCTGATTTAGTGTTGGAGGAGGCAAATATAAAATCAGTGAGTACTGAAGCCAGGGGATGTAAGGCAAAACAAAGATGGAATTAGTTTTGTGCAAACCAGGTTGCTTTGTGAGATTTAGCTCATCACTTTCAAGACGGTTTGTGAAGGTCAGCTGGGACGAGGATTTCTAGCTGCACCAGATGACATCTCTAATTATGCTTCACACTAAGGCCATGTGGCTATTCAGGAATGTGTTTTTCAAGATGGTGTGAAAGAACAAGCAGCAACACTCTAGTCTGAATCAACAAAATGGCTCAAATGCATCTGAGCATGCTAGTAAGTCAGGATGACCAAAACATGAGCCTGAGTCAATCTGCAGTATATGGTGTATACTCTCAATGATTTCTGTTTGAGTGATTTCTTAGGATTTCCAAAAGGCAATTAGGATATCTAAATCTTTCTCTAAACACCTAGCTTATACAATTCCTTTTAGGGGAACACAATTTAGAAGGTCATCTTAAAAAAGGTAGAAGAGAAGGACTGAAGACATCTCTTGTGTAGGTCAATAAACAAAGATTTTGCAACATATCAACCTTTACACATGCACAATAATTTTTTCTAACATTAGCCAAACTATGAAATTATGCACATTAAGTTTCACCCATACCTAACTGATCTGTGCTTGAAGAGATCATTAGTCCAATCAGGAGGTTACACTTCAGTGATCACTTGTGCAGTGCTAGACTCCAATTATAAATCAGGAATAAAGGAATAAGCACAGAGGTAAAAATGGCATAGGACTGTCATAAGTTGGTCATGCACAAAAGTTCAGAGCAACACACTTAGAGATTCCAAGGCAGACTAGATGTGAGACTGATCTTCCAGTAATCACTTTCATTGACACAGAAGGCAGCACTTTAGCTGTTTGCATGTTATCAGAATAATGATTACCTACAGATATCTGGCATTTAAAGTACCTGACTTCTATTCCTACATGTTGGTTATAATCTCTGGCCCATTTCTCTTGTGCTCCTTAAAGCAAAATGATGCATGTAAAATGGCCTTGGTGGGCTTTGTTCTGCATAATTTTTTCCACGCTTTTCACTAATCTTTGAGTTCAGTGTCTTTTATTGTCTGTTGTTTAGGAGATACAAACTTTGCAGGATTTTAGTCATTAAACCTGAAAACTAATATCTTCCTGTTATCATCAGCTGAGAGGAAAAAAATACTCTGTTTTTTCCTGTGTTGCAGATCACACATTTCACAGCAAATGATTTTCATTGTTTCTAACAGCTCAGCTATGCATTTTTCAATTAAAGATTTTCTTTCCTAAGCATTCTTCCACAAGATATTTATTCATTAACAGGATGCCCTAATAAAATCAAAAGTCTGTAAATTATTCTTAAAATAAAATCAGCAGTAGTAAAGGTCTGTATTGGTGTTGATCACAAGGCTTAGCTTATTTGAAAAGAAAAATAGTGGTTTGTTTGTACAAGTAAATACTAGTATTAAGAATTTAATCATGTAAGCATCTGTGGCTGTTAATTACTGTTGTTTAAATTAAGACAGACTATTTTCCTAAGAACAAGTTTTTGCTGTTGATTTCATCAATGTATTTCAATAAAGTATAATGCACTGGCAGCTACAATTAAGAATTAAGAGAACTGATTTGTCATAGTAATCCTAACTTATAGGTGATTCAATAAAAATGTTTTTCTTATTAACTCAAAAAGAAAAATCCCCCCAAGAAAAAGTTTAATTTTCTTTCACCAGAATTATTATTCTGTTGTAGTGAAAAGTGTTCTTGGAAAATAAGTATTTAATATATAACCAATTAGTAAAACCATTCAGCCAATTACCAAACACAATTTCTACATTAAATTTTAATTAAATTCAGAGGTATTTTAATAGGTTTAATATGGAGAAAATGAATTTTTTTTAAAAAGGCAATTTAGCCTCAGTGTAATCTATTAATCAAGAACAGTCTGTTCTAATATGTCTGTCTTCACAGGCATATTTATAAAAATATTTACAGCAATGGTTCATTTAACATATAGAAGTTCAATTCATATCCAGAGGACTTGAAAATTCAGTTAAGCATTTTGTTTGTGTGGTTGAACATAAGTGAAATATATATTTTAATGCGTTGCTAAAAATAAAATATGATCAATACCCCTTCCATCCTAACAAAAGTTCTGAATTAAGCCTGACCCCATATTGATGTAAACTTCATTACACTCTTTGAATAAATACACATCTTAAAATATTCAGTAGCAAAGAACTAAAATTCTTCAAGGTACTGAAAACAAGAAATACAAAAATGCAGCCCCAGGGAACTCAGACTTTTTTCTTTTCTTTATCTCCTTGGTAGTCATGGGGTCTTAAAGAATATATAACTCAAAATATTAATTTTATTTTAACAGTGTGTAAAGTTTCATTTATCATCCAATATTTCTGTTCTAAATAAATAATGACCACTATGTGTCCTAATGTATTGAAAATTCCAAAATTATCTTAGTTCCTTGAAAGTTAAATTAAAAGTATTTTGAACTGGTCTCTCTCAAAAACTGATAAAATTTAATCTGAAATTTTCTGTGTGGTGGGTGAGGTGGTATAGTGTCATGCCAAATTAATTCAGGTTTGAAAGAAACTCACCTTACTGAGAGATTTGAAGGTAAAAATTTGATTGGAGAGAGAGGCAGCTTTGGTTGGGGTACTGGCTTTTCGTAATAAATAAATAAATGGATTTTGTAACTGACAAATTTTAGTTACCTTGCAAGGTTCGTCATGGGGGGAAATAATTTGTCATTTTTATTATTTTATAAAGCAGCAAAACTTGTATCAGTATATCATTGTCCTTCTCATAGTAAAGTTATCCCTTTATTCTTTTGAAAGCAAAATACCTGGCATCGTTCTTTTGTTATTCTTTGGAAAGAATCTCTTGTATTTGTTGTGACAATGCCTTAGCACAGCTTCTCTGGGGAGCATAGCTGGGGAGGCCCAGTGGCCTGCCACCAAAGTTCTTACACCTCAGTCTTGGAGGGGCCAGAACAAGCAAAGAGAAATGCCCCTCTAGTTTAGGGTGAGAAGAGCATTTCCCCCATGGGCCTTTGCAGCAACATGTTAATATCTTTCAGGTTCTGTCATTCTATTGGTTTGTCAGTTGATCTCATCACTGTTCAGTCCCCGTTTGCCATTTAAGGGCCTTCCCTAGACTGTTCTTCCTTCCCTTGATCCCCACTGGCCCCGTTTTACAGCATTACTCCACCCCTGTTATCCTATTGGCTCTCCCAGTTCATAACCTCTCCTCTGCACCACTTCATCTTCAAAATCTACAAAAAACCCACTAAAACAAATTAAAACCAATAACAGCCATTATGTGAAATTAAACAATAAAACCTTTTTATCTTGTCCCCATTGCACTTTGACCCTCAGACCCACCCCTTTTGCCCTGTATTTAACCCTGTGCGCTCAGCCCAATGTGTTTCTCATCCCTGGACTCCTTTGAGGCTGCACCCTGTTACAATAAACAGTTATCAGAAACCTATACAAGGACCTGTTCCATTCCTGCATCTAAATCATCAGTCATTTTTCATCAGGGTGCTCAGAAAAAGCTGCTTGCTCTCCAGGCCTCATTGTTGCACGCTGCAACTCATAGCATTTCCAGTTCATTTGCAATATCTCCCTCTAGGAGACTGTGGTTAAACAGCAGAAGTACAGTCAAAAGTGGCAGAACACCCCTCCATACCAGGTATTGTCTTCAAGCATGCATAGAGCTAATGAGGGCTTTTTGTCTCCTTACATTGAGATATTCTCAATAAAACTCTTAAGGAACTCATCAACAAGTCTGTTAGGAATAGCAGAAAGAGGAGATCTTACCACAGGAAAGTGGCAGACCCAATGACACAAAGTCCCAGCTTTTGAAATAGTAAAAAATTCTTGGACATCCCTATTCATCTGTGAGATGCCGTTGAAACACTGTTACAGGACAGAAAGCAGAGTATGGCAGTGCAATTTGTCCAGGATCACTTCTCATGCCTCTTCCACAGATTGCAAATAATGCTGGTAAGAAGAACTTTCTTCTTGCCACCATTCTTTTTGTGCTGCTACATTAGGAACTGACTAAAGAACAAACACTAATAATTAATAGCACCCACTGCTAAAAAACAGCAATCAGCTTGCTATTTCTAAATTAGATTACAAATTTTGAGGATAAATTTACAATTTTGAGTATTATATGCCCAATTTCTAATGCAGAAAAGAAAAATAAACCTTGTTTGGATGCAGCTGTCACATCAAATATAATTTGAATAATAAATAATTTGTCCCAACTTAGACCTAATGAAGACATGGTAGAAGGCTACTGTGACTGGCTTGTGTAGCTCTTGATTTGTGATGCACTTCCAGACAAAAAGGAAGATAACTGGATTGAGGGTTGGGGTCTGGAGGAAGGGAGATTGTAGATTTTCTTGGGGAAAACAGATCATGCTGACATGAGGAAGCGAAGGACATGGAGGGGAAAGAGAGAGAGAAAGAGAGACAAGTCCTAAGAAACTGTAGATGCAGTGTAGCAAGTAGAAGGTGTAGACAGTGGGGCCTTAAAGGATGGGTGAAAAGAGGAATCAGTTTTCAGAGGTCCATGTGGTAACGGGGAGTGTGTCACTAAGCAGAAAGTTGCTTTTTGGAGTAACCTATGGGCAAAGAGAAGGTTGTGTTTGGAAACCTTTTTTTTCCAACTCAGCCTGCCCTCATGGCTCTGTTTTCTTTATGTAGAATGAATGCTAAATTCTCTATGTTTTAGGTTCCTATAATCAAACTTTCTCAGTGTTAAAGTTTGGATTTAGAAGTTATTTAACTTTATCTGTGAAGATATTGTAGATAAAGACCTAGAAAAACTCACCCTAGAATGCTGTTTGAGTGATGGTCTGGTCATAATCATCCAGAGATTAATTTACTGAAGAAGAGTTAAATGGGATGACAGACGTATTAGTTTCTCACCAAAATGTATGAGACACTAATGAAGAAGGTGACCTGAAAATCTTATTTAGTAAAATTAGCATCTGATAGACCAAGATGCTGAAAGAATTCAGCACATTCTGTGATGTGCAAATTGGTGGTAAACTGATATGATTACAAAGGCATTCAGCATGTCTAGGAGAAATACTGTAGGGCCATGGAATGGGTATCAGCTGATGAAAATGTGAATCAATGGAAAGGTTTTCTGAGAATCACCCTAAATATCCCCCACAGGACAGGTATGACCTTCTGGATGTAGCCTTCATATGGAACAATATTTAAATGCAAACTTCCATGGCAAGGAAGTGAGACTTGGTAGAAGTGAGTGGTGTGAAAACATTATGTAAAATGCTGACCAAACAAAGAAGGGCTCAGTCCTCACATCTGTTCTTTCCATCATGGATAAACCATTATGAATAATGGGAAAATTCCATAATATAGTCCATGAAAACATATTTCTATAAACTTAAGTCAGATAATTCATGGCATCAATGAACTTCTCTCTTTGCTGGGAAAAGCAGAATGTTGGTTCTCCCATAACAATCCTGAACTTAATATCTTATGCTCTCTCAGCATTAATCTTCTCTCTGCCGTGTTCTGCTCTCGCACATTTGCAATTTTCGCCATCTGATCTCACCTTGTGGTTGTAGCTCTTCAGCTCACCTGAGCTCTTCCATGAAGCTGATGCCTTTGGTTCAGGAGAGCCTGATCCACATCTGTTAAGTACTACAAAAAGGGGTGAGCACAATGATAGCAAACTCTTACTCTGCTTTGTCCTCTCACAGACAGGTTTATACACAGCACACCTTTCCCAATACCCTCAAAAGTGCACTCTGTTACACACACTTCACTTGTCAAGAGAGAAGTAAATTGAGAGGTCTACTTAATGAGGACCCTACACAGACAACAGCAGACTAAGCAACCTGTGATTGTCTGCAGTTACCAAAACATCTTTGAATGTAAAACTTTAACCTACTTGGTCTTTTTCCACTGGACAGTTTTGCAGCCACTCTACCTCTAGCCTATAGCTCTGCACCGGCTTGTTGTAGTCAAAATGTAGTGCCTAACACTTTGTCTCACTGAACCTCATGCTCCATTGATCCATCCTGTCCAGGTCCTTCTGAAGAGGTTTCTGCCCTCCAGATGGATAGTCCAACCCATTGGTTTTCCCCATGAATTTGCTAATGGTAGACTCAGTCCCCTCATCCAGATTAAACCTATTAAACAAGACTGGGCCCAACACTGAGGATGCAGCACCACTTACCTACAGTCTCTGGGCCCACCTCTTAAACCTGAAAAGTGTGTCCAGGTGTCCTGTCCAGGCCACGGACTGCCAAGTTTTCCAGGCGAATGCTCTAGGAGACAGTGTCAGATGCTTTGCTGAAATACAGATAGACAACATCCACAGTCTTTTCCTCATCCTCTAGATTAGTCATGCAGATGCAAAAGGAGATCAGGTTGGTCAGGCAGGATCTGCATTTGGTATACCTGTGCTGGCTGGGTCTGATCTCCCAGCTGTCCTGTGGGTGCCATGTGATCACACACACAGAGATCTTCTTTTGCCAGGCACTGAGGTCAGGCTGACAGGCCTGTAGCTCCCTAGCTCCTCCTTCCAGTACTTCTTGTGAATTTCACATTGGGTTTCACATGGGTCAACCTCCACTTGTCTGGGACCTCTCGACCTCCCTGGTGAGCCAGGACTGATGATAAACAATGGAGAGAGGCTTGCTGAGTTCTTCAGCCAGCTCCCTCATAATCCTAGGATGAATTCCAGCCAGGCTCATAGACTTGTGAGCATCTAGATGTCTTAGCGGGTCACTAATTACTTCTTCCTGGATTTTGCGGGGTTTATTCTACTCCCTGTCCTCATCCACCATCTTAAGATGACAATAATCCTGAGGATAACCTGCCTTACTGTTGAAGACTGAGGCAAAAAAGTGTTAGGTACCTCAGCCTTTTCCTCATCTTTAGTGAGTATAATCCCCACCCCTTGTCCAATAAAGAATGGAGGTTTTCCTTGTTCCTCATTTTGTTTTTAATGTATTTATAAAAACATTTTTTATTATCCTTCACAGCAGTGGTCAGATTAAATTCTGAGCTTTTACCCCTCTTAATTTTCTTTCTGCATGACCTAACAACATCCTTTAACACTTCTATAGTTCCCCCCTCACCCCATAAGGGACAGTAGCAGTTATTTTTCATTCCTCATTGATCATACATACAGGATTTATAGCATGTGCTGTGTCTGCTGGTGTTTATTTAGTACAGTAACATCTAGCCATCTAGCTGCATTTCCCTTGAGTATGATCTTCCTAAGCTTTCTTAGGCAGAAAGAAGTGCCCATCTGCTGCTGTCTGTTCAATGGAACAGAAAGAAGCATATGGACTCTCCCCTGGTGTGGCTGAATAAAAAGCATTCATCTCTAGGACTGCTGCTGCAATACCTTCTGTAAACATTAAATTCAAATATAGACATGTTTAAATACAGCTTTTTCAGCTGTTTGTGCTTCTAACTTTGTATTACATTGGTGGAGGTTTTACATTAAGTATTCTTCTCCCTATTTTTTACTTTGGTAGTTTACCCGTGTAAGAACCACATGTAATGTACACAGAAAAGATTACAGCATTCCCCAAAGAATTCTCCTTTCCATAGCATGCATATTTCAACAAAGCACACATAAATGGGGATGTTTTGCAGTAAGTGCTGAAAATATGACTACAAATAACTTGGGGAATGCAAAACTAGTAAGATAGGACTGTCTGTTTATTTGTTTGTGACTTTTGTAATTTAGGGAACTGCCTTAGAGTTAAATACTCCAGTAGGTTATAACCTACTGGATTGAGGTAGCTATTGATATCTGGATATGCCTACAAGATCTACTCTTCATGGAAGAGAAACCAGTCTCATAAGAGGTGCTGCCTTCTCTAGAGATGATATATAGTTGTACTCAAGAATAATATGTGAGCAATAGCCTAGGCATGTCTTAACATCAGGAAAGCACTCCCCGGCAGAATAAATTNTATATCACCCCAGGACACCAAGACAGCCAGGAATCACTATTTTGCCCACCATTTTCTTATCTGTTCATAAAGAGCAAATCTATGCAGGTGCCTTTCTTACTTGACTCCCTTAGTACCTGCAATGTGTATCAGAAATTTCTAGGATCTGTTTGTGTCCCCTGTGTGATGGTCGGGAAGTTAAAATCACCTGTAAGGACAACAAAGAATGGTCTAGAGATATCCTTTAATTCTCTGTGGAATAATTTATCAGTGTCATCATCCTGGCTGGGCAGGAGACAGTACACTCCACAAAAACATAAGCTCTATTTCCTTTCCTCCTTGTTCTTGCCCAGAGGTACACATCTCTGCCCTTGTCAATTGAAAATGCCACACAATGCACATCTTCTCTTATGTAGAGAACCCTCTAACCTCTCCTGCCCCATCTATCCTTCCCAAAGATTCTGTAAGTGTTCATCATGCCACACAAGTCGTGGGATGCCTCCCACCAAGTTTGTAATCAGAGCTCTGTATGCAGTGTAAGATTTATACACTCTTCATGTGTGCATGTCATTTTTTAACAAGAGCAGTGCAAATGTCTATGGATTTTTAGTGTCCACATAGAACATGAGTGGTGGAAGCTCATAATTCAGTCATAATAGTACTCAAGTTTAAGCCAGCTATAGAGAACTTGTTGTGTGCTTCTAGTGCAGAGCATGCATTAACAGTATTATAAGGATGGAAAGGGCATCTAGACCTGACTAGTGTGATAAATAATTAATGAAATAGAAATCTACTTAGATGTAAAAGGCTTCCTGTTGAACATGGATCAAGACAATAAGTCTGGGAACAGCTCCAAACTGGAAGAGGGTATCCCTGGAAAAGAGTGAAAATCACTTCTGCCTGATTTGAAGGAGGATAAAGTTGTTTTCTTTTGTTTGTGTTTGTAAAATGAAACAAGAGTATAAATAATACTTTTGTTAAATACAAAATATCAAGATTATATAAAATTCACTTCTGATTTTCTGTAGCCTATCAGATGTTCATCAGAAAAAAGCACTAACAGTTTTTAATGAAAAAAATGTTGGAAAGATCTCACAGATTTGTATGATTTTGGATATAAACATTAATTTAATGTATGTATAGAAATATGATACAGTTAAGTTAAGTATTGCAGCATTTAATATCTAAGCTTAAAGTCCTAAATTAGTCTTTTGAAACATTACATAAGGAACACACAATATAAAAATTTCATAAGGAAAAGCTAGCTATGCTAGCACTTAATTTCAAGACTAAAATAAAAGGTAAAATGTTTTAGAAGATGAATCATCAAGTATCATGTATATTAGTTTCCAGAACATACTGTGGAGAAGATTTTGTGACTTTGCATATTTAAAATAACATCAAAATGTCTACACTGCTGGGAAGCTGGACACCTTAATACTTAAAATGAAAATCATAAGCCAGACAAGCCCAATTTTTGTACTGTGTTCTAAAAACATGGTCTCAGTTTTGAGTGTTCATGCTTAGATGGTAGACACCTTATAATTAAGCTCTTTGGCTATATTTTTTTATAATATCCTTTATATTGACTTCTAGATATGAAAAGCATTTTTTTTCCTCCTGAAGGTCAAACAACTTCAGCCTGTTCCCTCAAATTCCTCCTCCTGTCTCACATACTTACATTTCCAATTCAAATACCTGCTTGGCCTGCTTGTTTGATATATGATGTCAAAAAGAAACCAAGACTATTTAAACCCAAACAAAGTCTCACCTCTTTCTTTTTCTCATATTTGTAATCTTTTTGTTTGGTCTTACTGTGATGGTCTGCCCTGTGCTCATAATTCTGATGATAATCTTCCTCAATTTCCACTGAAACATGGCTATCAAAAGATTTTAACACTTTTAAGAATCAGAATGCTGAAAAGTATTACTGTATAATCAAAAATTTATTTAATCTATTTGAATTTTTTTACATTTCTATCATATATTTTACAATCAGGTTACTCTGTTGAAACTGAGGTGTACACAAGATTTTTATGTAGCTTTTATTTTTGTTACCCATGGAATATGCCACACAGACTACTCTAGCTGAGATTTCACCCTGAACTTTCTGGTTTCCCTGCTTTTCTTGTGTTCAGTAGTTCTGTACTTCTCTAAAAAAAAAAAAAAAAAGATTATCTGCCTCATTTTTTTTTTTTTTTCACATTCCTTAAGTTGCTCAAAAAAAAAAAAAAAGATTATCTGCCTCATTTTTTTTTTTTTTTCACATTCCTTAAGTTGCTCAAAAAAAAAAAAAAATTCCCAACAATGCCTCCAACAAACTAGACACAGTACAGCTATATATTAAGTGGTGAAGTTTAATTGCTCCTTTTTAATTTCTGCATATATTTTTCTTTTTTACAGAGAAAAATATCATTGTAGTTGAAAATTGAAAAAAGTCCAATGCATTAAGTTTAATGTACACTACACTGGGCCTTATATCAACGATTTTTTCCTTAAATTTTTGAAAAGAACTTTTTCTCTGGTATTTTTCCTCCAACTAACCATGATCTGGTTAAATATTTTTTAATTCCAGTCATCATACAGTCAGAATTTGCAGGTTGTTCTCAGAGAACTTTTTCCCCTCTGTGTAGCAGTGGAAAGGACAATGCAATTAATAACAGATGGTATGAAATGACCACGTCCTTGAGAGAATGCCTTATTGGCACCTCCTGCTAATTGTATCACATATAATGCAAGTAAAAGCATAATAAATCTGAGCTGGGGGACATTTTATGCAAGAGCTCTTCTCCCTTTCCAGACGGTAAATTGCTCAGCTCTTGAAATATCTATAACCTTGTGATACCCAACGTGCATTAGCTTAATTGCCTTTTTTCTTTTCTTTCTTTTTCCCTTTCCTTGCTCCCCTTGTCTTTTTTAGTTCCATAGATCTGTAAAAGAAATTCTGTTTTATCAGTGTACCTACCTTAGTGCTGTAAGGAAAGGATTTATATTTGCTTTTTTTGACAGAATTTTTTTGGGTCTATTCTGCAGAATTATTGGTAAATTGCGCTTTTTAAAGAGCTGTGAAGCCCTTGACTTGATATCACAACATAAGTAAATGCTGAAGGAGTATAATAGAAATCTAGAAGAGCTTTCTCATTAACCAAGAGATAGAATGAGCTTCAAATGGATCAACAGATATAACCTATTCTATTTCTAAATATAATACCCTGATAAAAAAACCCTGATGCCTGAGGAATTTTTATTTCTCACAACAATAAATGAAGTTTTTTTTTCCCTGTGGAAAAAACCAAAAAAATGCTGCTGAAGTCTTAAGTCCTTGTGCCTCAATTCTGTGTGGGGATGAAAGAGCACTGCTTTGGCAGAGTTTGCTTCTGTTGGCAGTGGGAGTGTGGAGACTGATTCTTGTGAAATTTCTGCTAGTTTTTCGTTTTTGGTTTATTTCTTCTTACAGCAATACTTTCAATCCTGTCTTTGTCTCAAGGTGAAAATAACAGAGAAGTGCACAGGAGCATGGATATACATTTTCTTGAAGGAATTGCCGTTTAGGGCAGAGAATGATGCTACAGCAGCACAGACTAAATTGCATCTGTAGTTGCAAGTGCCCCATCAATGTGTGGTTGGCTGTAAGGTATCATCCTGGCTCTCCTCGTGTCTGTATGGTGAAGGCAATTTGTCAGAGGATTGTTCTTCGTGCAATATTTCAGTAAGATGAGGCAAAGTTTTCAAGTGATTATTCCAGCCATGCTTGAGCCTGTATCCAAGGTGGAAAGGTGCCAAGCCATTATAATCCATTCCCCTGGAGCCTATCATGCCCTTTGGGTGTCTCCTATTCCATGTCATGTGCTGTTGATCCATCTGGGGAAAGGAGGTCTTCCCTGGATAAGAGCTACACATAGCCATTGATGCAATCCACAGAGAAAGATATGCATTGAATTGGGAACGAGGACTTCCAAATCAAAGTTCTTTGTGCACAGCACCTTGAAATTTCGGCTAAAATATGTAAGGTTTTTTTTTTTATTTTGGTAAGTTCAAGTGACATTTTACTACTGCAGATATAAGAGTGCTTAAATGAGTTCTCTCACATGTCCCTCTGAAGCTATTGTAGTCTGACTGAGTCCACCTACGTCAATAATAAGATTCCCATCTAAGACAAGAAAAGAATCTTAAAAATTCATTTTAGTATATGTATGCAAAAACAAAGCTGAAAGAACCAACAAACCCAAGCCCAGAAGAAAGATTATTGTGACTAAAGTATATTTTAGTGTCAATAAGGTGGCCAGGAGGTAGTCACAGAGATGAAGACTAGACAGTATGAAAAATAGCTGAAGAAATGGCAGAAAGCTAGAATGGCTTAGGTAATGACACAATAACTGCTTAAGCTACCAGATTTTCCAGTGTGATGCATGTTTTGGAATTTTCTCACTTGCCTGATGAATTTGTTATTTCATTTCTTTGATGATACTACTGCATTCTGCATTCTAGGTCTGTGCAATAAATTGTGATAACCCTGGCATTGTTTGCACATCTGAATATCAGTTTTTAACTTCAGAGTGATTCAGGCCTGGACAAAATACAGGAATTGATGTATAACATTAAGATGCTATTTAGTCCCCTAATGGGAGCTATGCTAATCCCCTCTTTGTATGGGGAGTAAAAATAAAAAGTGACACAATGAACTTTGTAGACACTGATGGAAATATTGTGTGCCCAGATTGGTTAGACCGTGTAGTTGCAGGTAGGCAGTCAATATGATTTAGTAACCATGACTGTTCACTTGCACATGCAGCATGGAATATTTTCTCAAGTAGTTTTAATTTCCATAAAGACCAGCAAACTATATGAAGAGGTACATGTATCCCCCAACTGACTGAATGTTGACCATCATCAAAGACAAGTTTTTAAGGAAAGCAAAAGATCAATATTATGGAAAACTCACACTCTCATTGCAAAAATTTATTAATGTGTCATTGTATAAAGTATTTATTTATCATGCATTGACTTCCCCTTCATCACAATACGGATGGCAGTATTTAAGTGACGTTAGACAGAGTCAGTTTGGATCCTATTGTGTTTTGTTTTTCTGACTAGAAGACATTAAGTTTACACCACAATGACTTTACCCAGTCTGATGTTTTCCCATTGCTCAAATAAGAAGAACCTGGTCTAGCTTCATGGAGAGATATCCTGACTTTATACTCCAGAGTCTTTTCAGAGTGGTTCTGGCAGCTGATAGGTCTTGCTTTCAAAGAGTTCAGCTGTTGAACCTGAAGAAAATAAAACTAAAATAAATGTGAGCAGAGTTTTTCTAAGAGTGTGTTAGGAACTGAATTTAATATTCTGAGAAAAGATTTGAAGAAAGCCAAAACCATATCAGGAAGCAAAAAAAATGAGGGAGATGTGGATTAGGATAGAGAAGAGAATTGTATCTCTCTCCTTCAGTCACAGTGAAAGCCTAGATTGTCTCAGTTGCAAAATATATTTATCCTAATAGCAGGTGTCTGTATTAACATGTTGATGGAATGCTATGTATGTTAGACAATTATATTTATCATGTCATAACTTTCCATATGTGTTTCATTTTGAGAGAAATATTATGTACTCATGATTACCACTAAAAGACCACTCTTCCTATACACCAAATGTATATTTCCATTGCAGAAAGTCAGTTTGACCTGTGAAAGAAAATTTCAACAATCATCTTTTGGAACAGTAGTATCAACACATTCAGTAGGGCTGTATTAACAAATACTCAAATATTTAGATAATAAAATAGGTACTCTTATGTTATGAGTGTAGCAATTCACTCATGGTTCCATATTGCTTGTAAATACAGCATTATCTTTGACAAATCTGTAATTTCTTTGTCTTTATATCTTCAATTTATGCTCTAGATTTAGAAATGAAAGGCATTTTCCTTAAAGGTCATGTCACTTACTTTGGTAGATAGTTTGGTTGGGTGGATCTGACTGAAGTACTGTACTCTGATGAAAAGGGAAAGCTGGGTTTTTTAAATTTCAACTGTTACGAATTTTTTGAGTGGCTTCTCTTTCTCAACTGCCATGACTCAAAGATTTGTACAAAGCACTGTTGAATGAGACAATCCAAAAACACTTGCTTTTTTTGTTTCTAGATATTTACTGTGTGTTATAACTCACTATCAACTCACAACAGTGCTATATTCTCTCTCTGCTTTCTTGATTTTTGACTCTTGTTTTCATAAGAGTCCTCAAATTATAGTAGGGCAAAAAAATGTGGAAGCTATTGTTTTTGGTGAAATCTAAGCAGTATAAAAGATCAAGGGAGGGATGAATTTCAACATATCACCTTCCTGTTGAATTTCTCTTATTTAATTCTTCTCCTTCTGCAAGGTTTTCCACATCATCAATCACTCTATTTACCTGCCTCTGTACCTTTATATTTACATTCTTTCTTAACTGACTATCCAAAAAAGAAAGCATGGAGCTGTGATGATAGTAGCCAGAAAAAAACATGGAAGACTAATGATAATAGTCAGTAGAATGAACAAAAGCTGTAAAACGGTAAGATTAGTGTAGGGAGGTGCACAGGCAAAACCCACTGCAGCTTTCTGAATTCAACCTCTTGCTAAACATACTGTGAAGTCCATGCATCTTTCAGTCATGGTAAGTCCCTCTTCTAGGGACTATGAAAACTTAACTGTGTAAATGCAAAATATTTGTTTGTAAACATACAATTGATATCAACTGACGATATTGTTAATAACAAATACATTAGTAATATCAGTGGAAAGTTGTACTTGGGATAGACTAGAAAAACATCTGGTAGGACTGTATCATAAAACTGTGTAAAGTAGGTTTTCTGAGAATTACTCCTGTGACTCTTCTTCATTTATGTTCATCCTTCTTTCATCCTGATATGTTAATCCAGCAAATCAATAACACTGATGCATCTTTGAACCAAGATTTTTCATGTGTTTAGCAACCATACTTCTGATTAGGAAAACTATGAATTGATTTGAAACAGAGAATACATCACAAGAGAAGTTGTCAACCCCAATTCCTTCTGATGTGGCAAAGAAAGAAAATGTTATCTACTAGATGACATGAGGAATAAAAGCTCATGTTCCTCCTTATCCTTTTTTACCTTTCCTTGCATTTGCTATTTCTGAACTGCTTACTCATGTGAGTGGGTGTATAAGTGCACATTTATTGTAGTAAAAGGTTAAGGATATTTCATCAACAGAAATGGATTATTAAACTAATCAGAAGTTTAATTTTCAGAAGTAGGAGAATACAGCTTTTTCCATATAATTGCATTGTAACCTTGTGCCTGCCTTAATAACTTAGCAATCTTGTCTGCCTATCCACAAAACAAAATCTGCTTGAAGCTCAAATTTCAGTAACAAGGATCATTGGATATCCAACTTAATACTATGCATCACTGCAAAAAGGGAACATTTTTAAGGGAATTACTTATTATTTTCTTTCCCCTCATTTGTCTTCTTTGTTAGTAATTTATGTCCAATATTTGATTTTGAAATCACCCTGTTTGACTCCCTACATCATGCACATTATTTCTGCCTTTGCCTATTACTGACAACCATTTTTAGATAACATATATAACAACATGTTTAAACAGATTAATACCACATGTAAACAAAATAATATCAAAGTTGAAGGAAGCTGTAATGTTAAAAATAAAATATAGTTTTGAAAATCTCTTTAAATAAAAAACATGAAAAATTAATTTGCAACAGCAGCACAAAATCACTTTAAGTACTACATTTCTAACAGTAATGAAAATAAAAATAAAGGGCAGAGAAAGCAATCTAACGTGTTGGTGTTCAGTGAGTGTATTGTTGCAATTGACAAATCCAAATGACACTGAACAAGTGCCATGTATGCATCATGATGGGAACACGTAAACTAGGCACAGTACACCCAATCAAGAGTGAATTTGGATATTTTGCATTAAACAAGAAGAAGAACTTAGAGCTTATAATGAGTCTTAAATGTGTTCTGACAGAGCAATGTGTATAGTGATGGGGATTTTTTTAATCCCCAACTTAATACCCACTACATATTTTATTTCTATGGTAGCACAAGGAACTCATTGTTACTTAATTGTACTGTTCACCATTTTTTGATAAAGTGGTGAAAATAGTGTGCCGATAGCCTTTCTATATTTGCCAGTTAAATAAGAATTTAAACAGGATTAAGATAATGTGTTAAAATACATGAACATTCCTTTTTAAAAGTAATTTCAGGACTCCTGGACAGATTCACAGCTACAAGCAGTGTAGGGTTCTTTTTGACTTGATTTCGCTGTAGTAGATTTGTCTTGTTATATTCAGATAACTCAGCTTCTCTCAAAGTCCTTACAATGATTATTATCATTACTGTTGTTATAAATATAAGCCTATTTAAAAATGGGGACCATTCCAAGATAAATATATATATTCATATATATGTATAGTAGCCGGTGAATTTTATCCAGCAGCATGCTACATCTGAAAGAGAAATTGTATCGGAGTTGAAACTCAGCTGTGTAGTTATAGGAAGTGCAAGAAATATGACAGATTGAAAGTGGTTAACTTGCATTTCTATGCAACAGGAACATTCTTAAAACTATTCCATCAGAAAACTGACAAACAGATGACATCTAAATAAATAAGAATAATTTAGATACACACCTTGATTTTCAACTTATTGTGTTATATGGTTCTAATCAATGAATCAGTTACTTTGCTTCAATACATTTTAAATAAGTTAAATGACTGGTGTCTTCTGAAGAGATTCTTAAAGCGAACTCATGAAAAGCCAAAAAGACAAAATGCAGCATTCAGGGAAAAACAAAAACAAACACAAACAAACAAAAGATAAGGAAAAAGATAAAACTGTGTTCTTCCAACTGAGGGAAGAGGAATTTTATTTTTCCA
Organism: Illadopsis cleaveri; assembly: GCA_013399915.1. NCBI lineage: Eukaryota > Metazoa > Chordata > Aves > Passeriformes > Timaliidae > Illadopsis > Illadopsis cleaveri. The sequence goes on from VXBB01019821.1 coordinate 57,459, forward strand.
TAATAGTGTTGAAAGTTCAACGGAATTCTTCTTTAGTGCCAGATAGTGAATTTGCTACACACAGATTTAGTGGCTTTAGTCTGTGTTGCTTATCATACTGCCATATCATGATTTTTTCAAAACATTTTGTAGGAATGGCATAGTCACTGATAGTGAGTCTCATTTAGCTGCCAATTTTGTTTGCAAAATACGATCTCATCTCTGTTTCTATGGCATTATGATATTATACAGTTGTTTTCAATTCCTGTCAGTCTCAGCATGTTTTAATGTGGAGGGCAGAAGTCTGAGGAAACAATTATTCAGGTATGGTTATTTGCTTTAACTCTGCATCGAGCAGGTATCTGCTGGAACCATACATCGATTGTCAAAAGGAAATTACTAAACAAAAATTGCAAGTTACACTAATGGGAAAATTCAAACTACTGGAGCTCTTTAAAAAGAAAAAGTGATTAGAAAGAACATGACTGAACACATGAACTATCATGAATGAAACGTGTCAATGTTCAACAAAACACCCATTCCCATCATATTTTAAAAATTGCAAACGTTCTTTGCTTACTCTGTTACAAGTGATTAATTGTCATTACATGTTTTGTGGATATTAAAGAGTATTTGCCTGTGTGATCTGACATGCCACTAAGAGGTACAGAAAGTTGTAATTTGTAATGATTCTTCACTTCCATTTGCCTAAATTTGTAGCTATGTGAACCAAATTGGCACAAAAATATTCTATATGCAGAAAAAAAAAAAAAAATAGAGGAAATTCTTCATGTCTGCACTGCTCAAACCTTATGAAAACTTTTCAAAATCCTCCTTTTACTTCCCTACCCTGCCCATGTGTCGCATAACAAGTTGTCAAGAACAGAAAACACCCACTTCCCAAGAAAACACTGAATCTGAACTCCAAATGAAAAAGAAAGCCTTCAAATTTAGGGTGCACTAACAACAGTGGAAAAAGTAGGCTGGAACCTTGGTCTGTATCAGTATTATTAACTGTCAGTAGACAATACTGTTGAAGTTGTGTTCCTGAAGGACTTAAGCGGAAAAATCTTTGCTATCTGTTGTTTGTTTTCTGTCTTTGAACAGTTCTTTATGTGTGCCATTATTACTGCACCTACCTAAGGAAGAATTACTGCATCTATCATAGAAGAATCACCAGTCTTTAAACTCAGCTTTGGCACTAGGTCTACTATCCTAAAATTATTTTTCTACCTTGTTAAAATGCATTTCTACTGCTATTTCTTGGATATGATATTGGTGTTCATGTCCATGCCATCATAAGATGTCTTTTAAATCTGAAAACAAATACAGACACCAACTGATTCAGAAAAGACAGTTCTCTCTTCATCTGTTAGAGACAGAAATCCTTACTGGGCGGATTTCCTAGTACAGCCAAAGATCGTGATTTGGACCATTTCCACTCCTTGCACATTTACATGTCTGAGTTTAAACCAGACACTTGGAAAAGAAAATGATCCATGCCTCTCATTCACCCTTTTTATTTCCGACTTTCTTGGAATCTCTGAGATTTTTTCCTGAGTTTTACATATTTATGTTCTTGTACGTGGTTCTGAGTCTTGATTTAGAACTGAGGTTTCTTTACAGTAGACAGCATTTAGTCTCTGGCATTAATGACAATTTAGGGATCATGCTTCCAGAATTTAGACCTTTTTTTGTTGAAAACTAAATAATACAGACTTACAGCCTGTGCTCCTTAAATTTAATTGACTGATTGTATTCAGTTTTCTTTCTATTGAAAAAGGGAACAGTTGGTGTAAATGGGAAACAAAAGGCTTGGAATCAAACATTTGAGATATAAAAGATCATGTGACTGTTGTACAAGGTCATAACTGGGATTTTAAGGTTTCTTTAATTTAGATACTTTATCCTTTGCAATTGTTCTTACTTTGCAGATAAAATAGCACATATTTTCCTTTGATTTTCATTTAATCAATCTTACTATGCCAAAAGACACTGTCTTGGTTAAATTACTGTGGAGTCTGTTCTAACGACATTTATTTCGTGTCACTTCAATGATATAGCTCCCTTATATTATACACGTTTTCAGTTCAAAATACACAATACTTTACTAGTTCAGAAAATATACTCTCTGTAGGCTCAAAAATGTATCAGTGGGTTTTCAGATACCAACAGAGTTTTCCCTTTCCAAATATATTATTTGAATTCAGGCAACATTTCACAGGAAGGGAGATGGGGAAAAGCAGGTTAACATTTAACATTATTTATAGGCTAGCCTTGACATATCCTTCAGGTTCTGTAAGCCTTCCCAGTAAGCTACTTCCCAAGTACATCAGAACTTGTGCATCAACAGTGTCCAAAATACTACTCACAGTTCAGATATTCTGCTGCAAAAAAGAAAGAGGGGAAGAAACCCCGCCCCCCCCCCCAAAAAACCCCCATTGTTGATGCTGGGGAGTTGGGGGAGAGGGGAGGGTGGGTGCGGTTTGTGTGGGTTTTTTGTGTGTTTTTGTTGCTGTAATTGTATTTAAAATTTTTAAAAAGTCACGATTACTTTGTTTTTATAAAATGATTTTGTTATTTCTCTGTGAGTATTACCTAATCATCAGTGAACTCTGGGAAATAATTTACTTTGCAAAATGGATCAAGAAAATTTACAGTGAGTTTACTGGAAAAACAGTTCAAACTCATGGGCTATGATCAGTCTGTGAACTGCTGACTATAGCTGGGAAATAATACAAATGAAAACTTCATATGTTTTCCTCTAGAACTGCCATTTTGGGTCTTAGGCAGACCATTAACCTTAAGATATGTCTGAGTTGAATTTAAAAGCATAAGAGAGGAATTTTTAGGAGACAAGGTGTGATTCCAGGAGGTACACTTATTAAATCAAATGTGAGTCCATTTCAAATTTAATACTTGCAGTAAGCTGTTTTTCCATATTGCTCATGCCCTTTATTGTGTGGATTGTGTAATCAATAAATTAATTAAACACTGCTTGTTTCACACTTAAAGAGGGCTATAAGACCATAAAAAGAAGTAAATTTGGGGGGGTGAAGACTGATCCTGTTGCATTGTCCCTCATCCAAGGTCCTACAGTTTGACAGCTAAGTTATTTGTATACATGCTTCACTTCCTTCTACTTCCCCACTCATCTAACAGTTTTGCAGTGAGAAGGTTGAATGGGGCTTTGTCCTGCTGGAATGTGTTGATGCTCATGGCAGGAGAGTTGAAACTAAATGGTCTTCAGAGACTCTTCCAATCTTAACTATTCCATGTTTCTGTGTGCTTTAATCAAAACAACTTCACAAACAGCACCGTCTCTCATAATCCAATTCTATTACTTCTGTATGCCAGAGTGAGAAAAGACAAAAGTACAAACTGTAAAACTTATGTGATTTTATAGTACTGAATTCTTGTAATATTCTTGCACAATTCCTATCACAATTTTATCTTCTCATGTGAAGCCTAGCCTTTCCCCTAAATATAATTTTATACACTAAAAGTTCCCAGACTCTCACAGACTTAGGATGATACAACAAGTAGTTCCTAAGAAACATGATGTGCCATATCTATGTACTGAAATATATTTATCTTTTACTTAATAGCAGAACAAATTAGTCATAATCTCAGATGCTGCTGCACATTAGGCTGAGACATACTCACACTAATATGCTCTCTGATAAAGCAAATTCTTATTCTGTCAGAGTACAAATCATATTTTGCCCCTAGTAGAGTCAAGGGAGAGAGAACTGAATCTGTGGTAGGGCTGCTTACTTGAGGAGATTTGGAAATTTTTTGCATATTTCATTAAGCACGTGGAGACACTTCAGCACTCAAGGCTGGAAAATTAGAATGCAAGTGGGAAGTGATATATAGAAAGCAAGACAGGAGAAGCAAGCACCATCATGCACATATGATAGTGTCACACAGATTCAGCCATGTATGAAAACTACAAATCTGTGCTGTTTTTAAGCATGCTGTTATCCTAGTTTCATGATTTGATCCATTTCTTTAATGTGATTAGATCTTCTCTAACAGGACAGCCTGAGCACCAGCACAGTGGTGTGATCAGTGACACAGACAACTCATGTTTCACTGCATGTGATAAGCACTTTGTTTTGATTTTCACTGGTAAGTCTGTTAGTGGACACTTCTGGTCCATCATCTGTCACCTGAAATCAGAGAATAACATATTTTATTAACCTTTTCTCAACTTTTGATCAGATATTGGAACAGGAAGAAGTATTAACCAATCAACAGGTGACTAATACCCTCAGATTTTATTACAAGAGACAGGGAGAGAAGGCTATGAATATTTCCTTACTATATGCTTTTTAAGTATTTACTTAATATTTTAATATATAATCTCCCAATTCTAGACCTATTCTATCAAATATTTTCTGGTCTCAAAATGTTAATTTATTACTTTCTACTGTTTTACTATTACAGTTCCTGTAATTTCACCTATTAAAGATATTATAATTACAAAGATCCTAAATATTGTCATCATTGTATTTGCTTTAAAAAATTAACCAACTATAAATAAGGGTTGTGAAAAAAATAAGCAAGATTTTTGGTAATGAGATCCCACTCCTGATTTACAGTGGCAGATGATGTATGAAATATGAATGAAGTTAATACTGAATTATAATGCCAGTACATCAGCTGCCAGATAGCACAGCTGTTATACTGTGAATTTGTGTCTGTCTCCAGTTTTCCAAAGAACATGAAAAAAATTTTACAGAACACCACTGAATGTGAACAAGAATGACAAAAGTATCTGTTATTTATAGTAAAAAGGACAAGCCATGATGCTGTTTTATGCTAAAATCCAGTTTCTTAGAGGTACAGTAGTAATTAATAGGTTCATCTTTACACTAACATATAATTAGATATCTCTTCTTAATATGGAGAAGATAAAATAGTGAATTCTAGCATTCCAAAAATCAGTGGCAATTTGGTGAGAACCTACAAAGTCTCATGTGGTGTCCTGACTGAAACAAAGGATAACACCTACCTCATTCAACTTCCAACCGAAAATAACAAAGACAAAATTTTGGAGAACTGCTACACTGCACATAAAATTTCCCGGGATGAGATTGCACAACAGTGTGTGGCAGGCTGTGAAATGTCCTGTACTAAACTCACCTTATCTGTATACAGGTTTTTTGTATACCCACTCTAACCGCACCTGGAGCAATTTAAACCCATTTCCTTTTGTTACACACACTGTGATCACGGGGGACAGATGATTTTTCTTGGCTTTGAGGCTGCTCACCTTCTGAGCTGAGGACTCTGATCACACTTTCCCTCAGTCTTCACTGGTATGAAAGGAGACAATGGAGGCTATTTCAGCCTCTTGCCATAAACCTTGTTATCACAGTATCTAGACATCCTTGTTTTCTTATGTTGTATCTCCATCTGTCCGTGCCTCTCAAACAATCAGATATGACAAGGCTAGGAATGAAAACCTCCTATGTGAAAACATCTACTCACTTTAATAAAACTAGTTATGTCATCTGCTCTGGTGATGCAGTTCCACTGCATGAGAATGTTTTGATATGTTAGAAATTATGTTTCTCATTGCTGTCAAAAACAACCCTCCCAAGTTTTTAATCTGGATGTGATGGTATTCAGAGTAAGGGTGTAGTTGAGAGCTACAAGAGAAAATCAGACACTTAAAAAAATCCATGTAAAGTATTATTCTCTTCTGAAAAATATATTTGATTACATAGTCTGTAACTAATTAGTACTCATTAGAAAAACTGAAATTAAAATTGTGAAGAATATTTTATTTTTTTGCAGCAAGTATATTTCTTTCTCATCTATAAACATTCATTTAAACTTATTCTGAAAATTACTCTGGATTACTAGTGTAGGACAGAGATCAGATGATGGAAAACTCCAACACAAATTGGCACCCAAACAGACTGTACCTTTGACTAAAGTTTAATGGTAATCTTGTGTGGGTGATAAAGAAAGCAATGAACATTAGGGATACAATCTTGGATTCAAAAAATTGAGGATTTTTGCACTCTCAGACAAAATGAAAACATACTTTCTGTTCTTACAAATCTAAAATTCAAGATTCTAAATGGTGAATTAAGCTTACATTAAGTGATTTTTTAGTCATGCATCTCTGATCTTTTCTTTGGCTTTTATTTGGTGCAATTTACATGTATGTTGAACACTTGTATGAAATTACAGCTTATGAAACAATTATCAGTGCATGAGCTAAGTTAATTTCTTTCTCTTTGAAGACATTAGTCAGTAAATCACTACTCAGAAATGAGAAACAAACAAGGTGTTGGTTGATCTATGACTATGAAGGTTATTTAATCAAAAATCTCACTGAACATCGGATTTTTGCAAGAAGTCAAGAGTATAATGTATAAAGCTTTTTACAGTAGAATAAATTCTATTTTTTTAAAGAAATTTAATTTTCCCAATTTCATTACTAAGGTGTCATACATGTATGGCTGAATGCACAACTATGTCTTCCACTGAGCTATCTGTGTAATCTCTAATTAACAACATGTTTTATGAAGACATGACTCCAGTCTGATAACTGATGAGGAAAAGCAGTCATTGCCTGGGATTAAACAAATAACCAATCAAATCCTCTAATGAAGACAACAACTAGATTCAGTGCTTCTAAATGTTTTCTCAAACATCAAAAGAATGTGGGTTTTTCCCTATTTGTTGGTTTTCTTCTCTTTATTTATTGGTTTCAGGTTTGAGGGGGTGGAGCCTTTACATGTCTGTTAGAACACCTAGCCACTCTATAGTTGAAAGCTGCTAATTCATGAACTAGTTCTTGAATAACCCTTTTAAAAATATGTAATTTAATATAAAGAGCAAAGACAATATGGCAATCTCTTGACACATTGTGCCTTTCTTACAAAGGGAAAATGCACTTATATAATCCGGATATGGCGAACTCTGCCAGTGTTACTTAAATCATGCTATTCAAATAAAAAAGTTGATTCATTTTAATAACGGCCATGGCTACAGTTAAATCAATCTGACATTATTTTTAAGTTAATTTTGCTATGATGACTGAGGTAAAATGACCATATTATTTATTTACCCTATAGGAAAATTCCTTTTATGGTCACTATATTTGCTCTAAATACAAGAAACAACTGCAATTCCTTTAAACCTGCATCAGCTTTCAGTATTTATTGTAGACTGCAAATAAACTAATTTCTAATTTGAGGTTGTGTTTTCTGTAAATACCTATATCTCATAGTGACTGACCAAGTAATATTGTGTATATAAGAAATTTCCAGAGTCAGAATCTGGCAAACCGATGGCCAGATTAGTATTCTTATTTCTTATTCTGCTCTGTAGGCTCCTTTTTGATTGTCAACATCAAAACTTTGATGATTATATTAGTTTTCAAGCACCCAACATTTTTGACATCTTGTTTTGTGGTTGGATGTTATTTGAAATTGTCTTAGCAATATCATTTTGACACATGTCCAATGTAGGATAACATGATGTTCAGTGCTCTTTGTACATTTAATCTCTGGGTAAAAAAAAATTTCTTATCATCAGAAGAGTTACTACACACATCGCTGTCTTGATGAAGTTTTCATCAAAATCTTGATTAGAGTAAATGTTCCAGATGGCTTTCTCATGCATCCTCTGTTTCTCATCACTCCAGAAACTAATTTTTTTCTCATTTTTCATAATTGTGTAAATAATATTCTTGCAAGAGTAGAACAACTACCTCTGAGTCATGGCATAAGTACATTTTAAAGAACTGTACTCGGTTAACAAGAGCGATTCCCTTGAATTTCTAACTGTGTGTAGTAGTTCTTCTCACTGTTAGCCTAGCCACTGTGCTAATGCTTGATAAACAGTAATTCTCTTTCATTCCAAGAGATATTTACAATACTGTGCTAACTAATACTTGTATGAATATCCTTGCATATTTTCTCAGCAGTATCCAGTGACAAATGCATTATAAATACATACGTTCATCAAAGTGAACACTAGAACTGCAACAGACTAAAAACACTGACATGTTCAAGATAATAGAAAAAAAAATAAGATGCAAACATTTGTCTCACCAAAAGGTAGGCATTGAGAGAAATTTGTACCACTCCCTAAATTGTAAGTAACTCTTGATGTGTTTATACTTAAGTTCACTGAGGAAAAAAGTTAATACAACAGAAAAAAATATTCCGAAGTCTTTGTCCTTGTCCTTCAAGTTTTCTACTTCACCTTGCAGGAAAAGAGGCCGAAATACTATGCTTGTTGCTGAGTATTTGAAAAATTGACAAATGAAAAATAAAAGAACCCACTTACCAGCTTTGAGGTATGACTATAGTACATCACTCTTTCATTTGACACATGATCTGACCATTGCCATGGGAACTGGCAGGCAGCAAAGTGCCACATGATAGAAAGCTGCTACAGAGTGGTAAAGGCTAACAGCATTCAATGAATGAAGGGGTTAAAAGGTTAGGAATGTTCTGGTTGTTCCTCTGTGTAGTGGGACTAAGAAAATGTATTTCAGACTTAAACAAGCTGTGTTAGAAATAGCAGAGATTAAAGTATGACAAATAATATTCATACCTCTGCACCATTAAATCTTCCCTGTCTTCCTTTATGCATTCACTTAGCATTTAGCAGCAGAATGGAGTCTTAGGAATAAATGTGAAATGCTTTTAAAATGCAATAGAAAAAGTAGAGTAACAGTAGTGCGGGGAATGACTTGAGAAGCTTGTGTTTTCCCAATGGTAATCAAAAAGTAATTTTATATCCTATATTTTGTTTTGATTGTTTGTGAAACTGTAATGCATTATGTTATAAATGAAAAGTGATATCAAAATTATGAAATAACAATTTATTAAAACAATCCCATCACCAAAAAGGAAAAGCCACAATAAAAGAAAAACAACACCGGTGTGNTATATTATACACCTTGTTGTCTGGTTATAAATACGTGTACCATCTTGCTGGTTTTTTCTTTTCTTATTGAGTTTCCTGCTCTCCAAGAAAAACTTTTTTTGTGTCCATAATAGGTAAGAGCCAAGTATCAGGCCATGAATATTATGGGAGCTAACATTAGCACATTGTTAACACATTTTGACTTTGTTTGAAAGAGAACAAAAGTACCAGAAGCATTACAGAGCTCTTCAACCAGCACTGTTTACAGGTGATTCACCCACCACCTGTCAAGTGTTTTCTTCTTTCAGCTTCCTGTCAATCTCTCAAACAATTATTTCAAGCCAAATTGTATTTGCTTTTATATAAAAGCAAAACAACTAATTTTGAAATTACATCAGAAACATTCAGGGCATGAATAAATTCTGTTAAATATAAAGAATACACTGTAAGACAACGAAAATGAAAAAACAATCGAAAACCCCCCAGTCTTCTTTTTATCAATCCCTTAATATCCATATTAAGCCAAATAGTCTAAAACACATGCAAGTGTAATCTGAAATGTCTCTATATCCTGAACTTGTTGTACCAAAACAAAATTGCCTGACTAATAATGAAATAATGTCGGAATGGGCAAGATGGGTAGCGCCTGAGGTATCTATCTTCTCTCCAGCTGTGTACTTTGAACTGAAAAATTGGTTCCATAAACAGTGGAATGTCTGGGAGACTCCTCCAGAGGGTGATTCAGAATGCCTAATAATAATAGTAATAATAATAATGTTGTTGTTATTGTTATCATCATCATTATCATTATTATTTCTATTATTATTTCTATTATTATTATTGCTGTTGTTGTTCCTACTAAAGTCATCTCTACTGACCACAGAATAAGCCTAATTTCCTGAGACCACAACTGCCCATGGTCAAATTACTCTATGCACAAATTGCTTTATAAATCAGAATTTATGTTCTTATGAAAATTAAGAACTTATTTTAATAAACTGACATGTAGACCCCATTCCAAAAGTTTATACAATGTATATTCTTCAGTGGTAATTATTCTAAAGCTATGAAGCAAATGTATTCTAACTGTTGAAATGCAATGACACTTATAAGAACAAAATAAAAATGAAACAAACAAACAAAAACATTCACAGACCAGATACTTTTTTTTTTTTTTTTTACTTTTGTCTTGTTTGCCTAATTCTAAACATTTTTTGTTATTTTTAGCTTCTTATGATAATGAGAGCCCTTTATTATTGTCATTTCACTGTTGGGAAGATAGGATTATGGAAAGAGACATGATTTAAGATCTTACAGTGATGTGTGGGGAGGTTTAGCATCTTGTCATAGTGACTCTCATATTAGCAACGATATTTTTAGTGGTCCATGTTGTGTGAATTAAGTTATTATAAATTTTAGCGGAGAAATGGGTATCCCTGTGCTGAGTTCCTGACTTTACTAGCTCTTAATTAGACTTCAGTTTGACACTCCAAATGATATAACACCATATTGCTCATTTAAGAACTTCAGACATGCTCAAAGTCTCAGAATGATCAATGTTTCCATTGCTCAGGTAGAATATGTAAAGCATGTCTTTTGCCTGACACTAACATATTCAGACTTCAAATTATTTTAATGGCATTTTGAGCTGCCTGCTGCTAATAGCAATTGATGAAGGTATCTCCAGTAACAGGTTTAAGAGAGATTAAGGGTAGACTTAAAAGTCAGTCTGTATTTTCAGTGCTCCTGTGTGAAATTGAGCATAAATGTTGCTGAAGACTGTGGTGATGGAACACAGCAGAGAAGTCACTCTTTTTTCACCTCTGACACTACATTTAAACATAATCATGCTGTGAATTCAAATAGATCACATGTAATGGTTGGCTCAAATATTTCTTTGAAGTGTTTTTTTTTAATGTTTAAGTCTTTGGCACTGTTGCAAAAAAGCATGTCCATTGATAGACTCTAAATAGCAATTGAGGTTGAATAAGTTAGTCAAATAGAGAAATAATTAGGAAATAGATGTCTAATGCATTACTAACAGAAGTCCTTAGATATAAAATTTTGCCTTGATCTTTCATTTACCTCTTTAGACATAATTGTTGCTCTCATCTTTTAATGATTTGTAAAATATAAGTTTTGATACATTACTCTTCTTTCCTACCATGTCTGTGTACACAATCTTCCCAAAAATGAAATAAGCATATTGATTTCTTCTGTCTAAAGTTTATGGAACGTGGTTAGAATCAATTTTTACTGCATCTATAGCACTGATAATTTCATTTATAACTGAGTTACAGATGATAGAAGAGCTAAAGCCAAGAAAACAGGACACAACATAAACAATACTGGTCTGTAAAGTGAATATTTCAACCACTCTTTTAGATATTTGCCATTTTTTAAAAGAGTCTTTGATTTCTTCTCCCTCCAAAATATTTTTGGAGCTGGATTAATTGTTTTTCTAAACCCAAAATTTAACATACAGAAAGACATACAGTTATCAGCCTTTAGTTTTTTTATTGCTAGAATAATTTGTTATTTTTTTATATCTGTATCCTGTTTGTTACTAAGATTGGTTCTTAGATGTTGACCAACCATTCCAAATACAAAACTTTGAATTTTATATAAAACAAACATTTAGGCTTTTTAATATCATTATATTGTTCTAATTTCACAGTTATGTTGAAAATAGTATACAAGTTACTGTAAGAGATAAATCCAGAATCACAAAAAATGCTGTGTCCTTAGAAAATATACAACAAAACGTTCCCAAGCCATTTTAGTTACATATATTTGGTTATAAGTGATATATTGAATATTGAAATAATTATGTTCCTATACCTGGACCCTTCTCCACAACCCTAGATGCAACTGGTTTCTCAATATTTTCTTACTGTCTATAGCTAAACTACAGCAACCGATATTGTAGAAAAGTTCTGAGATAGATCTAAATCCTTCTCATGCTAATTTTCACACTTCTCAGCTACACAGGAAAAGATTTCTAGAATTTTTCAACTCAACCTTGTTGAGGAAAGTTGAAACACGAAAAATCCTTGAACCTATTTTCTAAACTAGGAAGAAGTATATTGTTAGGGAAGACTATTAAAAATCTACATGCAAAATATTTTTAAGATACTTCAGATTTTTTGCTTTCTTCTTGAAACCTATACAATTAATTCTGTGGTACATGAAGCATTTAAGAAGGTACTAAAGAATATATCTTATTGAGACACTGCCCCAGGATAGCTTGATGGGGCTAGAAAAAAAGGGATCATTGCTATTCTCAAAGCCCAGAGCCGAAACAACTACAGTTTTATTGCTGCTGACAGGGGTGGTTTAGCCTGTTCTTAAAGATCTCAAGTGCTGGAGGCTCTAGTAAGTCTCTTCCAGTACTTCATTCAAGTCTGAAAAATGTTTTCTCATTTTTAACCTGAATTTACAGTTTCCAATGAATGAACTGCATTTTTTAAAGTGCAGGAGAAAACAGAAGAATTACAGTGTTGTATAGAAGTTATGATATGGTTATAAATGAATACAATTTTTTAATATCACAAACAATAGTATTAAATACCTTTTTTAGAAATAATCCCTTACCAATATGTAATCAAAGAAATTAAACTTTAGAGCTCTAAATTTTATGTTCTTTGGCGTAGGGATGTAGAGTGTAAGTGAACATCTTAATGTCTCAGACCTTTTTGAAAACTGTCATCATAGTGTTGGAAATGACTTGAAAATGTATCACATACTGGAAACAGATTGGATATTAGGAAAAGTTCTTTACCCAGAGGCTGGTTGGGCACCGGGACAGGCTCGTCATGGAAGTGGTCACAGCACCAAACCTAGACAGTGCTCAGACACATGGTGTGATTCTTGGGGTGTCCTGTGCAGGGCAAGCAGCTGGACTTTGATCATAGAGGGTCCCTTCCAACTCTATGAATATTCTGTGATTCTACTGTTTTAGAATATGTTACTATTTGAACTCAGTCACTTCGCAGTTTTTAGTTTGTGCTGAGAAATGCTGGAACAGTAGCTCTTTGTAAAATCTAAAGACACACACAGATATCTCTGTTTTCCTTTAAGAAAGGAACAAATAGGCTATTTATCATGAAAAATAGAACCACATATCGTGCTTTAAAAAAAGCCAACAAAATGCCAACCTTGACACAACAAACCCTACGACCTTCTGATTATGTGGGAAGATAGAGATGACAAAATAATGCATTTCCTAGAATGGTAGCTAGTGATGTCTTCAAATGGCCTTCACTAAAAAGAAAATACATACTGCTCTAATCAATACACAGATAGCCTGTAATGTAAAGATTAAGATCAGAATACTTAAAAATATAATACTTTTTCTCTCCATATAGCACTTTGGAAGTCAATATCATTAGAAACCTGGTCCATTTTCCTGCTTTGAAAGCATTACATATTTAAGATTTCTAAATAATTAATCCAGTCTGTGTGGTTAAAAATATAAAAAAGTAAGTCCATCCATTATCTTCTGCAGCTGCTGCCTGAATATTAGGGGGTTTGGTGGTTGCGGTGGTATTTTTCTAAACTACTCAGTATTCTTTTCCTTCTTGTTGAATTGTGGCTACTTTAAAGGAATAGAATATTAGACCCATGCAGCTGCCAAAATAAAGCCTTTTTTTTCTCAGATAGTAAATGAGTAAATACGTGTGTGTCCATACACACATGTATGCCTCTATGATGGGAAAGGAAGAAAAGGCAAGGTCACTGTCATAGTGTTTATATAAATAGGGCTTTGAAAATAGGTAAAGATGCTCCTTTTTTTAAATGGACATTTTTTTAAAAACTATTTTTTAAAAGGTGTTTGCAGATGTAAGAGGTACAAAAGTTAAAATATTTTTATTGCAATATTTATGAAATATTGAATAACTTGTCTGCTATTTGCCGTACTTTCAATAAGCCCTTTACAATTCAGTTACAAAACTGCTAATGAGATCTGAGTCTTTTATGCATTCACAGATTACCAGTATATACTGGAATTTAACCACTTTTGCATTAAAAGTAACATGAATTTCCTAGAATCATAGAATGGTTTTGGTTGGAAGGGATCTTAAAGATCATCTAGTTCTAGCTCCCCTGTTATGGGTAGGAACATAATATCCTAGCTCAGGTTGCTCAGGGCTCGTATCCAACCTAACCTTGAACACTTCCAGGGAAAGGCCATTCTGCTCCAACCATTTTCCCTACAAAATCCAGAGCTCCACTCTTGCCTTTTGTAAATGAAGAAATGCCTCCTTCTTTTTAAGAATATTAAAAAAAAAAAAAGAGGAAAATTTCCTAACTCTTTACATTATAGGTGTTCTTTCACTTAGAAGAGGCACATGGAATTAAGTAATCCTCCAGTTTACGTTACTAGTGTTAAAGTACAAAGCTTTGGAAAGAGTGAACTTCTTAGGATCACTTCAGCAAAAATCCCCAACACAAGTTTAAATCAAGAAATGCTGTCAAGGAAATGTTTGGTTCAGTAATACAGGAATTTTAAAATGTATCGAGTAGAGTACATTTACTGTGGGTTGCCTGCTCTATCCTTATAAATAATACACTAAGACCCTTTAGCTCTAACTGTAATTCATCTGGAGTTTTTTGTTGTCTTCTCTACATACTCTAAATCACGTGAACTGAAGTGTCTGCTTTGCTGCTGCTCGGGAGGTAAGGCTACAAAGCCAGGATTGCTTTGCCAAACATCTTGAAAATTTAATTCTTTCCATTGGTCCAACTGTCACAAATGCCTCTCCTTCTTCTACTATCTATATATCTTGGGTTTTAAAATTAACATTATAGTGATGAGATGAAAATGTTAGTTCTATTGGAAGAGAATATTATAAGAAGTCTGATTTGTCATTCAAAATAATGATGAAATCTAATCTGACTTAGTCGGCAGCTATGGCATGCATTTTAAATCAATTATTCCCCATAAAATAAGATCAAAACTTGGAACTATCTCAAGGATCTTTTACTCTTAAGCTGCTTGGACATGATTCATGAAGTCACTGAGTTAAGTGAAAAAGTATATATTCTTTTAACACTCAGTGTTTACCTTTTGGAGAAATGTACCCATTTTTAGTATTCCCTGGTTCACATTTCATGTGAAAGAATATGAGTTGTTCTGTCTGCTGTTAAACTATCAGCAGAGATTTTTAATGACCTTAAAAATCTGCATTAACACTTTATCTTTCCATTAAAACCAAATAAGTAACATTTCTGCTACCCTAAGGAAGCTTTCCTATTCTTTGGATGTCTGAGTGGGTAAAAAGTTTTAAAGGTTTTGGTTTATACCAGTTTGTGCTTCAGCTTCCCTGTTTATACGTTCATACATCTCAGAGCCAAACATGTTCTTTTGAACTATGCAGTTTGTTCCCCTGCTTAGTTCAGGCCAAAAATAACTTTCATCAGTTATTTCATACATGGAGACCTATAACTACTCTGTCTGCATAAATTTCATAAGAGTGGACAGCTTTTTCACTGAATTTTGGAACATTAATTACTTGACATTAATAATTCTAAGGCATTTTGTAATTTGCTGCATTAATTTCAACCAAGTAGTAGAGTGTAGTAAAGTCTAGTATTTGGTGACACCGGGTAGAATCTAATATTAGAATCATATTGCATAATTATAACTTTTTTGTTTCAAAATTAGTAATGTAAAATATTAATTTCTTTTAATTAAATACAGTAAAGGCACTTCAAAAAGGATATTATCACACCAATTGAAAACATGTTAATATTTTTACCCTCTTTTTGCTGAACAAAATTTAACTCATACTCTAGCTAGGTCTATTCGATCTGAAGGTCTCAATAAACCTACAGACTAATCTTAAGTGGATCCTGTTTTGATGAAAGAAGGTTTACCACTCTCCAAAACAAGTCAGTTTTGCCTGTTAGTAGGTGCAGCTACTGTGTGACTGAGGTCCAGCAATGGCACAGCGATAAAGTTAGAAAGAGAAAATTGATGACTAATTGAAAGGAAGATGAAAATATTGAATTGAATATTTCAAGAGATTTGAAGTATTTTCTTCTCAGATATTGTTTGCTCCTGATCTTCACTGTGGTTTTTTTCCAGCTGTACCTGATATGGTGGTAGATGTTGTCATTACCAGTGTAACTGTCCTAAACTGCTTTGAATTGCTAGTAGGTGTTTGTCTAATATGCTGTATTCTTATGCTGTAAATGTCACAGAGATTTGGCAAAATGCATGTTAATATTAATTTAAAATATTTGTCCTTTCAGACAATATGTCTTTTCTCTTAACAACTGTTCAAAGAATCCAACTGAGATTCATGCTATGTAGCTGTGGTATGCCAAAAGGAGAAATTTTGTTCTTGGAAAATAGAAGGTGTTCTAAATATGTGCCTTCTTTTAAAAAATGCCCACCCAAGATTTATTATATAGGTTAACGTAGTCCTCATCTTATATTCATGATTTCTTCACTCTTTCTCATTCACAGAGTTTCAATGGTCTCTGAATTACTGATAGTTACTTTCCAATGGGATGACTATGCTTAGTTTTTCAGGAGAAAAATAATATTTCTGAGATGATTTCCAAACCAATAGCAATATTTTTCTGGGATTTGGTACGCTTGCCCAGAAATTTGTGATACTTTGGAAGCCTGAACACAGGTCACCAGATGGACCACACCTTCTGCTTTATATTTAACCAAAAGTAATGTAATTTTGTTTTTGGAAAAAAAATTGCTCTGTACTAGAAATAAAGAGGACATAGTAGCAAGTGGGAGATTATTTTCAAAATCTCATGCTGGAACTGGATCAAAGCAGTAACACAGAAAAGCTTGTATACTCATCTTTTTCCATTATTTTTTTTTCTCAATGGACCTCATTGCAAAAAAAAAAAAGTAAATTGCCTTTGACTTTTAAAAGGAAAAAGACATTTGGAGAGGTTTGTCTTGCAGACAAATCAGAAAGGACTAGAGTAAAGCAAAATAGAATTGTTTTTGTTACGGTTCTGTTTTTAGTGGTTTGTTTGTTTGTTTGTTTGGGGTTTTTTTGTTGTTGTTTTGTTTTGGGGGGTTTTTTGGTAGTAGTTTTTGGG
>VXBB01019821.1:82131-93804 GCA_013399915.1 Illadopsis cleaveri
TGCTTGTCAAGCCACTGGACAATGATATGCTTCCCTATTAGTAGATACTTCAAAGTCTTGGAGTAATAGAGAGCTCCATTGTTCTACTGAAGCTGTTAGAGAAAATACTATCAGTTCTGATACTTCTAGAAACTTGTAGATTGAGTTACCAAGAGATCAGCAGAAAAACATTACTTAAAAAAAGGTCTAAATGTAATCTGCAATGCTGTCACAGATAAAAAAACCCAAAAGTCATAGTAAATTCAGTTTTGTACAAAAGTAAGAAAACTGAATTACATCTTTTTCTCACAAGAATATTCTGCTATGCCCAAAATCAGCTTGCAGATTTCCTCTTTGAGATCCAGATCTGTCAGAGAGTCTTCAAGGCATTTTCCTGGTACATGAACCCACAACATGAAAATCTGTTCCTCTGTGTGTTGTCAATGTTGTATATCATCTTCTGTGACTTTTGGCTACAAAACCCCAAAGCTGCTAAAAATCAACAGATTGAAATATCATTGTTTTGAAGATTCAACTGACCTTGAAAGCCTAGCTTTTATGTAAACTGCTAATAGCATTATATCATGGATCTCATTACTATTATAAACATAAAAACAGCTAGAGATAATTAAAATTTATATTGTAAAATACAGCAGTNNNNTTCCTATTTTTTTCATTTTGATTTTTTTTTTTCACATGATGGATTTTTTCCAGACAGGAAAAGAAAAAAAAAATTATGAGGGTAGGGGATGAACTGAGTTCTAAAACAGTACCCAAATGATTATCATAAAAAATGTTTAAATGGCCTTTATTACAGGTGAAATAGGTATTTTTCATGAGTATGTCAAGCAGTCTGGTAATGTCTTGCACAGCCAGAATCATGCAAATATGATTTGAGGTCACAGTGGAGTACACCTGCAATAGTTTTACATTCATTTCCTTTAAATATATCGAGTCCATCAATTCAACTTTGAATGACCTTTTTGTAACATTTCCAGATACATTCCAAAATTAATTTCTACCCTGATTTCACTGCTAACCAATATTCTCTGTATCCTCTGTACCTGGTCCTGCCTTTTGTGCAGGAAAAGAAAAATGAACCCTTTTACCCTTCAGCTCTTCTATGCTGTCTTCTGGGTTTCTTTCTTTAGCTTTGCCTAGCGTTCTCTACACCAATGTGTCCAGACAGCCTCCTCTGAAAACCAGTTTTATGTTCTCACAGAAGATTTATGATAAAGGAAAAGTAGGAAAAGCAGTTATGATCATGGAAATTGTTTTCAAAAGAACTTTTTTTCATGGATTTCCCTTAGGTTATGTCTTTTTAAACATAACTTGTTCAGGGGTCTTGGGTAGCACAATAAGCAATAAAATTTATGATGTTCTTAACTGGCTCATGTAATGTTTTGTAATTCAAAATCTAAGGATTTTTTGTTGATGGGTTTTGGTTTTTTTCTTGGAGCCATAGTGTGAAATTTTTTCAATGTTCAATTGTTTTAATGAACAAGAATATGGCTTTCATTTAATAATAAAGTTGCTACTCAATTTTTGCCTTAAACGGTAGGTGTTACAAAGCAGATATCTATAACTTCTGCAGAAAACTAAAGAATGATGACCTCTACTACCATTACTATATTAAAATTGCAACAAGTTCTCATTTCTTCAGCTGTTATGCTACTTCTGCTTAAGATCAAGACAAATAAAACATTGACCCTCTAGAGTGAGGGACAGTTGCTGAATACAAGCAACATTGCAAGTTGGCTGTACTCTCTACATTTATGGTGGTGAGCTTTGTTATTATTACTTCCTTCTGTCATTTAAATACATTTGGCAAAATAGACAAGGTCAGTCTGGGAAATTAAAAACTCGAGTTCTTAGCAGGTGGGATGAATAAATCTACTGGTGTTGGAGTAAAATTTGCCAAAGGCTTTCACAGCCATGTCTGTATCTCCGATGTCTCAGAATGCTCATTTGTTCTGCAGAGGCAAGTTTTCCACTTTTCTGTGTGGTCCATAGTGAGCTCAGTGAGCATGGGATGTGCCATTATCCTGGTTGATGCACTTCTGCTGCCCTACACTGTGGAACCTTCTGGTCAATACCTTTCTTGTAGGAACTTGCAGAAGAAAATGAAGTAATCTGAAAAACAAGACTCCAGCTCTTTGCTTTCACTTGCTTATAAAAAGGAACCGTTCTCTAAACTTCTGAAAAGAATGTGTCTCAGGATTCTTTTGGGGCTTGATAATGAAACAGTAGACAGGAACCTGTCATGGGCAGAACTTCTGTACGACACAGGAAGTAGATGGATACATTGAGTACTAAATTCAATTTTCAAGTAGATTTGGAACAAATTTTAACCTATAGTTAATTGTATACTTATTTAATAGCTGTGATTCAAAGCTATTAAATTTTCACTTGCAATGGATTTTGGGGGTGAATATAATACAGGATTTAGCTGTACAAATACCAAAATATTTTCCCTATTGGTTTCTATTATTTCAGGAATCCTTGGCTCATCTCTATTAGACTGCAGCTGTGGACCAGTGTGGCTGGTATGCCTCAGAGTCACCTGCAGAGGGTACCCTCTGCATCTACCTTTTTCGTATTATCCCACAGTTTTCCAGGAACAAGCTTGATATTGGCCCTCTCCCCTATCACATTTAGTTTAAAGCTCTGCCAATAAGTTCCACTAATTCCTTTCTCATTGAGATGATGTCTGATGCCAGCATGCCTAACCCTACATAAGCCAATATCATCCTCAAAACACCAAAATCTTGGTGACAACAGCAGCTGTGAAGACAAGTGTGAATAGACTCAGCCCATCTGTTTCTTTCAATACTGCTGCTTTCAACTGGAACTAGACTAGAAAATAACTCGTGCCCAAGATTCCCATACCAAATATCCAAAGGCCCTGAAACTCTTTTGATTGCCCTCAGACTGTGTTACCACTTCCTTGCACCCTACATTGAAGACCAGTAACAGGTAGTGATTCACCAGCCACACCAAGCTTGGAAGTCTCCTGGTGAGGTCCTTTACACAGGGAGGCAGCAGACCTTCCTATGTGCTGGGCCCAGTTGGTATACCAAGCCCTCTGCTCCCTTTAGAAAGAAATCTCCTACAACTAAGCTTCATCTTTTCTTCTTCTTTGTAAGTGGCTGTAATACGGTGGATTGGTGTCACTGATTGTGGTGGTGTCCCTGGTGTGGCTGAACCTTCATCCACTCCATCCTTAGGCTGGTCTTCTACATACAAACCTCAGACCTGTCGTGCAGAGGCACCTGGGGGAGTGAGAGGGATGAAGAAACATTTTGCTTGCCTCCCAGAATATGGGCTAAGCTACATTTGCTTCTCGCTTTACAGCTGATACCTCCTTGCAGGGGGATGGATAGAGAACCCTCTTGATCTTGAATTAATTCTGGTGGCTACATCTTTCTCGTGGAGGTCAGAGCATGGTTCCACACTAATGCACACAGAATATCCACTACCTTGCAGTTAACACCAATCCACTTTCTTTTAAGTAACACAAAAAAATGGTGGTGCATCTCTCACAGTGACATTTTGGATAGATAGGGTAAGGAAGAGTACTTCGGCTGTCACAGTAAATAGATTTTTTTTTGTCAGAACATGCCAAGATGTTCAAGAGTACTCACCTGACATGCAACTTTGTTTAGCCATGTCCAACTTAGCTTAGCTCTGAGCTAAAACAATGACTGGCATGAAAGAATATTTGCTCACTCTATTGTTCAAAATAATAATAAGTCCTCTCTGACTTTAAATTTCTGGGGCAGAAGATGGGGGATTTTTTTTTTAATAGAATGTTAATATATAAAAGTGGAAAAAAAAATTATGTCATGATGCTATTGCAATATTATAACCTAGCAAATGCCTACCAGATCAACAGATCTAGCTTTGCAGTGGAAATTCTTGTAATCACCTAATCAGTTATTGTCCAAAGGTAAACAATAGCTAGCAATTGTTAGATAGACAGATGCCTGGAAAACAGGTTGTGCTGTGCCAAGAGCATAGACGGGATGAATATGTGCTTCAAAACAGAAAATTATAAAGGCCGGTATTTGGACTTGACAATGCTTGTGCATATCTTTCAACTCAGAATATTCTATGGTTCTATGAATGATGAGAATTTACAATGACAGATGGTCATTCAAAGATCTGAGAATGTATTTGACGTTTAACAGTAAAATTAAATGTTTGCATAACAGTGAAATCAAAGAGGTTGCAGAGGTTCTTCCACAGAAAACTTTAGAGAAAATTAAAAATTGAAAGGAAAAAGTGGCATAGGGTGAAAGGGGATTTCAGTACAATCAGAACTTAATGGAAGCTTAGCTCTTAAAGACCACAACTGTCTCCCACTATCAGCTTTACCTCTTTTGATTTCACTAATAAACCACTACCATTCCTCAGCCAAACTTTCAGAATCTCTTCATTCATATTCACCATAATGAAAGATTTTATCAGGTATTTTTATTGACTTATTCTGCTACATTTAGCTCTCAGATTCTTATATACTGGAAAAATGGCAGAGTCTAGAATTTGTTTTTCATCAGCTTTTCCTGCTGAATATTCCTCAGACCTGTTCTCATTTACATCAATGGATCAGAATGTAGACAGTACTGAAAACAAATTGTTGAAGACTTATAATGTGAAATGATATTTTTAAGTGATGTTTATTTACTGGTGACTGAGTCTAACCTGCTTTAGGCCTCTCCTCTGCTCCAGATCTGGGATTGTGCCTAAAGAATTGCCAGTATATTGATTTTTACTACAAGCTGATGTCAAATGCTCCTACTATGTCACTGGTTTTAACATATATTCTTTTTTTTTATTTGCCAAACTGGGACATGTCAGTACAGTCAATGATTTTTCAAGAATGTTAAATGACAGACAAAACCTTGCCCATAAATCGAGTCATTTTAGTATGACATCATAAATTTATTTAGACACATTTAGTACGTGAACATACTGAGATATTTTCCCCCCTCCAATATAAAAATAGAGATAAACTTCATTCTAAGCCGTCAAGCAGCCAAATTACTAAAACATAAATAGTTTAGTTAACAGCTTTGGCTCCACCAGTTAGAAACATATGAACTTCACAGAAGCTGCCCTGCAATGAATAATTAGTTAGCATTATCATTTTTAACTTTATCATGCATGGAAGTTCAGGTTGAAACTTGGAATTCTCTAATACTTTGGTCAACTTCCTATGTCACAACACTTTTAACCTACCAGAACTACCCAGTTTTCAATATGGCACTATGCAGGATAGTTTGAGTTTATTAAATTTTGTTAAATGTATTGTATATATTTTACTGTTCATGTTCTGAGGTGAAGTAAAAATTATTCTTCTTTAGCATGATTAACAGAAGTTGCACAATTTTTCTTTATGTTGTTATATTTAGGCCTATAAAAGAGGTTACATAAAATTATATTATGTCCATGCTTTTCTTATTTTATTAGCCAAACAAATAAAATATGTTCATTATGGAGCACAATACAGGAGAACTAGTTGAGGTACCTTATAAGTCCTTGCTTAATAAATGGCAGAGGTAGATAAGTGTTTGGTAAAGTGTGTATCAGATGTTCCTGTTAATTTAATTTTCTTCATATGCCTTCAACATATTCTTTCTAGCTTTTCATCTTGATTGTACAGATGTTTGGGAAATAGGAAAGACAAGAAAAGAAAAATCTAGTTATGAATTTTGATAAGCCCCTATAATTTTCAATAATTTTAAGACCCTCTTCATTTGTTTTGCCCTTCTGCTTTTGGATGTTTCATAAATAAATACAGGCTTCAAACAGCACTTTTTTTTGGGAGGAAAGCCTCTGTTCTTGCTGACCCTTCTCTGTACTTCCTCTGCTTTCTGAAATTTGTGAACAACTTATTTTAGTGCAGTGAGATACAGGTTGAAAACCGGTTTTAAGTTGCATTTGTTATAAATAAAATTTTACAGCTTACTTATGTTTATAAATATTTTAGAAGAAGTCTAAAAGGAGATATTTGGTGAATATTTTGTGCTAGATAGCTTAGCCTTGACTTTGATTTCAAAACAAATCTTCCTGTGCACTCATTTGTCTGATGGATGAAACTTAATTATTTTCTTTAAAAATCTTTATTTGCTGACATAAAGCTGATGTCAAGAGATTAACTCTTACTGTTCTAGACCAATAAACATTTCAATTATGTCTGTAAGAAGTTACATTTTAACAAAAATTGTTAAAGTGAGGGCCAGAACAAAACAGCATGTGAAGCAGAACATCTGAAAAAAAAAAAAGAACTTGCAATTTTTGAACAAATATGCCTAAAAAAGCTTTCAAAACCCAATATAATTTCACACTTCTAGAAGTCTTCTTGAGCATCATCTAAGTTTTGCACACTACTTCCTTGATTTCCTTTGTCACAAGTTGAGTGGATTTTTAAATAGACTAGAAGTCATTGAAGTTCCTTACAGCACTTCTGGCATCCCCAGACAGGATGCAGTGGTCAGGCATTTTGTATGTCCACTGAGGCTTCCTTCTCTTAGTGCCAGCAAAATGCTAAAACACGTTGTATTAAAGAAGGTATTTCCACCCCCTACACCTCCACACACACACTGTGAGATAACAACAGACAAGAACCTGTCAGATGGTTTAAGGAACATGAAATACCATAAATAGCTGGAACAGACCTAAATTATAAATATCTGCCCTCACTGACCTCTTGAAGTTGCTGAAGAAGAGTGCTATCTTATACTGAGATTTATTCTAACCTCTTTTTCCATAGCTTTTAGTTTAGCAATTTTCCACCAACAAAATATTTGCGTAGTACCAAATACTATCTGGGAAAGAAAAAGCAAACTCAAAAACATAGATATATTTATATTATGATACTGCATAAGCCCTAAAGACCATTGACAGTTTTGTGAGATGCTTCTGAAAATCCTAATCCATTAAATGTGTAAAAAACTCTTTTCTTTACAGATATTTAAATAGTTTTTATCAAATTTGTCAGGCAAAGTTTTTTTAAACGTGACACTTAGTAATTGCTGGACTACAGTAATTACTATCCTCCAGTTCATATACAGACACTGAAGATCCAAATGTTGTTAGGAAAAATATTGCTGCTTGATATCACAAGCTCTCTCACAACCTTTCTTTTGCAGGATTGGAGAATCTTTGAAAATGGACACATTATCAAAGTACCATCACCTTTAAAAGAGTCTTCAAGAAATAATAAAACAGTTTTTCAGCTGTTTCCTTTAGGATATAGAGCTCCTATCACAATTACTTGTTTCGAAGTTAACTTTCCAAAGGGAAGGGAGGAGGGCAGAGGAGAAGAATAGGTTGTCTAAAAGAGGTTCTTGTTCTCACCACTGTGTATTTGTGAAATGGAAACCTGTGTACAGACATTATAAGGTTAAATTTTTTGGCAACTGTGAGGAATCTGTGGTCCATTACACTTGGTTGATCCTTTTTTCTGCCTATGAGGTAGGAGGAATCCTTGAATAATTAAAGTATGGCTTTGTTTCCAGCTTTAAAAAAAAGAGAGAAATTTTTATAATCCATGGTAATGTTGGGAAATTTCAAACTAGTTAGTGTAAGGTAAGCTAAATATTTCTTCCACATGGAGATATTCAGGTCTTGCTTTTGAAACCTGAGAAAAATCTCAGTATATTTGGCTAAAGATATTTTTCCTGTTTTTTCAAAAATATGGGCTCCCCATTAAGAAAAGAAGTAAAAGAATATCTCAGTAAATTACATAAAAATATGCATACCACATTCATGAATAATAACTTGCTTGAAGTATAGCAGAAAACGTTATGTTGATTAAAATGACAAAGGTGATTTTGGTAATAAACTTGGAATAATACATAGTTTGAGATGCTGGCAAGCTGTCCTTCAGCCTAATTTGGCTTCCAGCTGTGGCTCAGGTTTTGAGATGAAGAGATTTACTTTGAGTAATTGTCATAAAGACTTAGACAAAGATGTAATGTAGTGTCATTGGACAGCAATTGATCTTTGAACCACTCCAGAGTAAAATATCATTTACAATGATCTATCTGAGATATTTTTTCTATCACTTTTTTTTTTTTTTTTTAATGCTTTGAACATAAATGTCGTTATGATCTGATTTGGAATCCCTTTTGCTAAACAATGACAAACACGGCTTTGAAAATAAAATAACAGAATGAAAAGTAGTATGCCTCATCCACTTTCTGTGCTTGCTGCAACTGTCAAGTTCAAACAGAGTGGAAGGTATCTATTCTATCTATATCTATTTGTACATATTTATTGATGTAGCCAAGAATTTATTCAAGTGTCGTCACGATTTTTTCTGCACTGCATGGTTTAAATTAGGGTTATAAATATCTAATTCTTCCCAGAATTTATTTCTTTGTTAGCTTCTATCTGTGTAAAAATAGGTTGTAGCACCCAAAGACAGACAGAAGTAAAACAAATCAGCAACAGACACCAGGTCCACTAACAAGTTTTCTACTGCAGATAAACAAAACAAAAACAAAGCTAAAGGCAGTAAAGAAACTTACTGGCTGAGGAAGCCCAAGAAGTGCCCTTTCTCAGGCCAAGTTTTCTGCAAATGTTATGGCCTGTTGCAGTCAGTAATATTACAGGGCTGTAAATGAAAATTTCCAGTAGAGAGTAGGTGGGTTTGCTCACTGTAGACCATGATGTGATTCAGTAAAACCGGAATTCTGACTCAGTTACAGTAAGTACTAAATTTACCTTTGCTCTGGCATTGGCTAATTTATCCTGATACAAATGTATGCAGTTCAGAATGTGAAGTACTGACACATCTCCAAATTAAATATTAAATTTGCAAAAGTTTCAGCCATTGAATTAGGGACTTGTATTGGCAGTGGCTGGATTTAAGTCCCATTTGGAATTGCAAGTGATTTCCAAAGAAGTAGAAGTAGAAAAACACATATATTTGGTGCCTGGTCAAAAAAAAAAAAAAAAATTCTGCGTTTTATATCTTTATAGAACCATACCCTAATATATAGATATAAGCTAGTGTCAGTATCAGAAGTTTGTGCCATAAAATGACTCCAATAATTATCAGGAAGACATCCATATAATTTCCTTTTTTTTTAATTTCATGGCCCAATATTCAACCAGAACCATCTAAAACCATCTAAATTTTTTTCACAGGTAAATACAATACAGTTTTCTCAGTAGTAATATCCAGCTTCCCATACTGAATCCGAAAATAGGCATTCAAGATTGGAGAAAAAAGAAGCTTAAGGATCAGGGAACAGGCCACAGGGACAGAGAGAACTTAGACTTCCCTACCTTGACTTTATTGGGAAGACAGTACTTCCCCTGCATTAGCAACACTATTTTTCCTGGTTGACAAAAGCTGATTAATGATAAGAGTTTGGAGATAGTAGTGTTTTGACAATGAGAGACACTGAGTAGACCTGCCCAAAGAAAGTTGGAACCCGTATGTGAGATGTCTAGGAGAATTTGGCATGTACACACGTGTTTAGACTAGTGTCTCAGTTCCACACCTACCATTTTCTACTATGGGCCTTTATTGGTAGTCCATCTGGCCAAATTTTTACCTAATTTTTTCTGATATTCAAGACACACCACTGTCTATCACTCCCACTTGTGTAAACCTCATTTCCCTAGTCGAATGAATTGTAACTTTCATGGAAGATTATGACAGAACTACAATCTTTATCTCAACATCTAACCTCACAAGAAGAAATTCATAGGAATGCAACACTATTAACAATTCTCATGATATTCTGAAGCCAATTACTATTAATCAAGTAGTCTAAGAAGCTTGAAAGAAGTACTTTTACTGATCTTTGTTTAGTATTGTAAATAGTAAATTACTTTTAATGCACATCTGAAACTGAAGAGCAATTAAAATGTGAACACAGAGGTAAAAGAAAAAAGGATCAAATAAACTTGCCTTTACTTCCTTTTTTTTTTTTTTTCCTTAAATATCAAACCTTTAAATGAAGAAAATAAAAAATGACAATACAATTGCAGTGCTGCACCATTTCCCTTGCTGGTATTCTGGTACTTGGGATATTTATGTCCAATTTATGAGATGGATTGAGATAGAGTCCCATAGTGTCTTTGCTGGCATGCAGTTCACAGATTAATAGAAATACCTAACAGCTGTTTATACTAGTTATTCTCTTGCACAGTCAAATATTTATGCCTTAAAACAAAAGCAATGCAAAATCCTCCTTCATGAGTTAAGATCTGGGTAGCAGCATATATTTAGAAGACATTAAAAAGTTTCATTGGAATAGTGAGAGTTCATACTGCTGATACAAACAAAGCAATAGCGTAAGAGGGTGGTAGATTTTGGCATGGGTCCAGAACAGTATATTACCAACTGCACTGAAAAACAGCATGGAAACTAGCATGACAATGCAAATGTTCTGCCCAAATGTCCTCAGTGTGATGGAAGCATTTATGACAAGTATTTTCCAGTCAGTGTTATTACTTGGCGTATTTATGACAATTGGTCATGCTGAATTCTGCAGCTGTATCAAGGGGGCCATTATATCCCTCTACAAAAGGAGTTGTGTCACTGTTCAAATACAGGTTGTTATTTATTTCATATGTTTGATGGAATTATAAACCAATTGCTTTATGAATGTGTTAGCAAGGGTGTCATGGCACACTCATGTTCCCTTGACAAATGAACTCCACCTGGTAATCTAAGCACTGAAGAAAAATTAATCTTAAAGTTGCTTATTTTTATGGCAAAATTCTGCAAACTTTGACTGATAAGTATCACAGAGTAATTACAGTGCAGAATTGGACTAGATGTCCTTTTTGGTATTTGATGAGGATGGTATATCATAGGAAAATGTCGCGTTTCTGAAATCTCCTGGAAACATATACCACAGGCAGTCCAGGAGCTCAAGGAGGGTGTTGGGGAGAGCTGCTGTAAGAGATTGAAATATTATATGCTTCAGATTATGACTGAAGCATAATCATAAAAGACTTTTCCTGTTATAGCAGAACTGTGTTACAAAAGCTGCAGAGAAGACCACCACATCCTGAATAGGCCTCCTGACTGAGGCCTTACATTGTTCGCTGATGAAGATAAGATAAAATAACAACTCAGGGCTGGGGACATTCACAAAGCACAAGCTTAGCACCTTCAAGGAGGAGACCACAGCTTGGGGCTCTCAGCTGCCAAGCTTGAACAGACCCTCTCTCCAAAGGGTGGGGCAGGAGAGGGTTTGGATGTGTGCTGGAAAAGCCTCTGCTCAGAGGCTCCGTGACCGCCGCTGCTCCCTGTGCACAGGAGATGGGCTGAGGGGCCTTTCCCCCTGGGAAAAGCTTACCCACAGCAGAGGGGTGTCATGGCCCAGCAAAGGCCCCCAAAGGGGTCTCCAGACGCTGACCCAGAGCCCTGCAGATGGTACAACAGCTCCTCAGTGCTGCAAGGGACAGTGTCAAACTGGCCCCTGCAAGGGGGCACCTGGACCTTCCCCCTGCCCAAAGCTGAATTAATCCACTGAACTCTACTCTCTTTATTAATCCACTGAACTCTACACTCTTTGAAGTGTGGTGGCGATGGGGGACCCTCACCACCAACAAACCAGAGATGGGGGGAGCAACGAGGCTTTCCTTCTTTTCTTTTCTTTTCTTTTCTTTTCTTTTCTTTTCTTTTCTTTTCTTTTCTTTTCTTTTCTTTTCTTTTCTTTT
>VXBB01019821.1:93894-104162 GCA_013399915.1 Illadopsis cleaveri
TTTCTTTCTTTCCTTTTCTTTCTTTTCTTTCCTTCCCTTCCTTCCTTCCTGTCTTTCCCTCTCTCTCTCTCTTTTTCTTTCACTTTCCTTTCTCTCCCTCTCTTTGCCTCTTTTTCTGTTAAATAAAATGTATAAAATTTTTGGCACCAACACCTAACCTTGTTTGTTTTAATCTTATTTTTGGGTATATTTTGAACTTTCTTCATTCTTTCCAGTTTATAGACAGAGATTTACCTTTCTTTGCCTTTCTGGTTTTAAATTGGATCATACAGCGCTTAACAATAAATAACATGAGATGACCCGGCTGGACTGACATAGTTTTGGACCTGCTACTAAGGAATGGAATAAACCTCATTAGCTAGTGGCACTATGGCACCATAGTGGCTATGAAACATGAGTTCAAGATCCTGAGTGTGGAAAGAGATTAGCAGAGTACACACCCTGGACTTGAGAGAGCAGACATTTCTTGGTGTAAAAGAGCTCAAGACAGCTGTCAGATCAAGGACGACAGCCTCTTGCAAGCACAACAGCCCATCTTATCCTCATGAAAGTGAGTGAAATATCAGGAGTAGGAAGATTTGAATAATTAATATCTAGAGAAATTTCTATGTTTACAGGTCCTTGAGACAAGACAAGATGCAAGTAAAGTTCTTGTCAAAAGAGTCTGGAGAAAGTTTCCTGTCAGAACAGTGTGCATAATATAGTGCATAATAGTGCATATTTGAGAATGCAGAGGTGAGCAATTACAGAATTCTGTAGTATTCCTGCAAAAATCACAATACAAATGCCCTTTGAACTTATTTCTGGGCATATGAAGAAGTAAATGTTTGTGAATGGCAATCTGACCAACCTGATTTACTTTCATGGTAAGATTACTAAATGCATGGAAGTGAGGAGATCAGCAGATATTCCCTACCTTGACTTTGGAAAGACTGATTTAATACATTATCCTTATATTCACTTCTGGAGGGCTGAAAAAAACTGTCCAGATCATCAGACTCAAGGATAGTGGTCAATTGTTTATATTCTGCTTGAAGAATAGTCACGTTTAGAGGTTCTCAGCATCCATTATGGGACTTTTCATGTTAATATGTATTAATAGTCTGGAGGAAGAGGTAGAGCAGGCATCTTGAAGTTAGCAGATGATATCACGTTATGAATCAGTTGACCTGTGCAAGAGGAAATCTGCACCTACAGGGTCTGGGTGTGTTTGTAGGAAAGCACTGAGAGGAACCTAATGCAGCTGGTATAGAGCAGATCAATATCAGTTCCATTGGCATGGTAAGCTATTATGATCCTTATAATGCACAGTATGGCCTATGACACCAAGGCTGAGCTATCAAGTTTTTCAGCTTGGAGATCATTGCCTCAACAGATCACAGCTTTCTCTGATGCAACACAATAAAAAGTAATTACCATGCTTGAAAGGTTACTATTGAATGAAATAACTCAATTGTTCAGAAAAAGACACGATGACCAAAATAATTACACTGTGAACACTGCAGATGAACTTTTTGTTAAATTGGTTTTTAGGATGATACTTTTAAATTTTGAAGGAAAAGGTCTTAAGCACTAACTATTTTCATTAGAAATAATAATAATTACTATTAGTGCATACTTGGATTGAAGTTGCCCACCTTGCTTCAGACAACGAAAATAAAATTTCTCCTTTAAGTATTTTTCTTCCCTGGTCACATCTAGTCTATTGCCAAAGCCCTCAGAAAGCCTCCACTACACTACACAGACATCTTCTAGGAGGTTTACCCCCGATATTTACCTTGGCACAGGGATCTTGACCAGATGCCTTTGAAACTGAGCAACACAGATTCTGAGTTGACCCCAGGAATCAGACACTGTGAAGGCCTTCCATTCCTTTCATATCAATATTCTGAATAGTTCACCAAAGCACAAATTTGAAGAAGCTGAAGTTTCAATCTACCATGCCAATCGTATTTGGCAAAACTCTACACTTCTGTGAACGTTGTGTCTCATGTTTTGCAGTCCCTGATAACACTGGGAAACAAAACCTCCACAAACACTTCTCCACCTGAGTTGGACACAGTATAAAGGAGGCTTTAATATTAAGTGTTGTTAGCCTTTCAGCAGGTATTATTCACTGAAAACAAAATAATATGGACTGCCAAAACATTGCTGTAATGAAGATGGAATAGTAAAGCACTGAGTCTGATTCTGCTCCAGACTACACCAGGAGGATTTGTTTGACCTCAGCAGTACAAAATATTGGGGCAGAATTAAGGTGAGAGTATCCATAATCTGGTTATATAGCACTCTAATGGTGTTAAGGAATCAAATCATTGCACTGCTAGAACAGTCCCAGCCCTCTAATTTTTCTGCATAGTGCACATTATAACATTGTGTAGCTGACAGCTCCTACAGCATTATGTTTTCATCGTTCCATTCTGCTCAGTTTAAAATTACAACAATAAAAGATAAGCCACCTTAATTTTTTGTAAAAATGGTTTAATGATATTATTTTTACAATAAACTTCATAAAGTTTTCAGTGGTTTTTTTCATAATGCATTTATAGAATCAGTATTTTGCTTGTATCTCTCCATACTCATGCAAATTCCTTCATGATTAGGCCAAGGCAGCAAAGGTTCCCTTTTTCTCCAAATGTTTGTCTGATTTTAACCAGACTCTAAAGGCACTCACAGCCCATGCTAATCATAATGGCTTTTCCTCTGTTCTTCAGTCCGGGAGCTGAGTTTGAGCCTAGAGGTCACATGTCCTCTGCCTGTCCCATGCCAGGCAGGCAGATAAGTGCTGCCTTTCCATTTCTTTCCATGGTATGGGCTTGTATATAATGATGAAAATCATGAAGTTTTTATGAGGTGGGGTTGTCATGACTACATGCTTTGAAGTGAGAGGAATTTCTCTGCCTAATTGAAGGACTTGCTTGGTTGGCTGCTTTGCCCCAGTGAGTGGAAAGTCTAGTCAGGAGTCTTGGCAACTACCGTGTGATGCCAGTGCTCCTGGCTTCAGGAGGCCAGTGCTTTGTTCTTGACTCTGTTGCTGATCTGCTTTGATATCTCAGGCACATAATTATGCAGCATTTTCTACATTAATTCAATTCTGCATGCTTTAATTTTCATTTTTAAGTATTTAATTTAAAATGGAATTAGTTAGGGTCTGATTTTCAAAGAGATCAAGAATCCATCTCTTGCAAGATAAAGGTCAATTAACTCAGTCAGAAAAAAAATCATTGGCAGAGTAGTTCCTGGGTGCCTAGGCAGTTCAATTCTGTTGACTTGTTCTAATTTAAGGTGGTTTGCTAGTAGTGGTGAGCGCTATAAATTTACAGGAATTATTTAATGTGGTATTTTTCAGAAGTAAAATATGCTTAAGATCCACAGATCAAGAATAAAGGAAGAATAAACAACACAGACAAATTTTTCTTAGCTATTTGGGGAGGTAAGTACATGGGCTAACTGTGAACAGTTGCAGGAAGATTGCCACCAAACAATTAGGTAGCAAGCAGGTAATGACATCCAGTGCAGAGATGAGTGATGTCACTTACATACAGACAAAAAACAGCCTCACCTTTCTTGGGTAGTGAAGGGTAGCAACCAACTTTCAGATATAGGATTGGAGTCTTAGAGAGATGACATATAGCTTTTTGAAAATTTTTAGCAGCAGTTATAGAAAACAGAATACTAAGTATTTTAGCAAAAGAGCCATCCATATACTGTACCTAAATCTCTAAGATAGGGTCAGTTCTGGTGAGTTCAAAGTACACTGAGTAGAGTAGTCATTTATATGGAACAGATTCCAGAAGCAGAATGATGTAACCTTGTTTTTTCAGTTTTGGTTATGTGTGCAGGAAGAAGGCTATTTTAAACATCTTTAAAATCATGAATACAGTGAAGAATAAACAGAGACACATTACCTACTTCCTCCTATATTATTAGAAATACTGGGTATAAATGGTAACCGTCAGACTGAAGATTATTCCACAAAAGATAGTATTATTTCATGTTCAAAGTAGACAAGCTGTAAAATGTTCATTGTGAGATTTGATGCTTGCCAGAATTTTATAGTTGTTCTCAAAACCACTGAAAAAATTCAAGGAAGAAAAATACCTCAGGGGCTACTAAACACAACCATACACCTCTGACTCAAGATCCTAATCATAGAGACTAAACTGAGTCTGAGACTGAGGGGTTTTTTTCTTCCTATTCTTGTATGGTAATAAACACACAGAATTTTGAATTTAGTGTAACTTGGTATTGGCCTTTTTATTTTCAGGTGGAAGAACTTGGTGCAACTGTAGGAACAAAGGAATCAAGGCGGCATTTAGGCAGAGGTGAGAGGGAATGAGATTAGTAGCAACATCCTGAATCTAACCATGGGTATTCTTGTGCTATTCTGGTTCAGATAAAGAGACTCATGTATACCTTAAATGATGTGCTTCAGAGCCATTTGCAGGACCAAGGAGTGATGATTTTTGCCTTTAAATCCTACATAGTTTCTTTTTTGTCTTTCTTGCCTCTCTTGTCTCCAGAGTATTATAAGATCAGTAAGACTGTGGAGGTCATAAAATGAAGGAAGTGTGTAGGTATAGAAATTCACAAAAGCCTTTTTGAAAACTTTCAGGGTTTATCATACCTTTCTTACAGCTGAAAATAATGAAAAAGTTGCATAGATGGTCTACAAAATTTTTCAAGGTGAGGTGACCGCAGGCAATTTTCTCCATGATGTCTACTGTGAAAAGCCTGCTTTGGGTACTACACCTTCTTTTCCAGTGTGTTGTGCAGTTCAGTTATGATTTCAGTGCCAGCTCATTTCATTTCCCATAAAAATTATGAAATAATGCCCTAATAATAACAACCAGAATAACATGAGACTGTCAGTCTTGTCTTGACCACTCCTGTATCAGCTACTAATTCACATCAAAGACTCTGTGTTCCTAAGCTTTTCCCTTAATTTTAAAGTTATTATGTTTGCTATCACTTTAAGTGTACATTATTACTTGTATATTTCAGAATACAGGGGGGAGGGGTGTGTGTGTGTGTGTGAAACAAACCAAGGTCATTCCCCTTTCTCTGTGCATCTTTTTCTGACTTTCAATACCTATCACTCCTTCTTCTCTTCGCAAATTAAAGTGGACTGAAAATTCAGTTAGTGCAATCTCTTCTTTAAGGCCTTAGAATCAAATGTATGCTTTTGCCTTTATATAATGAATATATAAAATAAATCTAAAACTACATAAATATGTCTCATATACTTCTAGTCACAAATCCACCAGTGTCAGAAGACACGAGGCTTGCTGCTTTTTAGTTTGACCAAAGAAGCTACCAAGTACATATTACTTTGGGGACAGTGAAAAAATAATGATTCTTCATTTTCAATGAACCCATATCAAAAGACAGGCAAGAAAGAAAATGGACAGGGATATTTTATAATTAGGAATTTTTGATGTAAATATCCTATGGACCCTTCTTTCTGTCCAAAAATTTTTTTGAAACTTGAGAGTACCATTCTGAATGAGAGTAAATTTTCCAAGCATAATAGGAACAATATCAGAGTAATATATATCGCCCAAGAGCATAATGTTACACAGAATATGACATTATATTTTTCCAATAAGCTCATTCAAAGATCTAAACTTCAAAGTCATAAACACAAACTTATACCAAAGAATTACTCTACTCAAGTGAATGCACTGACATGTTATAAGGAAGATTTAATAATTAGTTTTGTTAAGGAGCTGACTTCAGTCTTCCAAAAAGTGAAAAAGACCACAGTAGTAATTGCTTTTACTAATTTTCCTTGGAACATTTTAGTATTGGTGGAGGCTACAATAGGGGTGGATATTTCTGCCATATCCAGTGGGGCCAATGACAGCAGGCTCCAAAACAGACCCACCACTGGCCAAGGCCATGCCCATCAAGAACAGCAGCAGGACCTCTGATATAATGTATTAAAGAAGGGGAAAAAAGTTATAGCACAGAAACAACTGCATCTGGTGAAGAGAGAGGTGAGAAGGAATGTGAGAGGAACGGCTCTGCAGGCACCTGCATGAGGGGAGAAGGAGGAGGTGGTGCCCCAGACACTGTGGGTTTTAAGGTTTCCCTGTGTTCCGTGGTGCAGAGCAGAGTGAGCCAGTTGGGCCCCTGCAGTCCACGGAGGTCTATGGGGGAACAGAGATACATCTGCAGCCCATGGAAGACCCCATGCTGGAGCAGGCTGCTGGCAGGACCTGTGGACAGAGGAGGCCAGGATGGAGCAGGTTTGTTGGCAAGGCTTGTGACCCAACAGGGGATTCAGGCTAAAGTGATCTGTTCCTGAGGGACAGCAGCCTATAGAAGGGACCCACTCCAGAGCAGTTTATAAAGAACTGGAGCCCATGAGAGTGTCTTACACTGGAGAAGTTTATGAAGGATTGTCTTCCATGGGAGAGAACCCACACTGGTACTGAGGAACAGTATGAGAAGACCGCTCTGTGAGGAGGAAGGTGCAGGTATAATAACATGTGAAGAACTGACTGCAACTCCCATCCCCATCTCCTTGTGTTGTTGGGGCGCAGGTAGAGCAAATGAGGAGTGAAGTTAAGCTTAAAAGGAGGGAGGCTAGGGGGAAGATGTTTTAAGGTTTGTTTTTACTTCTCATTATCCTACTTTGATTTTATTGTTAGTAAATAAATTGATTTTCCCAAGTCGAGTCTGTGTTGCCTGTGATGGTAATTACTCAGTGATCTCTCCCTGTCCTTATTTCCCATGAGCCTTTTGGTCTATTATCCCTTCCTTGTCCAGGTGATGAGGGGAGATATAGAGTAGCATTGGCGGGTACCTGGCCTTGAGCCAGGTCAGCCCATCACACTGAAGATGTAGACTGTGATTAGAGCCTCAGGGCTACGAAATCCCTAAAGGAAAACATTATTTTAATAAATTGGAGTTTCTTTCTGCGCAATTTACCAAAGCCAAACATCACTTTTGTGGCAACTTAGAATCAATTCTGCACAAGATGGAAAAGCAGATACTCACATAGAAGTAATGCTCATGCCTTGCAAGAAGAAATGAGATTAAATTGCCATCTTTTCCTCTGAGAAGCCATTAGTAATGAATAGCAATTCTCTTCCATTTCTCTGGCTCTTGCTATTCCTCTACCCCATCTCCAGATTAATCTTTACAATTGGAAATTTTGGTAGTTCAAATGGGACAAAACATGACTTCACTGCTTGCCAAGACCACTGTTTTCCTTAATTAGGAGTATTTATTTATTTATTTATTTTGAGATTAATTTCTTTTTTACTTAGAACAACCTATCTAGATAATTGACAGTCATTAATGATTTTTTTTGTTGTTGCAGATTTCCATCTGGATGAAATCTGACATTATATTCATTATTCAGAGAAGGAATGGAGGTAGATAATAGTATCAGAGGTTCAACTTGCATTATTTGTGAGATTTCTCTGAAAATCTCTCAAAATTTTTTACTGAGTCTTTCTTTACCTGCTCTTGCAAGCAGAAGCCTTAGAGCAAGTTCTTCCCACTCCACTGCCAGCCATTTAAAATAATTCAAAAATGTTTTCTCTCTTGTTCAGAGTCAGAAAATTAGGGCAGATTTAGAGTTTTGACCCTGATTCATTTGCCCTCACACTAAGACTTTTAAACAGTTATCTAATTTTTTCTTCCTGTATTTTATTTAGAGCAAAGCAAACTAACATTTTTAAGTGATATTTTATTCATGTACATGTTAGTTTTAAAAGAAAGAACCCTGTGTTAGCATAAATAAAACAAATAACATACTTCTTCTGATCTATGACTTAATTGTAATACCTCTTTCAGCAGCAGCAGGATTTGATTAGCGCTCATGAATTCATATCTTCTCACTTTCAAGGAACACTCACAGAACAAAGTAAGATATGCAAAAGATGGACAGATGTAAATGACAATATCATTTCTGTAGCAAGGTTATCTGAAATTATCACACAACACAAACTCAATATATTCCAGTATTCTGGAATGCAAAGTTATTCCTAAACACTTAGAAGTAAGGACTTTGCATAACAAAGGTCTTTCACAAAGATAACAGAATTACACAATCACAGGGTCAATTAAAGTTTCATTTTTCTTTCTAATCAACCAATATACTGGCTGGCATGCATGATCCTGCAAATCTTGATCAAGTCACGCTATCATTATAATTTAAAGTAGTCATATTATATATTTATATGCATTAAAAATTTGCTGGTTTATGCATGGATATACATACAAAAATTTCCCCAGTATTTTCATAACTTTAAATGAAAAAGACTGTTCAAAAATGTCATGAAAACTGCAAGGAAATTTCAACTACATTTGCAAGCAATCCTTTTACCTACCCTTCCACTTCCCACACATTCATTTTTGTCATAGCTTTGCAAAAAGTATGCACTTGAAGCAGAGTGAGAAGGAAAAATTACATTGGTAATATGGATTTTGAGAAAAATTATCTTTTCAGTTTTTCCTAATAAAAAATATAAATGGCCAGTTTCAAACCTATCTTCTCAGCTGCTGATAAGACTAAAGTACTGATTAACAGCTTTTCCAAGTTTGGTTGGAGGTGAAAGCAATTCCATTTGGCAAAATCTCATCCCATTTGCTGACATCTTCATTAACCTCACTGATAAGAAAACCATTTCACAATAAAAATATCTCAGAGATTTTATCTTCACAACTTCACCTAACAATGTTAATTCTCTATGTGAAACATGCAGGTACAATTGTCTTGATAATTCCTCTGTGCCCTATACCTTTTTTCTTTGGTTAAAAGGTTGACATAAAGGAAATCAGTTGTTTCGGACTCACTACAGAAGACTGATTTTCAAAA
The DNA here is from genome assembly GCA_013399915.1 of Illadopsis cleaveri. NCBI lineage: Eukaryota > Metazoa > Chordata > Aves > Passeriformes > Timaliidae > Illadopsis > Illadopsis cleaveri. The sequence continues at coordinate 102,728 of VXBB01019821.1, forward strand.
GAACGTTTCATCTTTTAATGAAAAGAAAGAACAAGGATGTAGATAAAAGTGAATTAAAGGGTCATCAGACACAGAAAGTTCATTGAAGGTACATGTTGGAAGAAATAATGCCATGTGATCATGGCAAGCTATGCCAAGCTTTTCTGTTGTATTCTACAATTTCACTGTTTGGCACCCCAATTTCTCTATAACATACCACTGCTTTATTAAGATGATGTTACTTTATCCCTTATTCAGGCATGATGAGTTGCAGTTTTGGAGTCAGCAACAGACACTTCTAGTCATTTCAAAAAGCATCTCCTTCTGGGAATAATTGCTGAATTTTTAAGAAACAGCTTGTAATATCAGAAGCCAATTGTGAATTTAGCTGAATGGGGAAACTTGCTTCAGCCAGGATATACTTTTGTGAAAACCTTTTGCCTCGTAGATTCTTAATCAGGATGTGTATTCATACAGGACGTTAATGGCATTTTCCAAAAAAACCTCAAGAAAACTCCGTATGTATCTGCTTACAAAGATGTATGCTTCTGTGATATTAGGTCTGTTTTCCATCTCTTTCACCTTGTGCATTTGGAGTTATTGTGTTAAATCAATTACATGACACATTCTTTCTCTAAAAGCAAGCATACATATGTGCTTACTTGTACCCCCCCAACCCCCCAAGAAAAGAAATTTGATATGCTAATCTTAATAAAATGTGAAATTTATTCAGTGTAATATGTTTTTCAAAATACTCTTGAAATACTGTGTGTGCTGCAGAAGGGCATTTTATTGCCCTTGTGCTATATATGTCTTCATACAGCATTGCAGTGTTAGACCCCTTAGTCCTGTGCTTAAACTTCTTGTATCAAATCAGCTGAAGATAGACTTTCTATCTACTCCAGAAAAATGTGTTTATTTTCTAATTCTGTAAAGTTACAATGAAACAATGCTATTTCTGCTATAAGTCTATGGAAGTAGCTGATCTTAAGTTAGACCTGATGTGATATTCAAATGTCTGATATTTGGGATCTAGGATCTCTGAATGCATTAATGTCACCAGTAAATACCCTTCCCAGTGATCTAGAAAGTCGTCTGTAGTGCAATGTGTGGTACCTTATGCTTATATGTTGCATATGCTTGTGTGCTGATAAATTATGCGTTCAAACCCCTATTTCACAGGCGTGTATGGCACAAGATGAGCTATCCCAGGAGCAACAATTTTGCTGGACAAGGAAGATCTGCTGTGTGCTTTTGATTACACAACAACTAGACTCTGCTTCAAAAGTGACTCAATCCACAAATTAGTCACTATATACTATCTTGCAGTCCCCAAAGGAGATTTCCTCTAATTCTAAGAACTTGGTCTTGACTTTTTAAATCTTATATCTTAGCAGTCACCATCCAGCCATTCCCTTTTGTAATACCTTTGCACATTCATGTGGGGTTGCAGGAT
>VXBB01019822.1:5200-25770 GCA_013399915.1 Illadopsis cleaveri
GTCAGCATTATTTCATATTACTGAATTGAACAGGTATCACTGTTTATGTAAACACTACAAACCAGTACTTTAGAATGCTAAAAATGTCAAATTATATTAAGTGTGCATAGGAAATCATTAATCCATGAATTTATTATTAATCCATACTAATGTTCAGTGGGTAACCACACATCATCTAAAATTGATTGTAGTCCTTAACTATTTTGATAACCTTAAGGAACCACAGTTGTGAGTAATAAAATTATCACTGTGCTAAGCGGTGTACTGTTGCTGAACGGAAAAATAAGCACTGTTACAAGGAGTTCAGTAAAAGCAAAATTATTTTAAAATATGTTTGATTTTTAAAAAATACATTNGTGTTTTTTACTAAAAATAAATGAAGTAATAGCAAACCAATACTTATAATGCATGATTTATAAAGAGGAATTTTATAATAATTTATCAGTTGCATCTGGTTTTCCTAATACAGTAAAATTTATTATAAACTCATTTTTGGGGGGCAGATAATTTGTATCTTCAAAGGACAGAGCCAAAATTCAAGACACCAGTTCAGTTCTTCTACAATATACAAAGAAATACATAGGAATAAATTTTAATTTATTCACCTCTCAGTTTTTGGGAGAAAAAAAAAACGAACTAAGGAAGGCCTTTAGCTTTGGAATACTTTGTCTCCTGCATTCCTTAATTTTTAAGGGTTTAAGCACTTCTACATGAGTTTAATTTTAGTTTCCAAAATCCAGGATGCTTATGATCCCCCAAAATTTGTCCTTTTAGTTTTGTTTGCTTGCTTGTCTATTTCTCTTTATAACTTCTGTACTTCTTTAGGTTCTTCAGTCTTTGAATTCCCACCTTTTCATTGTAATTATATACAAGGCTTCCCCCATTTTTTATTATACCAAGATTAAGAAAGTGAAGATGAGCAAAGAGAGCAAAAATCTTATCAGAACATAGAACTTCTGAAACCAGACTTCCTTCAAAACACTACTGCCAGTCTTGAGCCTTGCATATAAAATTTTTAAAAAAGAGATATTCCATACCAAGTAATGTCACAATCAAAAATAAATGTAGATGTTTTCCAAGGTAGCTGTTTCCCAGTCACTAGCTGGGCATCATTTTGTTTCTGGGACATGCTGAGTGATTACTTTTATATAACCCTTTTTTCCCCCTTTCACTTAATAAATTTTTATATCAACCTACAAATTTTTCACTTTTGCTTTTTCTGTTCCCTCTTCTGTCCCGCTGCTGACTCTAGCTTTGTAAAGTAGATTCTTATGTGTAGCATAACACTGGGAAACACAGGGAGAGGGAAATACTCCCAACTACCTGACTCCAGCCACAGGAGTTAAGCATGCACGTTGTGTAATTAGTTTCTGTGTTTGGGTAGAAGCCAAAAGAGCCAAGAGAAATTCCTATCCATTTCCCAAAACTGTATTTACGTCAGTCTTTTGAAAGCTGAGAAGAAACCTATCTGTGCAGACCAGAGAGGAACAGCATACTACGTTCAGCCCTTGGATGTGGAAATTGAGGGAACCTGAAACCCTGGATGCAGTGAAACACAGCTACCCAGAGGCAACTGCTTGGGGAAGAAATTCACCTGTAGCAATGAAATGCCATCACTTTGTTTAAGCGCATGGTCTGAATAACCTTCCCAAAATTTCCTCTCTTTATTGGTTACACATATACCATAGAGCTGGTCCTACAATTGCATTTTGAACATTAATTTAAATGACTCTGAGTTGATACTGAACCCCTATTTGGGTGAATCCTGTGATGAATATCTCCAAAACAGAGGCCAACCCTTCCCCATACACAGACTGTAAGAGTAAACTGTGATATTATTCTAGCTGTCATGTCACTGTTACTTAATATGGTTTAAGATTTGGGACTGAGAATTTGATGTTGAATCAAGTGGGACCAATATGTCTTCAGGATCAAATCAAGATACTGGCAAGTTACCCATCAGTAGATGAGTGAAGAATAAATTAACAGAACCCGACAGAAAATAGAAACACACATCACACATCTCTAGGTTATATGAAAGAATAACAATAAAAGAAGTTTTTTTCTTTATGGAGTTTTTGAATAAAAAATCTTTCTGTTGTGAGCCTAGTCAGAAACACTTGGATATTCTCCAGGTTCTAGGGCTTTCTTCTCAGTCATCTTCTTTCTGCCAGGAATTAATTTGTTTTGGTGTAATCCTATATTTCGAACTCAGAATCATCTTTTTTGTTTCCCATCTGTCGTAAGAATTATACTTTTTAGAATTTCTGTAAGAGTTTCTAGCATATATAATGGATACTTAACATTTTGTATTTAGTAAACATTTGGCATAAATATTGTGTTAGAATTCTTTAGAAAGAGTAACAACATCTGAAAGTGAAACTAACCTTTTCTTGACAATTGTTTGATTAGGAGTGTAATGCAATAGAAATTGGCTCCATTCACAGACTTAGTAAAGGAATCACTCTATTTTGTCTTCAAAAATGCGTAATTCTTTGCTATGTTTAGAAGAAGGATTTGGGAGTCTTCTTTGTGCAAGGATAGTTATTAGTGTTGCCATGAATACAGAATTAAGCTCTTCCCCCAGCAATATAGCCACTGACGCTGTTATCACGCACAGCCAATTTCAACAACGCAGGAGCTACTGACTCCTTTCAAGGACCCAGGGCACCTGGTGGCCTTTAAACCTGATTCCAGGTGTTGCTCTATAACACATTGTTTCATCTGATGTAGGATCAGCTTCTGAGTCTTTTTACTTGAACTGCTCAGTTCTAGATCTGCTCCTGAATATGTGCATTCTGTCTCTCCTATTTCCCTTCATACTTTGCCTGGTGTTCAGCTGCATCCTTTTGTTATGCTTTAACCCCATCTGGAAAAATTGTCCCAGTCAACCACTTGCTTGCTCTCACACCAGAGGGGTGGGGAAAAGAATCAGAAAAGTAAAAAGAAACTAGTGAGTTGAGGCAAAGACTGTTTAACAAGGAAAGCAAAGTGAAACAAGGAATTAATTTACAGTTTCCTGCAAGAAGGCAGGTGCTCAGCCATTCCCAGAAGGGCAGGGCTCCATTATGAGTGACTGTGACTTGGGAAGACAAATGTCATCATTCCAATGGTGTCCTCCTTCTATCTTCTTCTTCCAGCTTTGCATGCTGTACATGGTGACGTATGGTAGGGGATATCTCCTGAGGCAGTTGGAGTCAGCTGTGTCCCGTGTCAACTACTTGTGCACCCACAGCCTCTGCACTGGTGGGATGGCGCGAGAAGCAAAAAACAGCTTGATGCTGTGCAAGTGTTGCTCAGTAATGTTATATTATCAATATTATCAGCAAAGTTTCCAGCATAAATCCAAAATATAGCCACATACAAGCTACTGTGAAGAAAATTAACTCAGCCCAGCCAAAACCAACACACTCTGTCCTGTTGTTTCTCTCTAACAGCCCTGGCTTTTAGCTTGTCCCAGCTTCCTTCTCTGATATTCACTCAGTGAACTATATAACACATGTAAATCTCTTAGCATCTGACAGAATAGATTTTCTAAGTTCTCCATCATTCCTGAAGCTTGAATACAATCTGACACAAAACATTTTAAATACTTAAGCAATCATGATGCAGTCTTTCAATAACTAATGGTTATAAAGATGGTAAGAAAGGTGAAATGGCTTCCATTAACTGAGTCACTGACTAACCTATACCTATGCAATTTGAAGAACAAATACTTGGAGGGGAACTAACTATGAAAAAATTATGAACTGTTGATCAGAGAATGCTCTGTGGACTTATTCTGGTTTATTAGGACCATGGATAAGTCATGGTGCTACTGTGCTTATATACAAATATTTTGTGCTGTAACAAGAAATGCTTCTGTGCACATGACAGCAGGTCATAACTGGGGCCATTATCTTGTACAGTATTTGGATATTAGAGGATGAAATTTCTATCAATTGTAAAAACAAGCAAGTCCTCAATAGGTTGTTACATGAAATTTTGTTCTTCTAATATTTGAAGTGTTGTAAACATTTTTGCTAGATAATTGTCTCCCCTTGTGGGCCTTCCTTACTGTCCAGCAGTTTTATCAGAGAGACTTCTGAGTGTATATGTGATTTTTTAATACTCCAGAGGAGCTATATTCCATTTGAGTTGCAGAGACTCAACACTGTGAAAATACAAGAAAGGTGACACCTTATCATATAATCTGTATGAACATACAAACATTTTGATGGACATTAGCATTGAAACAAAGTGTTAAAAATAACTTTCTGTGTCGTGATCTACCTCTCTCACATGTTTTTTTCTTAGATTAATTTTCTTTTATCGAAAGTATCTCATTCTTTTATTATTGTGATCAACAAAATTTATATAGCAATTTTCAGGATTTTTGTTTTCAAGAGATCTTTTTTGCCATAAAGTTCACTGTTGCAATGGCAGATCAGTGTTGACAACAACTTGTTCAATTTTGACAGTTTTGAAATATACCAACAACAGAGATCAGTGTGAAGTGTAGCCCAGACAGAGATCCATGAGACATATAAATGAATTATGCAGGATCTAATTGATATTAGATTGCCTTGAAAATAAATATAAGTTTACAGATGCACTAAACTTTACCAAACAAATAGCAATGCTGGAGTACTGGTGTTATAAGATTGCTAGCAATAAACATTATGACTTTGTGAAGTCATAGCCAGAGCAATATGGATTCCAACAGAGTAAAGAAAAGGTGGATATCTGTCTCCTGTATTTAGTAGATATCCAAGTAACAAAAACTGTTCAAAATCAAAAGAATGAAACACAAGACCATGCAAATAGGCAGTGTATCCTACCAAAATTCCTATCAAACCTGAATAATATGGTAAAGAATGTCAGGAGGAGACACTTCAGTTTCAACTTCTCCAAGGCTTGATCATTTTAACTTCATTGGCTAATAACTACTAAGAATGCCAACCACCAGTTCTAAGTATATAACATCGACTCCGTAATGTATACTCACAGTTAGTTTTAGAGGCCAACTGTTCTGTACACACAGTGTTAAAGATCAATATTTTACAAGAATTGACCATTCAAACAAAGTGCTTTGCTAATAACAGATTTGTTTAAAGTTCTGTTTTAAAGAAGCTTGGTTTGTCAGTATTCTAAACACTCCCATTCCTGTTATCTCTAATTTCATAATTGCTGTTAAGTATAAACATATATTCAGTTGCAACAGAGGAGTGAACAGATGAAAGGATAAACTGCTAGAAGAACCTCAGTGAAACTGAAGAGGGGCTTTTTATTAGCTTTTAGCTGAGATGAAGGTGAAAGGGCTTCATCTTAATTTTTAGCAATTCATGGAGAATAAGACATGTGAAAACATGTGTTTTCACAATCTTGCTATAATTCCTGCAGCCGGCATGAAAATTAATTCAGAGTGTCTGCTCAATTTAAAAAGGCAAATTGACACTTCCCAGCATGCTCAGATGTACCACAGTAAGTACTCCACTATTTTAGGCTTTAATCACCAGAGTATTTATTAATGTTGAAGTTTCGCAAAGTGACACGTTGATAAAATGACACTGAGGTGACGTAAGGAGGTGGGGGCAATCAAATTTCTAAGATTTAGAAGAAATCTGTTCCTATATTAGTCTTCTCTAATTTAAAGGATTTCTGTTTCTAATCTACTAAGTATTTATGAGCTTCAAAAATTTTGGATGCAAATAACTACGTATAATAAAAATGCAGCATATATATTATTCAAAAATACAGAATAATATATATTTATAATTAAATTCATGTATAATGAGTGGATGGGATACTAGTATATGAGAAATAATGTTTAAATAATGATAAATCATTAGGTTTGTATATGATCTCCTAGATCATGGAGTCCAACCGCTTGCCCACCACTGCTCTGTTACAGACACATCCCCAAGTGCCTCATCCACATGCCTGTCAAACACTTCCAGAGATGATGATTCCACCACTTCCCTGGGCAGGCTGTTTCAATGCCTGAAACATCTTAGCTCTTCACTCAAGTTTTTATAATTTAGAAAGAAACATAGAAAAAAATTATATATACCATATTGTGGGCTGACTTCAGTCAGCAGCTTAGCCTGGCACAGGCACTTGCTCACAAACACTGAAATAACACAAACACCATAATTCTGAGAGTCCTTCTCTTCTTCCTTCTCTCCTCCAGCTTTTATTGCCAAGTACAGTACATATGGTATGGAATATTCATTTGGTCACTTGGGATCAGCTGTACTGCTGTGTTCTCTCCCAACCACTTTTTCACTTTTAGTCCTCTTGTTCATGGGGCAGCAAGAGAAACAGAGCAGGCCTTGATGCTGGGTAAGCACTGTCCAGCAATAACTAAAATATTTGATGTGTGTCTGTGGCTGTTTTGGTCACCAATCCAAAACATAACACCCTATGTGCTGCAATGAAGGAAATTCCATCTTGATCAACTCGTACTTGGTGGTGAGTAGCTGAGTGCAGAACTGTTATTCATTAAATCCTGCAATACAAGAACAAAAAAGGCTTTTTTAATGCTAATTTGGGGTCAGTTAAAGAATGGAAGATAGAAATTCTTTGTAAACAAATGGAAACTTCTGTAATTTGTTAGTGCAGAAGGTTGTGGAGAGAGATGGTATCAGTAGGTTTTGAAGATTTGTTAAATTATGGGAGATAGGTCCACAAATAGATGTCAAAAAGAACCAAGAGCAATATATTGTCTAAAATCTCCACATAAGAAAATAAGTGACTTGAGTGTGTGAAGTAGCCAAAATAGAGAAATTTCCTAAATGTCTACATTTTAAAAATATTGCCTACATATGAAGGAAGTAATATTTTAAGCTCCCCAAACTTATTATTTACTGCTTATTTTAATTGATCAATGAATCATGTTTCTTACTAGGCAATACAAAATAGTATAACATTTTTTACATTTTCATTATAACATTTGTGCCATGACAAGTGAGAAGAATCAGTTATATTGTTTTTGTACCCTTTTTGCATGTGGATATTTTCTTTTGCATACAGCTAATGTGCTTCCTGGCTTTATTTTTTTATTATTATTTTTAATTATCAGTCTAAGATGGGTAATAAGAAACAAAAATATCATAACTCAGTCATTGAAATGTTTGTTTCTCAAATTTTATATCATTGTGAACATTATCAATAGCTGATTTGAGAGCAAATATTCTAGCAAGCAGACTTTTTCATTTAATATGCAAAGCTTTAAAAACAAGAAATTTTTGTTTGAAATGATCCTATGTAACAGACAAAAAATTATATTTTAGATGTCTTATGTAATCATATCTTCAACAAAGACCCTTGTATCTTAAGCAAACTCACACACACTAAAAAGAAAATCCCCAAACAAAATACAATATGCTTTCATAAACTAGACAGTGGTACATTTTCAGATAGCATAGCTATATTTCCATTCCCTCATTTATCTTGGGAAATTAATATGCTTCCCTTGATCCTCATATTATCTTATAACAATTGATATAACTAATCACACAACAATTGGCAGGACTGTCTTTGGCTGGAAAATAAATTACTTCCTCCAGCTTTTCACGTTCCTTCATTAAAGGAATGTATTTCTACCTGAACTAGGAATAAAGGGTGGAAGTCAGTTGTTTGCCATTTTTCCCTTATATACAAATAGGATGGTTCAAAAACTATTGCCTGTGAGGGAAATAAATTGGTTGATATTTGTTATTAAACCAGTTCCTTTGTTCTGTCTGCTCAGAGCTTGTTAAGTATACTCTGAGGTCCTGGATTTCCTGAAGGGATAACTAGACAAATTCTTGACTGTCCCTGTTTGTCTTATTTTCTCCTTCTTGGAAATTAAGTAAGCTTATTCCCCATTTTGTTCTGCCAAATACTTGAATCAGTGAAAAACAAACGTCTTTTTTAGGTAGACAGTGAAAATAGTTCCCTCTTAATGGATTCTATAACTAACCTGTAGATTAGACCAGAAACAAAATGAAAGAACTCTTCATTTTGGTTTCTTTCTTTTTTAAGAAAATTTTTTACAAATAATAAGAGCTTTGGATCTCACAGTTTTGTTTTTTGTTTTTTGGTTTTTTTTACTACAAAATATGTGAGAAATTTAGGTTTGTCAGTTAAATCGCAGCCTTCCCATGAGATTAATACTTTTGAAATAAATTGTTTTCTCCCCTTATCCATGCCATGAGATCTTTGTTTAGGAGAAGTTATTTTACTCCTCTGTAGTGATGCCAAATTTCCAGTTACAGGGACAAAATACATTGAGCATCATGGAAACATCAGGGAAATGTTAAGGAGAAAAATGTTAGAGTGTGAATCTCCATTCAATTTGTGGGATTTGAGGGGAATATCACAGAGGGCTTTAAAACCACTTGACCCTTTCTCTTTAGCACCAGTATATATATAGTATATATACTCTTGTCTCAAAAGCCATAGGCAAGGATTTCCTCTCCCTCATTCCCTGCACAATTTAGTTCAAACGCATGACGGTCCATTGCCAAGGTTTGCTTAAAGGTTTGTAATGCTTCAAAAGTCCAGAAAAATATATTTCATAAAGCTTTTAACATAAAATATTAATTAGCCACAGCGCGCTTTAGAATGAAACTCTGAAAATTACGCTACCTGCTATTTAGAGTGGAAAAGTGTTTTCATTTACTACGTAGAAGTGCTGGAAATTAAACATGAAATCTATTCTCTCCAGTATTTCCTCTAGAATAACCATTAACAATTTACAACATGTAACTGGATGTATATGCTGTCCTAACCTGAGTGCCAGAACTTTCTCAGGGGCATAGTAGATGATCAATACCTGGTATTATTTGTAGAATAAGATGTTTTTCAATTAAGGAAGAAGATAAGATTTGATGATCAGTACACCAAAGAAAAAAGAAGATACAGAAAAATTTTTCTTGGTTCCTATTTGTCCACACTACAAAACCAACTGGAAGGTGTTTGTCATAAGGTGCATTATATTTTAGCGATAGTATAAAAAAGCTAGATATTGTAAATGAAGTTTTACAGATGTTGGACTTCAGTAAACATAACATCTAAACAGAAGTACTATATATTTCATATGCATTTCTCCTATTTGCTTTCTCAAATGTCAGAAATGTAAACCTTTCAAAATGTCATATATATATATATAGCTATATTGATACGAATCATGTATCATATAACCTTTACTTCATGCATCTTCATATTTTAAACACAGCAGTATATCTTTTAGAATTTCAATAACAAGAAAAACAAGAACAAAACATACAAAAAACCCCAGCATCACACTCCCCCCTTCAGATTCTTCCTCAGGTTTTCTTTCACTCAGATGTTGTGAAGTGGAAATCTTTTGAAGTTTACCTTTTTTCTTTCTTACTTATAGACTTCTTTTTCTCCTCACTTGTTTCAAAGAGAAAGTGAAATAAACAAAGAAGAATATAGAGACTTTGGGAATTGTCTGAAAATTCAGACTCTTGAGTTCAAAGACTCAGAATGGAATCTTACTTTTATAAATTGGTGTTTCTTTATATTTCTGTCAATGTTTATTTCCTTTTTCCCAATATGAGGGAAAAACTAATTGCTGCAATTACTTCCTTTTTTTTTTTTTGCCTTTTTTTTTTTTTGCTTTTTAATTCATTTGGTAAGTAAAGAAAGTGGCTAAGGAGAGTATAAAAGAACAGGCAGTTCTTTCCCTTCTTTTCTACTATGAAGTTTCAGAGATTTCTGCAATTCCTGGGAGTAGCAAGTATTGCATCTGATATTGAAAGACATCTGAAAAGAAGGTTTATGTTATGGCATTGCAACTTCCAAGTCATGCTTAAGAATCTGTGCCTACATAAAAAAATGTTTGGATGTTGACTAAAGGTGGAACTTTAGTTAATATTATGGAAATGTGGAAAAAAAATCACTCTGAGATGTATCCTTCAAACACACAAATAAGTTTCATGGCCCATAATGGAGACATGAACAAATGGAAGAGAGTCCAACAAGGATAGTTAGGGATTAGAGCATCTCTCAAATAAGAAGGGCTGATACATCATTGGGACTGTTCAGCTTCAAGTACAGAAGGCTCAGGGGTCAGGGGAGTGCTTAGCAATGTTTGTAAGTATCTGAAGAGAGTGTGAAGATAAGACATACCCAGGCTCTTAACAGTGGTTTTGGTGACAGAAAACAAGACAATGGGCACAAACTGAAACAGGAGATCCTCTCTGAACATCAGGAAACATTTTACTGTGAGACTGAAAAACATATGGGCACAGATTGCTTGGAGGGGTTGTGATGTTTCTTCCTTGGAGGACGAAAAAACAAAATTGGTCTGGAATAGTCCTGTGTGACTGGCTCTTGATGGCCCTGCTTTAGCTAGGGGTTGGACAGATTCACTCCCATGGGTCACTTCCAATGGCAGCCATTGCATGAGCCTCTGATTTCAAGTTTAGAAAATTCAGACATTATCATGGTTTAATCCCAGCCATTAACTCAGATCCACACAGCCACTCCTTCATTCCCATTGGTGGGATGGGGAAGAGAATTGGGAGAGAAAAAGTGAATTGAGATAGTTTAATAAGTAATGCAAAATCTGTGCACACAAGCAAAATAAAACAAGGAATTAATTCATAAGCACAACACTGTAATGTATGGAATATCACCAGTATTGGCTGTCCTAGCTGTGCATCCCCAGCCTCCTCACTTGGCAGGATGAGGCACAAAAGATCTTGACACTTCGTAAGCACTGCTCAGAAATAATAAAACATTTTGTTGTTGTGTATTGTTGTTAAAAGTCTGTTTCCATCACAAATCCAAAACACAGTCCACTGCAAGGTGCTGTGAAGAAAATTGACTCTATCCTAGATAAAACCAAGCATAGGCAATTAGGCTTCTCTTCTCTTAGAAAATTCTTCATTGTTAATATCTAAGATGCTACCCATGACAAAAATTTCCATTATGCACAGCACACAGTGTATTTATTGTATGCTAATATAGGGTTAGGTATGTTTCAGGGGCTTTTTACATATATATTATTGACTAAATGTGAAAAGGACAATAACAAAAGTAATGATGAAAATATTAAAAGTTCTTTATGAATTTAATTTGTTTTCCTCACACTGAACAGTACTTTACATCAGAAGTTCTATTGAAATCAAAAGCCAGAGAGGAACAGTGAAGCAATCAGATCTAAAAGGAGTCATTAATGAGCACAGTCTTCACTTATTCTAATATTATTGGTAAAAACTTAATGAAAACCCTGTAAAATTTTAAGGATGATGATTTTTAATTTAATTTTCTATTTACCTGGTCTGGGATAAAAGAAACTTCTGTCTGGGCACAGGAGTGTTTAGGGGGAAAAAANAAAAGTACCAGGCTGCCAGTTCCTGGCATTTTGTTGAGAAAAAAAAAAAAAAAAAAAAAAAAAAAAAAAAAAAAAAAAAAAAGAAGAGTAACAAGTAACAGCTACTTGTAGTAAAGTAAAACTCACAACTGCTGTAAAAACTGCAGCAAACCATCATTTTTTTCTCAGTAGATTTTCTTGTCAAGGTCTTACAAAATGATGCAGGAGAATTCTTCCTACTAGAAATAACAAGACAAATATATGATTCCTCTGACTTAGAGAAAGCATCTGAAGGATTTATCAAATGTGCCTTTGTTTCTTAAAGCCACACAGTTTCATCAAATAACATATAGCTTAAAATGGCTTTTTCTTTGAAGTGAACAAAGCTGGGACATATCAAAGGGAAACAGAAAATGGTAGAAGAGACAATTGTTTCTATGAGAATAAGCTGAAGTATCAAGTGGGGAAAGGCCCTATTTTAAGCTCCTCAAGTGCTTAGTCCCAATAAACAGAAGAGGCAAAATGAGGGAAAACAAATATGGTGATTACTAGTGTTATCTGGAAATGAAGAATATAGTTTCAGAAAACTTTTTCAGATTTTGATCCCGCTAAGAAATCACAAGGCATGAGATCAATATAGGAGGAACAAAGATCTGTATTTTGCTCAAATATATGAGAAACTGTTATGATTAAAATATGGTCTGGTTTTGCCTCCAGTTTTTGCTCTGACCAGAAACACTGTCTTGCACTTGGAAAAAATCCATGATAAAAATTCAATTAACTGGTGATAAAACAAATCTTTTCAGCAGTGAAGTATGTTGTTGAAAAGTTCCCTATAGATTTTTGGTTTCTCATCGAAAGCAATAGCAATTTGTTATCAGGAATGTAAATTATAACCCGAAGTTTTCCTGAGCGGATCCTAAATAACCCATCTAAAATAATGTAGGAAATATACCATGTACTCAAGGATTAAGCCAATGTCTCCTGGCTCAGAGGTCGTTTTTTAGTTTGTACAGAACAGGATAAACTGCACTGAACTGCACTCCATAGTATCACTGAAAAAATGACAGAAGCAGTTAAACCATTTCCTACAATAGTCACAGAGCGTGCAATAGTGCAGATTTAATCTAAACTGTTTTATTTCAGTAGAGACACATCCTTTGTCCCTTGCAACATCAAGAGTCACCAACTTAAGGGTGACTACAAAGAACTGAATTTTGTTTGATTTTAAGGAATCTTGATTGAATTCTAAAAATTTTCCAAGATGACAGGCTCAAATGAGTAAGTTAGGAAAATATTTGTTTTTAAATGTGCAATAACAGTGTAATGGAATTCTGAATGTTTACTGAAAAAATATTTCTGCAAAATATTATGTCAACAAGGGAAAGGGGAAAGGAGGCAGAAAAAAATAAACAATAGAATTTCCACCTAAAAATTTGCTTAAATTTGAATAATCTACACCACATACATAAACTAAAATAATTAGCCTGGAAATAAAAAGAGTGTTATCTGCCGAAATGAAAATATGCCAATTTGTTTTCCATTCCTCAGCATGAGTTGTCATGAATTAGACCCCATGCAGTGACTAAAGGGGAAAAGTGACATAGGGTTACCAATTGCTGAACTGATAAATACACATACAGAAAAAACAAATTGTCTCTAAATAAATATTTTGATGAATATTAATGGTATTCCAAAGAAGAACTCGGAGGAAAAAAAAACCAAAAGAAGGAAAGAAACATCCAGTTGGCTGCCTGAAGCATTTAGATTTTGATAAATGATAAAAAGGAAAGGAAATAAATTTCATATCCAAGTCAATTGTTTCAATATTTGAATTAAAATTTTTGACTACAGCAGGAAAAGATTAGACATTCTAGGGTTTGAAAGCAAGAGGCATTCAACATCTTTATGAATCATATCTCACCTATTAGTAGGGATTTTCTATCTTAAACTGAGTCAGAAAAAAATAATCTGATCACTTGTTATTTATTACACACAATATTTTGAAATTGAATCTAAAAGACTACTTGTAAAAAGACCTACTTTGAAATCTAACCTAAGAAGATTGAGCTCAGTGACCTCCGCTCTGGTTCATTATCTAATCCTTGGGGATGCTTGTGGTAGCAGTACCCAGGTTATTCACAGGGAGATGCCTAGAAAACATCTTTGTCTGTGTATCAGAGAGCTTCCTTCTGGAAGAAACCTGGTCTTGCATGGTATCTCTTGTTCACTGCACTGGAGGTAAGGATACCACTGGATAATACCAGAAGAAAACTTGTACAGATTCATCTTGTCTTCCTTCAAAACTCATATCATGCCTGTAGTTCAGCATGGCCTTGTGGCCAAGTGCTGCAGAAAACTACAGGAAACCACAATAGAAAAGCAAGATTTTCATAAATTTTCTTATCAACATTTGTATTAAACACATTTACCTTTTATATATTTAAAATCGTATTTCTTTACCTGTGAGTTATTCATATTGTTATTTCCTCTTTTTCACTGTGCTAATTCTCTCATTTCTGTGCATTGTTTCTTGCCACTACGTTTAGTCCTTTCCCACACAAATTGCCGTGAAATAGTCCCTTACTGCCATTCCACCCCCTATATCATCCTCTGATAGTCAGTCTTCACTTCTCTTTTAATTTTTTTGAGTTTGAGGGGTTTTTTTAGTTAGTTAATTTGTTTGTGTGTGGTTTTGCTGTATCTCATATACATACATATAATGTATGCTTATATGTGTATGTACTAAATGTGTGTGTGTGTGTATAAAATGACATTTTCTTTAGTTTCCTCCTCACATTTTTCCCAGCCATTGTGTAAAAATAGTCAATCTGTACACTTTTATAAGCCACCTTGAAAACATAAGTAAGGAAAATTGTTAGGAGCTGAAGTCCTTCATTTCAGAGAGTATTTCACTTGTCTGTATGAATAGCCATAATTACAAAGTAAGGCTTCAGAATACAGAGGAGGGGAGAATGTGAACACAGTAGATGCTTTTTCCAGTTTTTGTAAGGTTTTGGAATTTAAAAGATATCTGAGAATTTTTGTTGCTAAGGAAACTGCATCTTTTAGCTCTATTTTCAGACCTGTTTCTTCTGATTTTATTGCTATTACATATTTTTTGAGAAAAAAAAAACAAAAAACCTCTGTCCTCTAAATACAGTACAGTTAACATTCTTACTTGGGTAAAAATATTGGGAAAATGTATTTGGAGAAACATGTATGAGTACTACAGAAATTGACAAATACTGAAGAAAATCTATTATGGCTTAAAAATATTCAAATTGCCATACTTTTTCAAATTGGTCCAGTCCCTCAATGTTGCCAATATTAAATGTTTAGAGACAGTTGAATATTCAGAAGGCATGCTGAAAGGGCTCACTACGGGATTTTTAGTCCATTTGTTTTTTCCTAATCCTGGGAAGCCAGCATCCTTTCTGATAATAAATTATTTGGTTAGTGTCTTCACATTGTTAATATTCTGTTGGAGTACATTCTGTTACATATTATGGCATATCATGAATAGCTACTCTCAGAAATTAAAACATGTATCCATTTTCTGTTCATTTTGTGTGTTCCTCTCTGCACATGTTACGGAAAAAAATAAGGACTCTCATTTTGCATTTCAAACCTATTTAGGTAAAATATGAAAGAATTAAATCTTGATCAGATTCACTGCTTGGATATAAAGCATTTCTACTTCTATTGGATCTTCTCTGGGACAAGGTGAAAAGGACTGAACTTTGCATTCTAAGAAGTCTGACTTTACCTACTTGCTTTTACTTACCTTTACAAGTCTTAGCAGTTTTGAAAACTCATTTATTACAGTAAGTATGGAATTGTCTTCACTGCCAATAAGCTTTATAATCATTAGGGAAAACAGTGACTTATTCAGAAATGTTATGGTTATTTGCAATAACTAGGAATATTAACAGGCCATTTTGTAATTTTACTCAAAGAATTCATATGTAACTTGTTTTTTTAGGGGGTGATTTCTTGGGGCATATCTCTTGACTTGAAAAAAGACTATGCCTATGGAAGAACTCTTTGTACAAATTCAGGGTAGGTTATTTTGAATAATAAGTTTTTTTGGGAAACCTGTTGGCCTGGAAAGCAATGTTCTGTACAATATCTGACTTTGGAAATGTGTACTCAGATAAATTTTCTGTAAATATTCCAAATGTGCTTTGACTCTGACCTTGGGGACTACTAAGGTGATGCATTTTCCATTTTCCCAGCTCTGCACCAAGATTGCCAGTAACAGTTTGATTTATTGTCTGCTCCAGTTTTTGAATTGAGTGCTTGCTTCTTGAAAATTTTCAGATGATAAGGAAGGTGTTAAATACCAGAACAGTTACTTTTCACCATTATGAAGATAAGCAAAATTATTATGAATAGTCTTTTATTGCTCCTATATTGGAAATAACACTACAAACTTCAGAGGATCTGAAGTAATATTAAACTGCCTGACTCTCGTGTTTGTTATGAAAGCTGAAGGGGTTACACCAGTCCTTCAGTCTGTTGTATTATTTGGCTTGAGACACCAGCTACTTGTAAAGCAAATGTAGTAATGAGATTTCCTTTTCATCACTGATGTCAACTGTCAAAATCTGAAAATACACTTCCTAATTTTTGCCATTCTTGACCTATTTCCTTTTCCTATCATATGTTCTTGGATGAAATATTTTTTTAAAAATATTAATCTCTTACCCTTTGCTTAATATTTTAGATCCAATATCCTACACACTTATAAAATTATTGACTTAAAAACATAACTCAAAATTTAGGGTTCACTTTAAGAACTGTCAAGGTTCCAAGGAAGTTGGAAGTTTATTATCTTCAGGAAATTCCTAAAATCTTAGGTATTACAATCTCTGTAGAAAAACAAATGGGATTTAAGCAGTAACCAAAGAGAGCAATTTACTGTGCAACTACTAGTCTTTGTCAATGCCAAAGAGAAATCAGATCAGTATATCTAGTGTTTATTTCACTCTTACAGAATTTTTAAGATGTTATATATAAGAAGATCTGGGGGTCAATAGGAAGTGAGCAGAGTGAGATACACATCTGAGCAAAACTCACATGACAAACTTTTCAGAGTACTATTTTCTTCACAGAGGATATAAATGCCCCAAACTGACAACTGTACAGATGGTCAAGATACCATGTTCTTAGGATAATGTTTGTCAGAACTATTACAGTGCTCCTGAGAAATCACTCTGCTCTGCTAGTCTGTATCCAGTTAGTCTCTTTCAGTAGCAACCACAGGTAAAAGAAGAGAGTTGGACTGAGCTGTGAGAAACAGGAAAGGTGGGAAGAAGAAGAAGAATCAACTTCCATGGAGTCACACTGCAGAAGATACTACAGGCAGGAGATGGGAAGGAGCTGGCCTTCCTTGGTGACATTCTCCCAAAGAAAGATTCTTCTGACAGACTAAAGGAAGATAACTTTTGAGTATTTCTCTTGAAGTTTCGATCTAACTGGTAACTTCACCTGTGAATTACTGTTCAGCACATTGGAAGAGCAGAAAATCAACAATGACTTCTAGAAAAAGCTTATTTTTCTGTATTGACTGTGAGGGTGAGTCCATTAACATAAGAAGTTTAGCTGAGCACATTGACTCAGTTGGATGTATCAGATTTTCTTTTTGAAGATCTACATAAATGCAATGCTTGCAGTTTAAAACCCATGGGATTATGAACCTGGACTATTTTACATCTTAAGTTTTAGTTTCTGTAGTTCAGAATAATCAAGTGATATGTTTTAAAATACATTTTAGGATCCTTAAATTCAATTTGACAGAGCTAATATTTTTACATAGAAATCTTAAAAACTGGATACATATTGATGCAAAGTAAATGTTTGCAGATGTCAGCAAATTAATCCATTTAAACCTTTCTGAAATTTGTTTCCTTCTGGAATTTTTGTTTGTTTTAGGTAATGTAGATGCAAAAGACTAATATTTTATTACTAGACAATTATATTTACTAATTATTTTGCATCCAAAAGTGTACTCACAAACAAAGCAGAGATTTTTTTTTCAGTCTACAGATGTTAAAACATATTGTAATGTATGCATGAAGTATAATATCTCAATTACTGAAAGAGTTCTGCTTTTAGCCATAATGCTACTGTATATCATGCTCAGATTCTTGAGAAATTACTTGGGTTTAGACTGCTCTGCTGATTAATAGTAGGGGTAGGAGGTAAAGGTGTACACTGGTATATACATACAACTCATTCTCTTCCTCTATGTTGTAACATGAGAAATATTCAACTGCTTTACATTTCTGAGAGTGGCTTCCTGGGAACAGCTCAGGAGTTAGACCATTCTAAGATCCATCCCTGTTAGTCTGCATGCAGCCAGCCCCTGGTGCAGCCCATGCTCTGTGAGCATCAATTCAGGCCATTCGCTGACTGTCAGCCTCAGTGGCTGGGGACATTCCTCAATAAATATAACTAATGCCAGCATGACCTTAAGAATCATGAAATACACTTTTTTAAAAAAAATTCTTTTTAACACTGTAATGCCCCCCTTAATGTCTTCTTATATGCAGGTTAATAACATCTGGCTCCTTTATACAAGAGATATATAAATATATAAAATACTGAAGTGTCACCTCTAAATACTTTCTGTATATCTGGACACAAGATACTGACTTCGGTAAGCTTATGACAGAACACTGAGAAAAGCCATGAGAATAGCAGAAAACCACTGCAATTTTCCTAATTTATTAAATACTTCATCCTCATTGAGAGCTCAGGTGAACCCTCAAATCTGTTAATGAACAGTATACCATCATTTACCAGTATGAAGAGAACAATGGCTGGGAAGGGATAGTTTCAGACACTGAAGTTTTGCTTTAAGGAAACTCACCTTCACTCTGTTTTATCTAACACCAAGTACCAGCATCCCTGCTGAGGCTTTCCTTTGTAAATCAAACTCAAGACAGCCTGTATGATGTATTGCTGCAGCAGTTTGTTGCTGAGGTCGCTGATCCAGGCTAAAGGTTCAGGCTTCACTAAGGTGTTCTTGCTTTAGTAAGTGGTGCCTGTGCTGGATTCAGCTGCTCCATCATAATTTGAATTGTTACACCCATTGGGGTAACACAGGTGGCACCACCATGTCCCTAAACTATGTCTGGATTAATAAATTAAACAGAGCCATGCTTAATTACTGGGCATAGCAAATATTTTCTCTTTATTAATGAATGATCAAAATAGTCCTTGACATTTAGAACTTTGGGCCTGTGCCAACTAGCACTTCCACAAATGCTGCTCAATCACAGTTTAGGACAGGAACATCCTTAGCTGGTTTTGTAGACTGAGAGATCTTACAAAATTATTTTCTGGACACATTGGCCTTTGTGTCTTGGAAAATGCCTCATCATACTTCATTTAACAGCACAATTGTAATCATAGGGACCAGTCAGAAGGGAGCTGTGTATCTGCTTCATGTTAAAAAAGATCTTATCTTTGTCAGTTTGAGTGGAAGTCATTGAACAGTTTGTGTGAGATTCATGTTGTGTCTGAGTAATCTGGTCTAATGAAAGGTGTCCTTTCCTCAAGGACAATCTTTATGGTCCCCTGGTCTCCTCCAACCAAGGCTATTATTCTATGATCTTATGTAACTACTTTTTTTTCTTTTGAATTATACTTTTGTGCTTAAGTATAAAAAAATTGAGTAAAAGAGGCACTGTGAAAGTTATTTCCATATAGAGATGTATATATTATTTGTTTATGTCTTGTGAACAAATGTAGGAAATGTAGAAATATAGAATATAGGAAATAGGAAAATAATTTTAGTATATTTATTTATTTATTTATTTTATATAATCTGGTTTTCTCTCCAAATTTTCAAATTATATTTGATATGAACAGAATGGATTTAAGTCTTGCTTTGGGCAAAAAGAGAAGAAAACAGAGCTTGTCTAACCAGAAATTTTAGAATTGCATAGGCACTATTTTAGAGAGTTGTCTTTGCTGAAGCAGTATGAAGCCTCAGCCAGTGGACATTAACTTTTAACACTGAGCTTCCCTTGAGTGCAGTTCAAAAGAAGCGTGTAGACTATGTTTAAGAAGAAAAGCAGGAGAAAAGGGAAGCAGGCGCCAGAAGCCATGGAGACTTTTAAAGCCACCATGAATTTTAAAATATGATTTAGGTTGGTTTTAGCTCTGAGAACATTCATTCTGTAATTCCCGAAACAATTAATGATCATTTGGTTTAAGGGAAAAAAAACTATTTCTTAGAAATAATCACTGGTGATGAGCTGAATTTCACAATTTATTCAGAGTGAATTTAAATCCCTCTAGAGCACAGCCAATAAAAGGAGGTGTTCTGACTCACAGTCCTACAATTAGAGTAAAAAAAGACATAAACTCTAATAATTAGCATTGAGACTAATTGAAGAAAATATCTAAAAAATAAGAATTCTGAGCTAAATCCAGTTGCTTAGTCCATACAATATAGAAACACCTTATTGAAATACGAGACTACACCTTGGAAAATAGAGCAAGAAAAGCTGGAAACCCTGCTGTCACAGACAGAGTGATCATGAGAAAGGAGTGCCTTTCTCTAGACCTATCTTATATTTGCCATCACCTTGGGAAATATGAAAGTAGATATAATAATCAAAGAACCATCCTACTTTCCTGTTCCATTAAGGTAAATTACACTTGCAATCTGCAGAAGCAACTGTAAAAAGACAATTTTGTTTCCTTGCAACTGTTTTTACATTTAAAGAAGTCTCCAAATTCCTTCAAAAAAACTCAGTATGAGCAGGGAGAATCCAAATTTTCTGTATTACAAACCATAGCTTTGGCTTGGAATATCTGCAATCACCAAATTATTGAAAGTCTTAATCAGAATGTGAATTTGAGGCATCAGTTATCTGCCCACTCACCTACTCCTTAGTATTAAAAGTGCCTTCAGCAATCCACATTCCTCTAGTTGGAATGAAAATGATCCCCACATATCTAATATTGAAAAAAAATTAAAGGTATTTAAGAACAATTTTAGAAAACATCAAGGAAGTTGTAATTTAGAAATTAATTTTCTGTTCTGGAATATTTTGCAAGGACTGATAATATCTTCAGATATACAAGTGAGCATTTGTATATGGTTTTGCTTAATTTGATAGTCCCACTAAACATTAAAAGGTTTTGCTTAATCAGAGAGCCCCACTAAGAGTGACAGAGAATTTTTTGGGAAAAATGGACAAAAAATCATGATAGAATAGTCTTTTTTTTTTCTTTTTTT
>VXBB01019822.1:25878-48418 GCA_013399915.1 Illadopsis cleaveri
TTTTTTTCCCAGGAAACGTTAGTCAGATAGATTCTGCTTTTAGTTGTAACATGAAATTTTCTATTTTCAAGTGACCTGGTGCTTCCTTTTTTTAGTCAGGGGGGAAAAAAATCAAAGCAAAACAGAAAGTCAAAAAACTGGACCCTTATTGGCCTGTTCTCTTACGGCTAAAAACAATCCATGTAAGATCTCATATCAAAGTGACACAACATAGCTCATTTATGTCTTAACAAATTGTAAAACAATTAAGATTTTAAAATCAAGATAAAGTGGTTGTAAATGCTTGTAAGTGTTGAATGTAGGGCCATTAAGCATCTTAGAGAAACAATATTGTACTATAGTATAATACTACATTTAAAAAATCTATTCATATGATACACTTCCCTCTAAGAGATTCAACAGTTTATCATGATGCAAAGTAAACAATCATCACAATGATTCATGATTGTTTATTACACCTAAAACCAACTATTAATAACTTCCGTAGTCTCCTTTAATATTTTTGTCTTTTATACTTTTAATAAAGTTAAAAAAATTAAAATCATTGCTTGTATACAAAATATATTAGCACAATTATCAGCAAAGTCATTAAAAAGAGGCAAGTAGTTTCTTATATAGAAATAATATTTTGTAAATCTTGATGACAGGCTTTTAATGAAAGGCATAAATCTAATCTTAATATTTGCAAAAAACCTGTTTCAAAAACTGCATAGACACTAAATACTTCAGTTTTGTGTTGCAAATTAAAATTTCATAACCCAAAAGCTGAGAAGATAGCTATCACAATGCTTCTTTCAAAGAGACAGAGGAGTGCTATGGAAATATAGCTCCTATCTTATCTTTTAGAGGTCTGAATATACAAAGTGAAATAGGAGAGTTTCAAGAGAGTCTATGTGATGAAAATAATCATTACTCAGAAATAAGAGCAGGCTTATGTTCAAGAAAATTATTGCATATGATAACAGGGTTGCTATTTGGGTTTCTTATCCCCAAAATGGGATTTTTCTAAGAGCATTTATCCCAGGAAAGAGTCTCTTTCTATGGCTAGTAATTTGAGCAGTAATGGATAAACCCTTCTAAGTCACTTCACACCACTCAGCATATCAACAAGAGTCTACTTTGGGCTTCCTCTAATCTTAAATCAAACACACAGACACAGATACACACACATACAGATGTTCACACCCCTTTTTTTTAACCCCAGTTCATAATATCTGGATTGAAGGAAAGGTTATGCTGAATAATCAAATGTGGTAAAGGATGAAAAGCCTACTGGGTTGCTGTTGAAGCACATCTTTTACAAGGCACAAATAGGCAGACCTGCTACAGTCAAACTCATATTTCTAGGTTTCCCTTTTGTGAATAACTCTTCAAACCCAAAAGTTTTGAATTGGAGAGAACTACTTAGAAGATCCATATTATTTTAGCCTTGGAATATGAAAGCATACATAAATTTTCTCCCCTGATCTTCAAAAGCTGATAACGTTAGCAAAGAAAACCAGGAATTGTAGTTTTAACTGTATATTGTGCAGATTCAGATTATGCAGTTAACCTTGTCTAGTGAAAAGTGTCCCTGTCAATGCAGGGGCATTTGAAACTAGATGATCTTTAAGGTCCCTTTCAACCCCAACCTTTCTATGATTCTATGATTCTAGGAAATCTGAGAACATTTTCAAGCATATACTATTATAATAAACACTAGGGTCAGCTTGAATATGAAATATGTTTGAATTTCTGTTAGTAATACTCTATCTCTTCCAGCAAAACATTGATATTCTGTATTTTAAGCTAGATTTTTATTTCATATGTTGCTTACTACATATTTTTCTTACTTAATCTCAAAAGACTGAACTGCACTTATGTTATTTAAACATCTATTTGTATTTTATTGCAAAACAATATAGAAAAATAATTATATACAAAAACTGGAATCAATAATCTGAATTGGGTACCATGAAAAGTAACACAATACAGAGTTGAAGAAATTAAACAGGTGTATAAAAAGGATTATCCTCCTTTAACATTTTCTTTCTTTCCTATGCTATAACGATATAATTGAACTCAGAAGACTTTATGCAATAAATAGTAACAAACCTTTTCTCTGAAGAGCAAATAATTTTTTTCCCTTCAAGTATATTTTTTTTCTTTGTTAAACCCCCGATTTTTTATGAGAAAACCCAACAAAATTAAGGGTTTTTACTAACATATCAAAGTGTCATTACTCCTGCTTCTGAATTGAACCTCAACTGGAAATGGGAGCAACTTCTTACATGTATTATATTGCTTCTGTGAAAATGACAGCTGACTGTAGCAGGATTCCTACATATTCAGTGTGTCTCAGAGCCAGGATGTGCGAGTTATTTCTTTTTAGAGCAGCAATCACCATAAGCCCTGATGCAAAACAGCCAGACAGTTTCTGCATAGTCTTTCTCTTCTAGATCTTCACATGGTAAGAGGGAAAGAAATAAACAGCACAGCCAAATATACACCTAATAAGCCTGAAATATCCAGTAATAGTTCCACAACAACAACAAAAGACAAGTGTTCACTATGATGCTGACATGAGGTAAACACCAATGCTGTGTTTCAGTAAAGTAATAATGATATATTACATAGTTTTAATGTTTACAGTTGGTGTTCACATATGGAGCTCTTCGTTTCATGGTTTGAAGTGTATGAAAACAATGAGGGGAAATAAAATTAAAGATTTGAAATAGAGATATAAATGTTGTAAATATAAAAAGAGTGAAGGAGCAGAACCTGATACATTTCAGCAAGGTTCAATCAATATTAATATGATCATTGCTTGAAATGTAAGATCCTAAATCATAGCAATATTAATCAAAGAAAGAAATTATTCACATTCTTAGAATATGACAGGTGAAAAAGCAATGGCAAAACCTATAAAAAGAAGTCCAAACTGTACAAAAAGAAAAAGAAAAAAAAAAGAAAAAATGAAAGAAAAAAGGAGAAAAATTTATTAACAGGGAAAGTAGTCAAGAAGATTCTCAGATTGCAAAGGAATTTGAGACAGTCAGGATTGCTCAAAACTATCTTACATTAAATAATAATGAGTCGTCCAGAAAATGCTGAGGATCTAAATGTGCAATGAGGGAAGTCCTTCCTGGTTCTGTCACGATTAATTAAATTGTTTGTTTTCTTGTTGATTTCCTTTATAATTGCCCCAGAAACAACCCTCTAGGCATTAACTGGATTAGATTACTCTATTAAAGTATCATTAGTAAAAAAAACTTTTTCCCTCTATCAACTTTACGATCTACTTTCAATGCCTTGGATGATTTTAATTTAGATTAATCTCCAGTGATTTAATTACATCCAGGTGCCATGGATGTCCTTATTTACTGTTGCCAGTTTTTCAGCTTCCTCCCTGGAACTGACTGCAGAAATTGTGCTGCCCTGTTTTATTTTGTCTGGTAGATGGTAGTTTCAGACAAGGCTTGCTGCACCCCCACAGAGCCATCGCATCTGTATGCTCTCTATTTTGTATTGATTCTTGAAATTTTTTCTTTCTTTTTGGTCTGGAAATGTGATTCAAAGATTACAGTAGCAATGCAATATTCATGTAATTCTGAAGATCAAAAATCTATGACCTCAGTGTTCCCAGTGAATGCCTATTTTTGAATGGGAGAAGAGGATAAAATGGAGGTAAAAAAAGCAGTTCAGAAGTTTCATTGCATCGTGCAAGGTTAAGGTAGCTTAAAAAAAAAGTAAAAAGACTTCAAACTTTGCATTTTAAGAAGACTAAGCACAGGCAGAAAAACCAGACAAAAAGTCTTTATCTCTTACATTCATAACTACAGCTCAGCTCTGTTTTCGCTCCCATTCCCTAGTCCCTTCTTCTTACCCTTCCCTTATCTCAAATGCTCTTGCTTCATCATTTCTTTAATCTATGGTAACAACATCTAGAGCTCATTTTCCACTTGCAGGATGCCTCTATCAAATAAATCATTGATAAAGTACTTGATTCAAAAATTCCTTTTACTTGCTATTGCTCCCGAGGTGCCACAGCTTTCCATTTACTAATCAGCATTTAAATGATATATTTTTTCTCACTAAATATATTAATTGTAAAAATTCTTGCTATCTTTCAGAGAGGAGAGAGAAGGAAATATTCTACTTTAAGTATTTATATAAATATATGATACCTCATCTATGCCATGTATAACTGATAGTCAAATGACTATAACTTATATCAACTTTCAGAAACATCTTCTGTGACCTTAAATACAAATAACATCTTTAAAATATGAATGTGTTGTATTTATGTCTTCACTTGCATTTCTAATGTCTATAAACACATTGTATGAATGAATGAGTGTGAGAACCCATGGGCATAAAACCTGAAATATCCTCTTCTATTTTTTTTTTCTCTTCCTAAACGTGTAGCTAATAAAACCTGATTTGTATGTCACTGTTGCTTCGGGTNAATCACCTTCTGATAAGAAACTCTAAGACAGTCAGGGCCCATCTGCAGCAGCGAGGGGCCCACTCTAGGTACACAAAACTGAGCTAAACTTACAATGAAAACTGTTAAACAAAATCTTGCAACCCCACATGTCACAGTCTTGTACAGTTTTCTTTTTGTACTAAAATTTTTTAAACATTTTTCAGCTGCCATATTTTTTAAATGAAATAAATTTAATAAACCTAAAGTAAATAAAATAAATTTAAGCAACTGAAACTTTTCCTAGTCAGTAAGTGATGCAAATTCCAATAACACACAATAAATATCTTTTGCTTGCCTTTGCGTCAAAAGTGTTTATATTGTCTGACCATTTGGAAGTTGTCTTGGAGGATTTTAATGATTAATGTCCCAATGGAGCTGTCTGAGATCTAGATCCAATAGGTAATTTAGATCCCATTTTTCAAAAGTACTACTCTTCCAACCAAAAGGCACACAATTTTGATGAAATTTGGTGATCTAAAGTCACTACCTTGCTAAATTATATTCAGCTGTCACTTACCCAGACACGTCTGAAGCCCTTCAATCTTGACTGAGACAACCTACTGATCTTTATGCTGGATCTCAATGGGATAAATATTTGAATTATGTGATTTCTAAATTTATTTTTTAATTCGTATTTCTCTGTTGAAGGCTTGTCCGGAGACCATCAACTGCAGCAATATTTGTTCTTACATCTATGTCTCAACTGCTGCTTCCCATTGGAGTCATGCAGCCTTGTCTAGACAACAACTATCCAGGCAGGGTCTACAGCAGTTTTGATTTATGCTGGCTAGAACCTGAGCATGCCACAACATCCTGAGCAGTGCTTGATGTTCACAGACAAGTTTGCCCACAAAGTGGGCTAAGTGACTTTAGCCTTGGCCATAAGACTCTGTTGTGTTGTACTCTTCAGAGCTCTCAGGAGAGCTTATTCATCAGGAGTGAAATCATCAAGGTGATTCTGATTCATAGTCCATCACCTCAGTCTCTTAACTTTTTGTTACAGAAAAGTAGCCAAGGAAGGTATATCTCACAGTGTGAAGCAGATGTGAGAGAGTAAATCCACGGTTTATGTGTTTGGCTCTTTCAGTTCTCCTCAGCTTCTACTCAGACAAAATGAACTAGCATTAACTAATACGGTATAAATATCTACTTCAGGTAACGCACACTTCAAGTACCTCCTCCAGCTTTATTACATAAAACTATGTTTTGCATATTCCATTTGGGTCTTTTTAGAATAAATGGATGAATTGGCATGGTAAAATATCCTGAAAGGTTGTTTTTTTAATATATTGTAAACAATAGACTAAAGACAATATAACAGCAAATAAATTGTTTGAAAATTGTCAAATTACAGTTATGTCCAGAAGCTTTGTATCAACATCTATATACTGAACTATATGTTATGACCACTCATAACTCTATGTTATGACCACTGTGCTAGGAGTTTCAGATGAAAAGTATATTAGTATGTAGTGAAAGTCCTCAGCCTGAGGGCTGGTCATTGCAACCTATGAAATGACCTGCATGATCTAAGTCTGATAAGTCTCCCCCCACAGACCCCCCAGGGATCTTTGACTAGCTCAGGTATTAGGGAGACCTTGGGGAGAAATCTATCATAGGTAACAGGACAAAGGATATCAGAACAGGCTCTTACCACAGATGGTGTTTTGCAGAGATGGTTTATTCAGGCCTCCTTGGGGGTGACAGGCACAGGAGGCAGGAGGGAAGGAGCGAGTGGCCAGGGCAAGAGGGCCGGGACAGGATATACAGGCAGGTTTTATCCCTTCTCCAGGATAGATAAGTTGGCCCTCAGCCAACCAAGGTTTAGGGGGGAAGGACTATGGGGGGAAGGACCAAACCATGTGGCTATCTGTTACAGGGGTTCTGGGGGGAAAACCCTTCCCCCCTTAGAGGAATACAACATAAGTCCATTGATTTCTCATAAGGAATATTTGTTAACATATAGGTATACTCAAAAGCTAAACATGGGTGGAAAATGTAGACAGTTTCCTAAAAAAAACCTAAAAATTTTAAAGAAGAAAGCCAAAAAGATGAGTTAGTGTGGGGAAAGACTTCTGAATTTGTGTGAACTGAAGGAAGAAAACAAGGGAGAGAGTTTTAAAGAAAGCATGAACATAGATTTTCTTTTTGTTTCCATGGAAACATTGAAATTAGCAAAATCCATTATCCCAATTCAGGAGAAACAGAAAGTTGCTGTGATCAGTGACCAACAGCCCATATTTAGGACTCTTGTCAATGTCCCTTTTGGCCCAACTAGTCAGCCAGGGTTCCTAGTTCAACTCTGTGAGCTCATTTTAAGACTGTGAACTACAACAATTCAGCCTATTTGGTCCAAGGCACATGATCTCACCCTGTCACAAACACCATTAGGGAACTTTGCATTCCCCCTGGCAGAAGGAAAAAGTGCTGGTGACAATGCTGACCTCTCTTCTCTTTGATGTTCAGGTTCTCGTTTATGCCAGCACACATTGTTATACATTAAATCATAACAAGGAATTGATCCAGCTTTAAAAAAAACCCAAAACAAACATACAAGTCCACAAGTCACAAATCTACTATGATTGTATTTCTTAATGCTCTGTTCACATAGTCTTATGACACATTTCTATTGGGAAATTTCAAGGTGGAATATTGGCCAGCTTCCAAGTGAGTTCTTTCTACTTTCTTAATTTTCAAATTCTTCCACTTTATAAAGTTTCTGTTAATTTCTTCTTGCAAAATATGGAATTAAACTAAAATAAAAATGCCATGAATAGAGACTTTAACATCTTGGAATAGCAAGACAGCAAAAAGGTCTAAACAGGCATCTTAAGGCAATTTATAATATTGCAGGTACACACCAGGCATTATTATATTTTTTATATGTCTGGGGTGTTTTTCAAATATTATTCTTAAGAATAGGGAGAATTTAAATGTCATTATCAGTTCAAAACCGTCATATTACCCTTTTTCCTTTCCACAGGGCTCCTTACTAAAAGTAAATGACCTTGATTACAGGTGTAAAATTCAGTGTATAAAAAACCATAAAATTCCTAATATTCTATAACTCTGAGCTTCTGTCTTTCAGGTAAACACACAATTTGCTAAAGATTAGAAATAAGAGGTGTCCTTCCCTAGGCAATATTTGCTTTTTTCTGCACAGGGCTTTCTTGAAGCAGAAGCTGTCTCTAAGGTTTTTGTCCTTAGAGAGATGTATCAATTACAGAATGCAGTATTTTAAATGAATTTGAATTAGATAAAGTTCATAGCAGATATTTATTACATCTGCTTCTTTACTAGCAGCTATGTAATGCAGAGATTTTTGTGGAAATAATTGTTCTCAGGCCAGAAAACAGATTATTAATCTCAGATATAGACCACACAAGGGAAACTGCATTAAGTTTTCACTTCCAGTACAAAGAAAGAAGTAGATAAAATCTAATAGGTTTAGTAGAAGGATACAAATCTGGATGGGGCTACAGAACTCACCCTCAGAGTAACAGCTGGAGGAGCTGGGCTTGTTCAGGCTGGAGAGATGTGTTTGGGGTACCCGGTATAGCCCTGCCAGTACCTATGAAGAAGTCAATGAGGAGACAGAGCCAGGCTATTTACTGAGGAGCAGGAATAGGAGAATGAATGACAGTGGTTATAAATTGAAATGGAAGAAGGCTGACTTACAAGGAAAAACTTCTACTCCACAAAGACCATGAAGCATTGAAAGAGGCTCCCTAGTGAGACTGTGTTTCTTTTGTTGAATGTTTTCAAGATTTGCCTGAACACCCTGGTCTGCTCTTACAGCTGAGCCTGTTTGAGGAGGTTAGACAACAGACCTCTTGAGATCCCTTTCAGCCTGATTGATTCAGAAATTCTATGATATTGCAGTGAGTAGCTAAATAGACCCTCAGAGTCTAAAAGACTCTTAGAATAAAAGAGTTCAAGTTTTAAAAGGCAGTGAGGTGTTAGATATTTTTCTATTTTTTGAGCTGGTATAAAGAAAATATACTTTGGAATATTTTTGGTTAAAAACCAACCAAAACCACCATTTCTTAAAAGCACACACTTTTCTACAACAAAAATCAATTACTAAAGGCAAAACTAAACACCTGCAATTTGTGTCTACTTATGTAAAAGGCAGAAAATCACTAGCAATCTTTTTTGACTTTGAAAATAATAAGCGCATTATTTCCCCTGAAAATTCATAACTGAATACTGTATGTTTCTTTCAAAAAGTATTGAATTGTTGTTTCATTATACTTTCTTATTACTTATTTACCAATTTAAAGTCACGTGATATGAATGTATTGGTGTACCTCATTTGTACATGGTACAATAGTAAATAATGACAATTTCTTTGCTTCCTATTTATTACTATTATCTAGTTCTTTTTTATCAGTGGCCATATGTCACCTGGCCTGGACACCACATATTATCAGACCTCAAGGTTTTCTTATTTATTCTGTATTTTAAATTAAATTTAACATTCAAGATAAGGTTTTTTGTAGATTTTATCTCCCATTTTTACATTATTTCACTTCAGTAGCTTCCATGTATTTTTTATTCTTTTTTGATTTGTTTATCCTCATTTGATTTGTGTTTATTCCCAAGTCTTGTTGATTATTCTTCTTAACTATTGTCTTCATTTTCCCTCTTATTTAGGGGTTGGTTTTAAAACTTACATTCCTATTTCTGAGGCCACATCTTTCTCATCACCTGACCTTAAAAATGTACTCACATGTGATAAGAAATGGTTTCCTCAAGAAGATCACAGAGGAAATAATAGGAAGTGACCCAGAAGACTGCTATTTCTGCTTCCATTTCCTTTGATTTAGTCATTAAACCATGCACAGAGAGGAGCTAAGGCAAAATGCACTATACCTAAATTATTAGCCTGGTTTCTTTTCATCCTGAAATTTCAAATACTCACATACTAAAGTTAATGAAGCATATATGAATGACTGCAGTAGTTACTTAGAAAGACATTGCTGATGGACCATGTTTAATCAGGGTACTGTAAGAAATCAGGTACAGTATCTGCATATCATAGTAAAATGAATAGAGGACTTAATTAGAAAATCAAAAGGACAAATTTGTATTTTATCTGATGGAAGGCATTGCTCTCAGACTCTCTACATGCAGATTCATAAGTAAAATGTTGGGAAAAAAAGATGAATCTTGGCAGCATCTCTTTATGGGCATTTTGCGCTAAAGCGTCAAGTCATATTTCCCTGAGGACCAGCTCTAAATCCCTGAAATGAGATTATTATAAACAATTGAACAGAGATGTCAGAAACCACATAAGACAAATCCTTGTGTCACATGCACTTCCATGTATGTGTCATATGTCTTCAATGTACACACACAGAAACACACACAAAATGTATCCTCTGTGAAAAAAAGAAATATGTTTAGTAATAGAAAAGCAAATTGTACTAGATAAATGGACAAATATTTTTAATGCAGCACACAGTTCTACATAATTATATGCAGACGGTAACAAACATTTGCATCTACAGAAATTATCTCTATACCAATATTCTTGTAAGGTTTGTGGATTTTAAATTGCCGTAACTTTATTTTTTTTAATTTAGTGTCAATTATTGATATGGTATTGTTAACATAAGGATCATAAATCTATTGGGTTTATCATTAGCCTTCCTGAATATTACCTTTGGATATCACTGATTCAATTTTTAATTTTCTAGGAGTTTTTTTGTTATACAAAAGAGGTTGGTTTTAACCATGTTTGATTTAGGTATGGCTGAAGATCAAATTAATTTTGTTTGTTATTTATTCAATACCATGAAATAAATTTTTGCAAAAAAAATTCTTGGATAAACCTGGGACATAAATTTTCAATTCAATAATAAAAATAATATACTATATATATTGTTATTGTTTGTTAGTAACAACACTTCTCTCATGGCTTTCAGTTATTCTGAACACCTCAAAGGATAGAGTTTTGCCCAACCAACAAAGTCTGCTACTTGTCTTCCTTCAAGTTCTGCATATTGAAGTTTGATTTCACAAGTTATTCAGTGCAGTTCTTTAAATATGGACAGCACATATTTTCTTCCTCAGACAGAACATATGGCTGGTAACAGAAGCACGTGCGCCATCAGGTTACTCAGAGAACAATAAGAAAACTTTATTTTATTTTATTTTATTTTTTTTTTTTTTTTCTTCATGAGCTTATCAATTCTTCCTCTGAGATGATAGCAAAATATTCTTGAAAGTCAGTATAAAGGAAAATTAACAATCAAACCTAGGATTCTGGATCGATATTACTCGATTATTTTCTTGTCAGATACTTTCCACCATACTTCATTCATGAATTTTGGATACAGCTCTGATCATGCAAATCAGTCCATATTGGAAAATCAGTTAGTACACATTTATGGGCCCAGGGATCTGGCTATGGCAATCAATCTATCACACTGGTAACTCATACCATAAACTCGGAAGTTTGGGACCCTGGTTTTTATTACAATGTCTCTTAGTATTAAAGGAGTATTTTCTAGGTAAGTATACATAGAAATACCCATGAAGAATAAGGGATATAATTAATGCCTTTGGTATATTTAAGGATATCCCAGATTTCTTTTACCTTTAATGATCACTTTAAATGTCTTACATTTACATTAATTACATTAATTCATTGAGGTCAGAGTTTAGTATTGTCATGGAACACATGAAAATGGTTGAAATCTGGGCATTAAAAAGAAAATGCAGCCATTTAACAAAATCTTTTTATACAGTGCTGTGACCTTTTGATTCTGATGTGTCTCTTAGACAGAAAATTAACAACTGTACCTTTTTATGTTTTGAAGGTAATTCTTTATATTTAATTTACCTCAAGCAGGTTAACTTATGAATGTTTCAAAAAAATTTGATAACAAAAAATAAGATTAAGACCACTGTGAACAATTTAAATTTCACAGAGATACTTTAGCCACATTCATAACTAACTTACTTGTGCTTAGTCACGAATTTTTTTCCATTCTTCTCAGAAAGAAGAGACTTCTTGCAGCTTACCCTGATTTAGTACACACTCACATATTCAGCACAATAGATAATTATGAGTTCTACTTCTCTTTTGTGAATGATTTTCTTTGAAAACCATTCATAGTAAAAAATTATGTAATCTTATGTTATAAGAATATATTGGCTATTTGAGGGAAGGAGTTTGAAACATTTTTTCGACTGAATACAGCTAACAACAAAGTTGAAAACTTAAGGAAAATGGGACATTTCTTAGGGAGGCAAAAAAAAAAGATCTTAGGGGAGATCAAGAAAGATGAATATTTAGAGGACACTATGAAGGATCTTGGCATCGATAAAATTTACCCTTTAATGTTCTATGTAGGAAATCACTTGTACTATGTAAAAAAAAACATGAATGAATAAGCAAATACATAAATAAATATTTTGTAGTCAGTTGGATTTTTTTATTTGAAATTTCAATGTAATCTTCCATATTATTTAAGAAATCATTATCTCCTATATATTAGAAATTAGTACCTTTTCATTTTTCTGATTTTAGTTTCTATTTTCAAGGCCATATTCAGGATTTCAAGAAGTCTATGATCTTCCTTCTGTAAAGTATCTCCCAGCTGTCCAAGGCAAAGGATAATTCAATAGACCGCTAGGAAATACTAGCAGCTGCTTTAGGGGATATTATAAAACTATAGACAACAGTAGAAATCTACTGCTCTACAATGAAACAGAAAAATAAAGTGCAAACTTGCATAAATTGTTGGAAACTGTCTTGGGCATATGAATTTATTGCTAGAATATACAGATCTTTGATCTCTAAGACATCAGACACAGGCAGCTTCTGATGATCCAGAAAAGAAGCATTTTATCAACACTATACCTAGCAAGGTAATAACTGAAACAGTAACACTAAAATAATACTAAGTTGTTGAGATTCATGTTCCTTTTATACACGGTGAGTTTGAAAGAAGTCAGACTATTATTCATAGAGTTCATGAAAAAGAATTTGAATTTATGAGGCTCCTAAGGAATTCAACAGCCCTTTCTGACCTCTGTTAAGTGGAAGAGTGAATTTTTAATCTGTCACTGCCTTTCAAGTTATAAATTGCACTGTTAAAACAATCAAATTTATGGAAAACTAGAAGAAAGAAAACACAATTGTCATGCAAGCAAACATGACTAAAGATTTTAAAGATTTATAAATTTCACATATATTTTTGTTAATAATTATAGCAGTATGTGCTTAAAAAATAGGATACTTAAAAAACAACTGTCTGAAATACTTCTATAGCTTGTCAAAAGTATGATTAAATTGAAATTCTCTAATTAGATGTTTGTTCTTTCATATTATTTTTATGCAGCTTATTAATTTTAGATGTCTTGATTTTGTTATTTTGTTGTGAGGCTGTTTTCTTTTGGTTTTTTTGGTTTTGTTTTTGTTTTGTTTTGTTTTGTTTTCTTAAGTACTTTATAGTAACAGCTCATTTATCAAGACTCAGCCTGATGCAATTTGAAATGGCTGAGTCCTTTTTAAGACCTTTACTCTGGACTTTGATTGTGGAAGAGTCGTATCAGTTTTACCTATATTGACTTTTCTGCCAAAGTGATTATAGCAAAAATAGCATCCAAGAGAGAAAAAGTTAAACTGTCTTAGCCATCCTGCAAGGAAATGGAAATTAAAAAAAAAAAAAAAAAGGAACAAAAATTTTGGAATAAAAGAATTTATATAGGCAGAAATGGAAACTTAGACATGACAGCTGTTTTTCAATCATTTGATGTGTTCTGTGCAATCATAAATATGCACGTGCACCAGATATTCAGGGTAATATCTGGCATGTTGTAAGAATTCTGTATATGTTCTGTACCAGAACACCCTGAATGTTACCTAATACAAGACACTGGTTTTATTATTTTTGCTGTGGTTATAAATTAAAGCTGAAGAAATGACCTGGGAAAAAGTAGTAATAAAGAATAGCAAAGGACAAAACACCACAGGACTAATTTTACATTTTATTGCAAAAGCACACACAAAGTAGGTACACTGCACTACCACACTCTGTTTCTAAGATGAATCTTCTCAGTAATAAATTATCCAGCCTTTTTTGTCAGACAGTGAATTTTCAAGCACTGCAATAAAACATGCCCATATTTTACTCCACTTTATGGCAAGAAGCATGTCACTGAAAATTTCAGAGACTTTTCTCTAGCTTTTTAGGGAAAGTACTGAAATTGCAAAACTATGGAATTTCATATAATTTGATTTTCCAAGAAGACTTAAACTAAGTTTCAGTTAAAATTATTTTTTCTTTTTTAACGAAGTCAGTGAACCAGTCAGCGAACTTAAAGATAGTGCAAATTACAAGATTTTATTCAAGGTAATTCACAACTAGCAAAAATTTGGATGAAAAGTTTTAATGAGTAAACTATGTACTTATGAAACACAAAATGTATTCAATATCGTGAAAACATCCATCAGTTATTTGACAGAGTAGAATGTATTGCATAAGAAAATCAGATTCCATAATAGGTCCCCCACAGAACAGACTACTGAAAACCTTTTAGATAAGAAACAGGTAAGAAGAAATGAGTGATTATGGGTAAATTATCTGATTTGTGATTCATCAACTCTTTACTTCCACAATTGTTTGAAAAAGAAAGCAAAACCATGGAGAATAGATGAAGAAAGGAACTAGACAGCCTGTCACTCAAGACAAGCCACTGTGCAATGGAGACACATGGAAGAGTGAACTGAATGATTGCTCTCATCAAATGGTGCTAAGAGATGAAAAATACTGATTTTCAAAACAATAAGTGAATGGAAATTTTTCATTTATAAAATACAAGGTGTAACTCAGAGAATTAGAGCCCATGCCCTTGAGAAAATTTCACAACAGGAAAGTGAAAAAATGCACCAGGAAAATATGGGAAAAAAACATGGAAAAGGAAAAATAAAGACAAGAAGAAGAAGAAGAAGAAAAAAAAAAAGATAATAATAAAAAAAAAAAAAAAAAAAAAAAAAAAAAAAAAAAAAAAAAAAAAAAAAAAAAAAAAAAAAAAAAGGAAAGAAAAACAGACCCTTTTCTCCCTTCACTGAGACCTCCAGCATTTACATTTGGATATTGCTTTTTCAGTGACACAAGAATTAATATGGACAGTAAAAGTTACAAAGAATATGCAAGCTTAGGGAATAAAATATAGGAAAGAACTGTAACTGACCTGTCCATATTTCAGGAAAGCAAAATAACAAAAAAATATCAAAAAGCTTGATACATACATATGCGCTAACATTAATATTTTCCATTTTAACCACTACACATGCTACTGACACTAGTCAATAACAAGTTCATTTGCACAAGAAAGGTTAATTCTTCTTAAATCAGGGTCATTTAGAAACTGAGATGGATTTTCTCTCCCTGAGTTTTTATTTTTTTATTTATTTTTTATTTTCCTCTATAGCTCAAGACTACCAAATGACAAAGCAGTAATTCATTCATATGCAGATAGATTTAACTGCATCTATTAGTAAAATTTTATTTTTTATTGAGTCTGAGTTGTCTTTTGAGTATAATGAATGAGTGAACACTGCATCTATGTTATCTAGCATTTAATGGGCATTATGGCTAATAATTTAAAGTTAAGGACAGGTATAGCCAAGAGCATTCTATCAAGGTTTAATCATTGATGTTCTGTTGCGAAGCACAGATAATGCATTAATTTGCAGACTGAAATTCTGCTTTCAGTTTATATTACTCCATATAATGAAGAAGAAAACAGAAGAAAATGTACCATACTGTGAGAGTAAAGTACCAGTAAAATCACGTGTAAAAAAAAAGTGAAGTGAAAGACTTTCCAGTGAATGACAAGAGTATGTGGCTGGGACAGATGAAAGAACAAAGTTATAGTAATTACTCAAAGAAAGGAGAAAAATCCTTCTCTGAAGCCCAAAACATGACAAAAAAATAGCAACATAATTCCCAATTTTTCATCTCTCCATTGTAAATCTTTGTTCTCTAAAGGAAAATTCTTAAATAATTTGAGGAAAAATTTCACTCATGAAGATGAGTAGCATCGTGCTATTTTATGGGATTTTTTAGGTGTACCTGTTACAACAATAAATTAATACAAACATTTATATAATTTTTTCTTGCCCATATAAATATAAATTTAGAAACGCAGAATCATAGAAAGGTTGATGTTGGAATAGATCACGGCAGTTCATTTGGTCCAACAATTCTCCCTGCTCAAGCAGGGCCACCTGGAGATGATTTCCCAGGACAAGGTTCAGATGGCTCTTGAATATCTACAGGGACCAACACAGCACAGTGTCTGGACAATCTTTTCCAGTGCCTCTGGACAATCTTTTCCAGTGCCCCATCGCTCTTACAGTTATAAATATTTCATGTTGTTGAGAAGAAATATCCCGTGTTTCTGTTTGTGCCCACTGATTCTGGTCCTGTCACTGGACACTAGTGAAAAGGGTCTAACTCTACTTTACACACGTCCTTCAGATCATATAAATTTGGTCACCCAGGCCCTTTTCTGAGAAGCTCCTTTCCAGCTGTGTGGCCCCCAGTGTATATTTTCACATGGATTTGTTGTCTCCCAGGTGTAGAATTTTTCACTTCACCTTTTGAATTTCGTGAAGGTCCTGTTGGCCCATTTTCCATCCTGTCAGAGTCCCTCTGGGTTGGCAGCATGATCCTTTGGTGTATCAGCCACTCCTCCCAGTTTTGTGTTGTCAGCAAACTGTCTGAAGCCCCTCACTAATACTCTGCCCCTCACAATAAAAATGTTGAACAGTAGATCAGTATTGACTCATGGGGTACACACCACTAGTGACTCATCTCTAACCAGTCTTTCAGTCATTCATCAGTAGCCTCTGTGATGCTCTGAAAATCATTGAGCCAGTTTTCAGTCCTCCTTACTGTGTGCTCATTTAGCTCGGAAGCAACTCCCAGCAAGGAAAATAATGCACAATTGATATTAGAAGCATATGCTTTTGTCAGCAACAATATTAGCTCCCTTTATCTAGAAAAAAATATTTGTACCCATTTATCTGGCAGTATTTTGTGCATCAACACCGTATTTTTTCTCACTGACACAAGTTTACTGGCCTCCAGGAATTCTCATCTAGAATGGTCTTGTCAATACATAGGTAAATGTGTTTATGAATTACAGTCTTGAAAATATGGCTCACAAGCCACTTTACAATCATTCTGGTTTGGGGGATTTTATAATCTACAAAAATTCAAACAACTAACAAACAAGAAAATTGTCAAGATTTATTCCTACATACACTAAAAGTAGTTCTGATCCTTCTCAGATCTGATAATATCAAAGTCAAAGGCTGTGAAATAAGATCTTCACTGATAACTTTTTTAATGCTCAACAAAAGCAATTTCTTTCCTTCTCCAGCTTGCAATCTCTTTCCACTTAAGAAAGCAAAAACCATGAAAATACTAATGTAGAGCATTATGCTCCTTCAGAAATTTTCATTGCTACTTATGTTGAATTTAATTCTAACACTTTTTATTAGTGTATGAATGTGTGGTGAATTCTATGCAATGCTGAAGGCAATGGGAATTTAGCTGAGCTTTATTCATTCTAAAGGACACAAAATTGTCTTCATGGCCTCCCCAACTCTAAGTGCAATCAATATATCTTCATGCAACTTTAAGTTGTAATGGAATTTGTATTTTTACCATTTCCCTGGCACTCCGTTTGAGAGAAATGGAGGCTGGTAGCATAAAGAATGTATGTCCATCAAGACTGTGGTCAAAAACAATGAAGAGTCATTGAATTATTTGACACCAGACTTTTGCCTATTATTTACTGGTCTTAAATTTTGCTAGAAGCTTCTCTGAGAATTCATGGAACATAATGACTTAAAATATAGCATCAAGCAATGGTTACAGTTAGGAATAATGAGAAAATGGAGAAAGAACATAATAACCTAGTACTTTGTATAAGTAATTTGCCTTAGTGGAAATTTATTTTAGAAAATAAACACTAAAGAACTACAGTAAGTGAGACCCAATAACCTTACCAACTTCTGAATCTATCTCCATTCTGGAAACCTAAATAATAACCTGGAAAGCATGCCTCAATTTTCATAACATATTTAAATGTGTGTGGTGCTTTAGGATATTTTAGGAATTTTTTAGTCATCTTTTAGAATTGAAGTTCTTTTTATGTTATTCAGTCAATGATAATCACTGTATAACTTAATAGAAGATGTACTGTTCACTGACAAAAATATGATAACAGAACATATGAATTCTTTTTTTTTCATGGCTTTATAAGCTTAATTATGCCAGTAGACAAAAGGATGTGAATAAAACATTTTTTGCTACTGTTCCTAACTAGTACTCTCAGATTTTCATGTATCACATAGACAGTGTCGCATTTATATTTATTTGTTCAAATTTGTATTGATTACTTTCTGCATCCAAAAGAGATATTATTTTCAAAGTAAATTTGGATTCTCTCTAGTGAACTAGAGACAACTCCTCCTCCAGTTCCTGATGGGAATAGTGCAACTCATATGGTGATTGCATTTAATAATGTTATTTAATAATGTTATTTAATATGAAAATTAATAATTATTAATATAAACTCTTTTAGCCTTTATTTTTAAAATCTTGTTTACAGATGGTGTCTCAGAGTAATTAAGCCATCTGATTAATATATATTCACATTTTCTAAAAATCATCATCTCACTATATTATAACAAAATTTCCTAATGCATTTGTGTCAATATATATCCTACCGAAGAAGTAATATGAATTCATACGGGTCTTGAAATATACCAAAGACAAAAATTTGTATTCATCTGCTTGCTCTTAATTCTGAAAACCTGTACCTCCAAATAATTCAATGAATGTTTGAATAAATTTTTCATGTGTTTTGTTTCACTATTTGTTCTAGCAGATATTCTGAATGAAATGTGCTTTGCATGTTTTGTTTCAGTTAATGGTGCATTACATATTTATCAAAATAACATGATGGAGGTTTGAGGAACACAGTGTTATAATCAAGGTCCTACAGACACTGTCCACATCTTAATAGTTGCATAAGAATTTAAGAACTAAACTGAAGCCAAATTAAGTTTCTGATATGTTCCAATACCAGATGGGTGTATTCAAGTTGACTACAACCAATTAGAAATAATAATTCTCGAATAATAGGAGCATTATACCAGACCGCTATTATCCTCTGCCCTGACAACAAGAGATCTCTTCTAGCCACACCACATTCTCCTCCTCCAGTTCCTGACTGGAGTAGATGACCTTATTTCTGCATGGGACAACATTATGAAATTATCTAAAGTAGAGGATTATCCTCAAGAATATCTCTAGACACTGCCAAAGCAAAATAAAATGGCAGTTGTACATCATATGTTTTGTCTACATAATAAAGACAGAAATTATAGAAGTCATGGGAAACTTACACGTGTATTTGTTGCTGTTGAAGGGAGATTATACGATGTATATTTACAATTCTACCCTCTATTAAATTATTTCAATCTATCTTCAGATATTACATTTTTTTATCTTCTATATTTCCCCTAATATAAAATTTTCTTTCTGAATCTGAACTGAAATATGGGATCTGAGATGTAATTAAGTGTTGCAACTCTATATAGTTTTCATTTGATGGAAGAAAATTAAGATGAGCATTTGCTGTCTGCGACAGGGTTTTGGTAGCAGGGATGCCTGCTTTGAGAAGAGGTCAGGGGTTACCCGGTGCTAAAGAAAGGCCCAGCACAGGACAGAGCTGATCTCACCTGCCAAGCTGTCAACACCTCTGTGTTAACATTTTCTAGAAACATCACATACATCAGAGAAGAAAGGGAAAAGTGTAAGAAATGGCAGAGGGAACACCAAGGTCCAAGGAGGAGAAAGAGATGCTGCAGGCACCAAAGCTGTGGCCCATGGAAGAGCCCATGCCAGAGTAGAGGAAAAGTGTGAAAAGGAGGAAGTGAGAGAGAGTACTGACTATGACCTCTCCATACCATCTGTCCCTTAGGAAAGAGTAGGGAGGGTGATGGGTATCAAAGGAGTGAAGTTGAGCTTGGGGGCAGGGTGGAGAAAATATTTTATTTTATATCTTTTTTCTCTGTACTAGAATAGAATAGAATAGAATAGAATAGAATAGAATAGAATAGAATATTTTCAGTTGGAAGTGATGTACAACTATTATCTGACTGTTTCAGGGCTGTTCAAAAGTTGAAGCATGCTATGAAGGGCATTGTCCAAATGCATCTTAAACACTGACAGGTTTGGGGCATTGAACATCTCTTTAAGAAGCCTGTTCCAGTGTTCGCCCATCTGAACCTTCTCTGCATTATTAAAGGCAATAAATAAATTAATTTAGCCAAAGTAAATTCTGCAAGCAACTTCACTGTCTTTATCTCAATGGGCTTTCATGTTCTTGTTCTCTTTATTTGTGCCATCTGCCTCACTAAGGAGGGTGAGTGACTGAGCAGCTGAGTGGGAGTTACAGCAAAATAGATGAGAAGCTCTCAAAATGCAATATTGTAAATGACTGTAATTTAATTGCTGTGGCACTGACAGCTTCAACTGTCAAACAGACTGTTAGAGTTTTTCCACCAAAATATTCTTTGTGCATTCTCAAGCAATAAAAAGATTCACTGTATCTTCTAGTATTCAGACTTCATAGCGATTTTTAAAGGTTTAGGAGACAATTATGAACCAAAATTAACTATAGATTAGCTGAATGACTCCACTCAACTTTTCCTCGCTTCAGAAGAATGAGACAAAAAATTTAAAATGGAACCTCCTGTTTTTGTTTTCCAACATATTTTTCTATTCAAAACAGCTCTCATACAGGTATTTGTCCCCAAATTACACTATTGTTTTCATTATCCTGTACAACCATGTGGCTCTGTGTTTAGCAATGTAACTGTAGGGAAGTATTTTACTTACCATTGGACTTAAATGCATTTTTCATAGACCTTCTTAGACACATTAACAGTAGCAAAATTATAAGCATTTTAAATCTCCTTTTGCTTTATCTGCATTGTAGAGCCTGTTCTTGGGAGGAAATGGCCTCAGTCCAGAAAACTCTTTATTTCTTGACAGAACCCAAGCTAATATGGATCTTACGTTACTATGTAGCGAAGATATGGAACTCTGAATAATCAGTTTCCTTGTGTAGAATTAGTATTTTTCTGATGTGTCCATACTGGCAGATCTTTATAAAAAGAGACTATCTGGTACCTGCAACATTGTTTTTCAACTGTAAATGAAATATAACAATACTACTAGGTATTTATTGACATTTTGGAGATGCCAGACCAGTGTTAACCCCATGGTGTCAGAAAAACTCACTACATGACAGCTTGTCCTAAGTTATCTGACCAGTTAACAAACAACAGATAAACTTTTGTGGGGGAGTGAGATGCCCTGCTAGAGATAGTTACAGTAAGTTGATTGAATGATTCAGGTGACCTTTTCCCATCCTAAACAGAATCATAGAATCATACAATGGTTTGGGTTAGAAGGGATTTAAAGATCATAAAGTTCCAAAACATCTGCCATGGAAAGAGGCACATTCTGCTAGACCAGGTCGTTGAGCAGCTCAACCAACCTGGCCTTGAACACTTCCAGGGATGGGACACCCAGCTTCTCTGGGCAACCTGGTCCAGTGTGTCATCACTATCCTCACAGTAAAGAAGTTTTACCTAATATTTCATCCAAACTTAATCTCTTTTATTTTGAAGCCATTCCCCCTTGTCTTATCACTACATGCCCTTTGAAAAAATTCTCTCTTTATCTTTCTTGTAGGTTTCCTTCAGGTACTGGAAGGTCAAAATTAGGTCACCTCAGAGCCTTCTGTTCTCCAAGGCTGAACAATCCCAATTGTCCCAGCTATTCTTCACAGGAGAGATGCATCAGCCCTCTAATAATTTTCATTGGCTTTCTGGACTCCCTCCAACAAGTCGATGTCCTGTGCTGGGGTACCCAGAGCTGGATGCAGTACCCCATGTGAGGTACCATGCAAGCAGAGTAGAGGGGCAGAATCCTCTCCTTTTCTGGCCACACTGCTTTTGATGCAGCCCAGGACATGTGTTGTTTTCAGGGCTGTAAGTGCAGGTGGCCGGGTCATGTCCAGCCTCTCACCCACCAGCACCCCCAGGCCCTTCTCAGCAGGGCTGCTCTCTGTCTGGGCATCCTTCACCCTGGATTGACAAGGTTTCCCTGACTGACACAGATGCAGTACCAGCACTTGTCTTCGTTGAACCTCAT
The DNA here is from genome assembly GCA_013399915.1 of Illadopsis cleaveri. Lineage (NCBI taxonomy): Eukaryota > Metazoa > Chordata > Aves > Passeriformes > Timaliidae > Illadopsis > Illadopsis cleaveri. The sequence continues at coordinate 47,611 of VXBB01019822.1, forward strand.
GAAGTTTACACTTCCTGAGCTTGTCCAGAGCCCTCTGGATGGCATCCTGTTCTTCAAGCACATAAACTGCACCACTGAGCTTGATGTCAATTCTCTGAGGTCATCTTGAAGGTCATTAGAGGCCTCCTTTTCTATGATTTTCAAGTATGAATTCTTCTAAACTTTTAATACAAGTGTGTATAATTTAAACATTTAATGCCAGTGTTTTCAGTTTCATTCTATTAACACACATTTCAGGACTCCCTCTTTTGTCTTATTTAATTATATTTCATGTCGTTAATCAAAAACAGATTTATTAAATGCAAATCTTTCGAGAGTATGGTGAGAAATAAACACTTCGAATTTTTTTAAGAAAAGATATCCACGGAAATTTGTACTTTATGGACAGTGAAAATATTTCATAAGAACAATTTTACATTTTTTGTTTACACAGAGTTACAGAATCACAGAATAGGCTGAGTTGGAAGGGACCCTGAAGGATCATCAAGTCCAACTCCTGGCTCTGTACAGCACCATTCCCAAGAGTCTCATCATGTTCCTGAGAGGATTGTTCAAACACTTCTGAACTCTGTCAGGCTGATATTTAATAACAAGATTTTTTAATAGAATACTTTGGAAAAAAAAAGTAACCTTAAATTTCAAAAATATGGACACTTCCAACTTTTTGGAGAATAATTTTGAATTCAACACTGAGCATCCTGTTTTTGAAAATCTCTTCTCAGTAGTTTGTGCTTAGGATAATCCAATGTCTGTGCCCTACAAAAAAAAAAAAAAAAAAAAAAAAAAAAAAAAAAAAAAAAAAAAAAAA